>OY804575.1:155244123-155737268 GCA_963680875.1 Bathymodiolus brooksi
TACCTAATACTACACTGTCCTTATATTACCTAATACTACACTGTCCTTACATTACCTAATACTACACTGTCCTTACATTACCTAATACTACACTGTCTTACATTACCTAATACTACACTGTCCTTACATTACCTAATACTACACTGTCCTTACATTACCTAATACTACACTGTCCTTACATTACCTAATACTACACTGTCTTACATTACCTAATACTACACTGTCCTTACATTACCTAATACTACATTGTCCTTACATTACCTAATACTACACTGTCCTTACATTACCTAATACTACACTGTCCTTACATTACCTAATACTACACTGTCCTTACATTACCTACTGCTACACTGTCCTTACATTACCTAATACTACACTGTCCTTACATTACCTAATACTACACTGTCCTTACATTACCTAATACTACACTGTCCTTACATTACCTAATACTACACTGTCCTTACATTACCTAATACTACATTGTCCTTACATTACCTAATACTACACTGTCCTTACATTACCTAATACTACATGTCCTTACATTACCTACTGTTCACTGTCCTTACATTACCTAATACTACACTGTCCTTACATTACCTAATACTACACTGTCCTTACATTACCTTAAACTACACTGTCCTTACATTACCTAATACTACACTGTCCTTACATTACCTAATACTACACTGTCTTTACATTACCTAATACTACACTGTCCTTACATTACCTAATTCTACACTGTCCTTACATTACCTAATACTACATTGTCCTTACATTACCTAATACTACACTGTCCTTACATTACCTAATACTACACTGTCCTTACATTACCTAATACTACACTGTCCTTACATTACCTAATACTACACTGTCTTTACATTACCTAATACTACACTGTCCTTACATTACCTAATACTACACTGTCCTTACATTACCTAATACTACACTGTCCTTACATTACCTAATACTACACTGTCCTTACATTACCTAATACTACACTGTCCTTACATTACCTAATACTACACTGTCCTTACATTACCTAATACTACACTGTCCTTACATTACCTAATACTACACTGTCCTTACATTACCTAATACTACACTGTCCTTACATTACCTAATACTACACTGTCTTTACATTACCTAATACTACACTGTCCTTACATTACCTAATACTACATTGTCTTTACATTACCTAATACTACACTGTCCTTACATTACCTAATACTACACTGTCCTTACATTACCAACAAATACTACACTGTCCTAATATTACCTAATACTACACTGTCCTTACATTACCTAATACTACACTGTCCTTACATTACCTAATACTACACTGTCCTTACATTACCTAATACTACACTGTCCTTACATTACCTAATACTACACTGTCCTTACATTACCTAATACTACACTGTCCTTACATTACCTAATACTACACTGTCCTTACATTACCTATACTACACTGTCCTTACATTACCTAATACTACACTGTCCTTACATTACCTAATACTACACTGTCCTTACATTACCTAATACTACACTGTCCTTACATTACCTAATACTACACTGTCCTTACATTACCTAATACTACACTGTCCTTACATTACCTAATACTACACTGTCCTTACATTACCTAATACTACACTGTCCTTACATTACCTAATACTACACTGTTCTTACATTACCTAATACTACACTGTCCTTACATTACCTAATACTACACTGTCCTTACATTACCTAATACTACACTGTCCTTACATTACCTAATACTACACTGTCCTTACATTACCTAATACTACACTGTCCTTACATTACCTAATACTACACTGTCCTTACATTACCTAATACTACACTGTCCTTACATTACCTAATACTACACTGTTCTTACATTACCTAATACTACACTGTCCTTACATTACCTAATACTACACTGTCCTTACATTACCAACAAATACTACACTGTCCTTATATTACCTAATACTACACTGTCCTTACATTACCTAATACTACACTGTCCTTACATTACCTAATACTACACTGTCCTTACATTACCTAATACTACACTGTCCTTACATTACCTAATACTACACTGTCCTTACATTACCTAATACTACACTGTCCTTACATTACCTAATACTACACTGTCCTTACATTACCTAATACTACACTGTCCTTACATTACCTAATACTACACTGTCCTTACATTACCTATACTACACTGTCCTTACATTACCTAATACTACACTGTCCTTACATTACCTAATACTACACTGTCCTTACATTACCTAATACTACACAGTCCTTACATTAACTAATACTACACTGTCCCTACATTACCTAATACTACACTGTCCTTACATTACCTAATACTACACTCTCCTTACATTACCTAATACTACACTGTTCTTACATTACCTAATACTACACTGTCCTTACATTACCTAATACTACACTGTCCTTACATTACATAATACTACACTGTCCTTACATTACCTAATACTACAATGTCCTTACATTACCTAATACTACACTGTCCTTTCCTTACCTAATACTACACTGTCCTTACATTACCTAATACTACACTGTCCTTACATTACATAATACTACACTGTCCTTACATTACCTAATACTACAATGTCCTTACATTATCTAATACTACACTGTCCTTTCATTACCTAATACTACACTGTCCTTACATTACCTAATACTACACTGTCCTTACATTACCTAATACTACACTGTCCTTACATTACCTAATACTACACTGTCCTTACATTACCTAATACTACACTGTCCTTACATTACCTATACTACACTGTCCTTACATTACCTAATACTACACTGTTCTTACATTACCTAATACTACACTGTCCTTACATTACCTAATACTACACTGTCCTTACATTACCTAATACTACACTGTCCTTACATTACCTAATACTACACTCTCCTTACATTACCTAATACTACACTGTCCTTACATTACCTAATACTATACTGTCCTTACATTACCTAATACTACACTGTCCTTACATTACCTAATACTACATTGTCCTTACATTACCTAATACTACACTGTTCTTACATTACCTAATACTACACTGTCCTTACATTACCTAATACTACACTGTCTTTACATTACCTAATACTATACTGTCCTTACATTACCTAATACTACACTGTCCTTACATTACCTAATACTACACTGTCCTTACATTACCTAATACTACACTGTCCTTACATTACCTAATACTATACTGTCCTTACATTACCTAATACTACACTGTCCTTACATTACCTAATACTACACTGTCCTTACATTACCTAATACTACACTATCCTTACATTACCTAATACTACACTGTCCTTACATTACATAATACTACACTGTCCTTACATTACCTAATACTACAATGTCCTTACATTACCTAATACTACACTGTCCTTACATTACCTAATACTACAATGTTCTTACATTACCTAATACTACACTGTCCTTACATTACCT
This sequence comes from Bathymodiolus brooksi, assembly GCA_963680875.1. Classification (NCBI taxonomy): domain Eukaryota; kingdom Metazoa; phylum Mollusca; class Bivalvia; order Mytilida; family Modiolidae; genus Bathymodiolus; species Bathymodiolus brooksi. Next base: position 155,247,638 of record OY804575.1, read on the forward strand.
AATACTACACTGTCTTTACATTACCAACAAATACTACACTCTCCTTACATCACCTAATACTACACTGTCCTTACATTACCTAATACTACACTGTCCTTACATTACCTAATACTACACTGTCCTTACATTACCTAATACTACACTGTCCTTACATTACCTAATACTATACTGTCCTTACATTACCTAATACTACACTGTCCTTACATTACCTAATACTACACTGTCCTTACATTACCTAATACTACACTGTCCTTACATTACCTAATACTACACTGTCCTTACATTACCTAATACTACACTGTCCTTACATTACCTAATACTACACTGTCCTTACATTACCTAATACTACACTGTTCTTACATTTCCTAATACTACACTGTCCCTACATTACCTAATACTACACTGTCTTTACATTACCAACAAATACTACACTGTCCTTATATTACCTAATACTACACTGTCCTTACATTACCTAATACTACACTGTCCTTACATTACCTAATACTACACTGTCCTTACATTAACTAATACTACACTGTCCTTACATTACCTAATACTACACTTTCCTTATATTACCTAATACTACACTGTCCTTACATTACCTAATACTACACTGTCTTTACATTACCTAATACTACACTGTCCTTACATTAACTAATACTACACTGTCCTTACATTACCTAATACTACACTGTCCTTACTTTACCTAATACTACACTGTCCTTACATTACCTAATACTACACTGTTCTTACATTACCTAATACTACACTGTCCTTACATTACCTAATACTACAATGTCCTTACATTACCTAATACTACACTGTCCTTACATTACCTAATACTACACTGTTCTTACATTACCTAATACTACACTGTCCTTACATTACCTAATATTACACTGTCTTTACATTACCAACAAATACTACACCCTCCTTACATCACCTAATACTACACTGTCCTTACATTACCTAATACTACACTGTCCTTACATTACCTAATACTACACTGTCCTTACATTACCTAATACTACACTGTCCATACATTACCTAATACTATACTGTCCTTACATTACCTAATACTACACTGTCCTTACATTACCTAATACTACACTGTCCTTACATTACCTAATACTACACTGTCCTTACATTACCTAATACTACACTGTCCTTACATTACCTAATACTACACTGTCCCTACATTACCTAATACTACACTGTCCTTACATTACCAACAAATACTACACTGTCCTTATATTACCTAATACTACACTGTCCTTACATTACCTAATACTACACTGTCCATACATTACATAATACAATACTGCCCTTATATTACCTAATACTACACTGTCTTTACATTACCAACAAATACTACACTGTCCTTATATTACCTAATACTACACTGTCCTTACATTACCTAATACTACACTGTCCTTATATTACCTAATACTACACTGTCCTTACATTACCTAATACTACACTGTCTTTACATTACCTAATACTACACTGTCCTTACATTAACTAATAATACACTGTCCTTACATTACCTATTACTACACTGTCCTTACTTTACCTAATACTACACTGTCCTTACATTACCTAATACTACACTGTTCTTACATTACCTAATACTACACTGTCCTTCCATTACCTAATACTACACTGTCCTTACATTACCTAATACTACACTGTCCTTACATTACCTAATACTACACTGTCCGTACATTACCTAATACTACACTGTCCTTACATTACCAACAAATACTACACTGTCCTTACATTACCTAATACTACACTGTCCTTACATTACCTAATACTACACTGTCCTTACATTACCTAATACTACACTGTCCTTACATTACCTAATACTACACTGTCCTTACATTACCTAATACTACACTGTCCTTACATTACCTAATACTACACTGTCCTTACATTACCTAATACTACACTGTCCTCATATTACCTAATACTACACTGTCCTTACATTACCTAATACTACACTGTCCTTACATTACCTAATACTACTCTGTCCTTACATTACCTAATACTATACTGTCCTTATATTACCTAATATTACACTGTCCTTACATTACCTAATACTACACTGTCCTTACATTACCTAATACTACACTGTCCTTACAATACCTAATACTACACTGCCTTTATATTACCTAATACTACAATGTCCTTACATTACCTAATACTACACTGTCCTTACATTACCTAATACTACACTGTCCTTACATTACCTAATACTACACTGTCCTTACATTAACTAATACTACACTGTCCTTACATTACCTAATACTACACTGTCCTTATATTACCTAATACTACACTGTCCTTAGATTACCTAATACTACACTGTCCTTACATTACCTAATACTACACTGTCCTTACATTACCTAATACTACACTGTCCTTACATTACATAATACTACACTGTCCTTACATTACCTAATGCTACATTGTTCTTACATTACCTAATACTACACTGTCCTTACATTACCTAATACTACACTGTCCTTACATTACCTAATACTACACTGTCCTTACATTACCTAATACTACAATGTCCTTACATTACCTAATACTACACTGTCCTTACATTACCTAATAATACACTGTCCTTACATTACCTATACTACACTGTCCTTACATTACTTAATACTACAATGTCCTTACATTACCTAATACTACACTGTCCTTACATTACCTAATACTACACTGTCCTTACATTACCTAATACTACACTATCCTTACATTACCTAATACTACACTGTCCTTACATTACCTAATACTACACTGTTCTTACATTACCTAATACTACACTGTCATTACATTACCTAATACTACACTGTCCTTACATTACCTAATACTACACTGTTCTTACATTACTTAATACTACACTGTCCTTACATTACCAATAAATACTACACTGTCCTTACATTACCAACAAATACTACTCTGTCCTTACATTACCAACAAATACTACACTGTCCTTATATTACCTAACACTACACTGTCCTTACATTACCTACTACTACAATGTCCTTACATTACCTAATACTACACTGTCCTTACATTACCTAATACTACACTGTCCTTACATTACCAACAAATACTACACTGTCCTTAGATTACCAACAAATACTACTAAGTCCTTACCTTACCTAGAAATACTACACTGTCCTTATATTACCTAACACTACACTGTCCTTACATTACCTACTACTACAATGTCCTTATATTACCTAATACTACACTGTCCTTACATTACCTAATACTACACTGTCTTTACATTACCTAATACTACACTGTCCTTAAATTACCTAATACTACACTGTCCTTACATTACCTAATACTACACTGTCCTTACATTACCTAATACTACACTGTCCTTACATTAACTAATACTACACTGTCCTTACATTACCTAATACTACACTGTCCTTACATTACCTAATACTACACTGTCCTTACATTACCTAATACTACATATTTCTTACATTACCTAATACTACACTGTCCTTACATTACCTTATACTACACTGTCCTTACATTACCTAATACTACACTGTCCTTACATTACCTAATACTACACTGTCCTTACATTACCAACAAATACTACACTGTCCTTATTTTACCTAATATTACACTGTCCTTACATTACCTAATACTACACTGTCCTTACATTACCTAATACTACACTGTCCTTACATTACCTAATACTACACTGTCCTTACATTAACTAATACTACACTGTCCTTACATTACCTATACTACACTGTCCTTACATTACCTAATACTACACTGTCCTTACACTACCTAATACTACACTGTCCTTACATTACCTAATACTACACTGTCCTTACATTACCTAATACTACACTGTCTTTATATTACCTAATACTACACTGTCCTTACATTACCTAATACTACACTGTCCTTACATTACCTAATACTACACTGTCTTTATATTACCTAATACTACACTGTCCTTACATTACCTAATACTACACTGTCCTTACATTACCTAATACTACACTGTTCTTACATTACCTAATACTCTGCTGTCCTTACATTACCTAATACTACACTGTCCTTACAATACCTACTACTACACTGTCCTTACATAACCTAATACTACACTGTCCTTACATTACCTAATACTACACTGTCCTTACATTACCTAATACTACACTGTCCTTACATTACCTAATACTATACTGTCCTTACATTACCTAATACTACACTGTCCTTACATTACCTAATACTACACTGTCCTTCCATTACCTAATACTACACTGTCCTTACATTACCTAATACTACACTGTCCTTATATTACCTAATACTACACTGTCCTTACATTACCTAATACTACACTGTTCTTACATTACCTAATACTACACTGTCCTTACATTACCTAATACTACACTGTCCTTACATTACCTAATACTACACTGTCCTTACATTATCTAAGACTACACTGTCCTTACTTTACCTAATACTACTCTGTCCTTACATTACCTAATACTACACTGTCCTTACATTACCAACACATACTACTCTGTCCTTACATTACCAACAAATACTACACTGTCCTTACATTACCTAATACTAGACTGTACTTACATTACCTAATACTACACTGTCCTTACATTACCTAATACTACACTGTCCTTACATTACCTAACACTACACTGTCCTTACATTACCTAATACTACACTATCCTTACCTTACCTAATACTACACTATCCTTACATTACCTAATACTACACTGTCCTTACATTACCTAATACTACACTGTCCTTACATTACCTAATACTACACTGTCCTTACATTACCTAACACTACACTGTCCTTACATTAACTAATACTACACTATCCTTACCTTACCTAATACTACACTGTCCTTACATTACCTAACACTACACTGTCCTTACATTATCTAATACTACACTGTCTTTACATTACCTAATACTACACTGTCCTTACATTACAACATATACTACACTGTCTTTACATTACCTAATACTACACTATCCTTACATTGCCAACAAATACTACACTGTCCTTACATTAGCTAATACTACACTGTCCTTACATTACCTTATACTACACTATCCTTACATTGCCAACAAATACTACACTGACATTACATTAGCTAATACTACACTGTCCTTACATTACCTAATACTACACTGTCCTTACATTACCAACAAATACTACACTGTCCTTACATTGCCTAATACTACACTGTCCTTACATTACCTAATACTACACTTTCCTTACATTACTTAATACTACACTGTCCTTATATTACCAACAAATACTACACTGTCCTTACATTACCTAATACTACACTGTCCTTACATTACCTAATACTACACTCTCCTTACATTACCTAATACTACTCTGTCCTTACATTACCAACAAATACTACACTGTCCTTACATTACCAACAAATACTACACTGTCCTTACATTGCCTAATACTACACTGTCCTTACATTACCTAATACTACACTGTCTTTACATTACCAACAAATACTACACTGTCCTTACATTACTTAATACTACACTGTCCTTACATTACCTAATACTACACTGTCTTTACATTACCTAATACTACACTGTCCTTACATTACCTAATACTACACTGTCCTTACATTACCTAATACTACACTGTCCTTACATTACCTAATACTACACTGTCCTTACATTACCTAATATTACAATGTCCTTACATTACCTAATACTACACTGTCGTTACATTACCTAATACTACACTGTCCTTACATTACCTAATACTACACTCTCTTTACATTACCTAATACTACACTGTCCTTACATTACCTAATACTACTCTGTCCTTACATTACCTAATACTACACTGTCCTTTAATTACCTAATACTACACTGTCCTTACATTACCTAATACTACACTGTCCTTACATTACCTAATACTACACTGTCTTTACATTACCTAATACTACACTGTCCTTACATTACCTAATACTACACTGTCTTTACATTACCAACAAATACTACACGGTCCTTACATTACTTAATACTACACTGTCCTTACATTACCTAATACTACACTGTCCTTACATTACCTAATACTACACTCTCTTTACATTACCTAATACTACACTGTCCTTACATTACCTAATACAACACTGTCCTTACATTACCTAATACTACACTGTCCTTACATTACCTAATACTACACTGTACTTACATTACCTAATACTACACTGTCCTTACATTACCTAACACTACACTGTCCTTACATTACCTAATACTACACTGTCCTTACATTACCTAATACTACACTGTCCTTACATTACCTAATACTACACTGTCCTTACATTACCTAATACTACACTGTCCTTACATTACCAACAAATACTACACTGTCCTTACATTGCCTAATACTACACTGTCCTTACATTACCTAATACTACACTGTCCTTACATTACCTAATACTACTCAGTCCTTACATTACCAACAAATACTACACAGTCCTTACATTACCAACAAATACTACACTGTCCTTACATTGCCTAATACTACACTGTCCTTACATTACCTAATACTACACTGTCTTTACATTACCAACAAATACTACACTGTCCTTACATTACTTAATACTACACTGTCCTTACATTACCTAATACTACACTGTCTTTACATTACCTAATACTACACTGTCCTTACATTACCTAATACTACACTGTCCTTACATTACCTAATACTACACTGTCCTTACATTACCTAATACTACACTGTCCTTACATTACCTAATACTACAATGTCCTTACATTACTTAATACTACACTGTCTTTACATTACCTAATACTACACTGTCCTTACATTACCTAATACTACACTCTCTTTATATTACCTAATACTACACTCTCCTTACATTACCTAATACTACTCTGTCCTTACATTACCTAATACTACACTGTCCTTTCATTACCTAATACTACACTGTCCTTACATTACCTAATACTACACTGTCCTTACATTACCTAATACTACACTGTCCTTACATTACTTAATACTACACTGTCCTTACATTACCTAATACTACACTGTCTTTACATTACCAACAAATACTACACGGTCCTTACATTACTTAATACTACACTGCCCTTACATTACCTAATACTACACTGTCCTTACATTACCTAATACTACACTGTCCTTACATTACCTAATACTACACTGTCCTTACATTACCTAATACAACACTGTCCTTACATTACCTAATACTACACTGTCCTTACATTACCTAATACTACACTGTCCTTACATTACCTAATACTACACTGTCCTTACATTACCTAATACTACACTGTCCTTACATTACCTAATACTACACTGTCCTTACATTACCTAATACTATACTGTCCTTACATTACCTAATACTACACTGTCCTTACATTACCTAATACTACACTGTCCTTACATTACCTAATACTACACTCTCTTTACATTACCTAATACTACACTGTCCTTACATTACCTAATACAACATTGTCCTTACATTACCTAATACTACACTGTCCTTACATTACCTAATACTACACTGTCCTTACATTACCTACACTGTCCTTACATTACCTAATACTACACTGTCCTTACATTACCTAATACTACACTGTCCTTACATTACCTAATACTATACTGTCCTTACATTACCTAATACTACACTGTCCTTACATTACCTAATACTACACTGTCCTTCCATTACCTAATACTACACTGTCCTTACATTACCTAATACTACACTGTCCTTATATTACCTAATACTACACTGTCCTTACATTACCTAATACTACACTGTTCTTACATTACCTAATACTACACTGTCCTTACATTACCTAATACTACACTGTCCTTACATTACCTAATACTACACTGTCCTTACATTACCTAAGACTACACTGTCCTTACTTTACCTAATACTACTCTGTCCTTACATTACCTAATACTACACTGTCCTTACATTACCAACACATACTACTCTGTCCTTACATTACCAACAAATACTACACTGTCCTTACATTACCTAATACTACACTGTACTTACATTACCTAATACTACACTGTCCTTACATTACCTAATACTACACTGTCCTTACATTACCTAATACTACACTGTCCTTACATTACCTAATACTACACTGTCCTTACATTACCTAACACTACACTGTCCTTACATTACCTAATACTACACTATCCTTACCTTACCTAATACTACACTGTCCTTACATTACCTAACACTACACTGTCCTTACATTATCTAATACTACACTGTCTTTACATTACCTAATACTACACTGTCCTTACATTACAACATATACTACACTGTCTTTACATTACCTAATACTACACTATCCTTACATTGCCAACAAATACTACACTGTCCTTACATTAGCTAATACTACACTGTCCTTACATTACCTTATACTACACTATCCTTACCTTACCTAATACTACACTGTCCTTACATTACCAACAAATACTACACTGTCTTTACATTACCTAATACTACACTGTCCTTACATTACCTAATACTACACTATCCTTACATTGCCAACAAATACTACACTGACATTACATTAGCTAATACTACACTGTCCTTTCATTACCTAATACTACACTGTCCTTACATTACCAACAAATACTACACTGTCCTTACATTGCCTAATACTACACTGTCCTTACATTACCTAATACTACACTTTCCTTACATTACTTAATACTACACTGTCCTTACATTACCTAATACTACACTGTCCTTACATTACCTAATACTACACTCTCCTTACATTACCTAATACTACTCTGTCCTTACATTACCAACAAATACTACACTGTCCTTACATTACCAACAAATACTACACTGTCCTTACATTGCCTAATACTACACTGTTCTTACATTACCTAATACTACACTGTCTTTACATTACCAACAAATACTACACTGTCCTTACATTACTTAATACTACACTGTCCTTACATTACCTAATACTACACTGTCTTTACATTACCTAATACTACACTGTCCTTACATTACCTAATACTACACTGTCCTTACATTACCTAATACTACACTGTCCTTACATTACCTAATACTACACTGTCCTTACATTACCTAATACTACAATGTCCTTACATTACCTAATACTACACTGTCGTTACATTACCTAATACTACACTGTCCTTACATTACCTAATACTACACTCTCTTTACATTACCTAATACTACACTGTCCTTACATTACCTAATACTACTCTGTCCTTACATTACCTAATACTACACTGTCCTTTAATTACCTAATACTACACTGTCCTTACATTACCTAATACTACACTGTCCTTACATTACCTAATACTACACTGTCTTTACATTACCTAATACTACACTGTCCTTACATTACCTAATACTACACTGTCTTTACATTACCAACAAATACTACACTGTCCTTACATTACTTAATACTACACTGTCCTTACATTACCTAATACTACACTGTCCTTACATTACCTAATACTACACTCTCTTTACATTACCTAATAATACACTGTCCTTACATTACCTAATACAACACTGTCCTTACATTACCTAATACTACACTGTCCTTACATTACCTAATACTACACTGTACTTACATTACATAATACTACACTGTCCTTACATTACCTAACACTACACTGTCCTTACATTACCTAATACTACACTGTCCTTACATTACCTAATACTACACTGTCCTTACATTACCTAATACTACACTGTCCTTACATTACCTAATACTACACTGTCCTTACATTACCAACAAATACTACACTGTCCTTACATTGCCTAATACTACACTGTCCTTACATTACCTAATACTACACTGTCCTTACATTACCTAATACTACTCTGTCCTTACATTACCAACAAATACTACACTGTCCTTACATTACCAACAAATACTACACTGTCCTTACATTGCCTAATACTACACTGTCCTTACATTACCTAATACTACACTGTCTTTACATTACCAACAAATACTACACTGTCCTTACATTACTTAATACTACACTGTCCTTACATTACCTAATACTACACTGTCTTTACATTACCTAATACTACACTGTCCTTACATTACCTAATACTACACTGTCCTTACATTACCTAATACTACACTGTCCTTACATTACCTAATACTACACTGTCCTTACATTACCTAATACTACCATGTCCTTACATTACCTAATACTACACTGTCTTTACATTACCTAATACTACACTGTCCTTACATTACCTAATACTACACTCTCTTTACATTACCTAATACTACACTCTCCTTACATTACCTAATACTACTCTGTCCTTACATTACCTAATACTACACTGTCCTTACATTACCTAATACTACACTGTCCTTACATTACCTAATACTACACTGTCCTTACATTACCTAATACTACACTGTCCTTACATTACTTAATACTACACTGTCCTTACATTACCTAATACTACACTGTCTTTGCATTACCAACAAATACTACACGGTCCTTACATTACTTAATACTACACTGCCCTTACATTACCTAATACTACACTGTCCTTACATTACCTAATACTACACTCTCTTTACATTACCTAATACTACACTGTCCTTACATTACCTAATACAACATTGTCCTTACATTAGCTAATACTACACTGTCCTTACATTACCTAATACTACACTGTCCTTACATTACCTAATACTACACTGTCCTTACATTACCTAACACTACACTGTCCTTACATTACCTAATACTACACTGTCTTTACATTACCTAATACTACACTGTCCTTACATTACCTAATACTACACTGTCCTTACATTACCTAATACTACACTGTCCTTACATTACCTAATACTACACTGCCTTTACATTACCTAATACTACACTGTCCTTACATTACCTAATACTACAATGTCCTTACATTACCTAATACTACACTGTCCTTACATTACCAACAAATACTACACTGTACTTACATTGCCTAATACTACACTGTCCTTACATTACCTAATACTACAATGTCCTTACATTACCTAATACTACACTGTCCTTACATTACCTAATACTACACTGTCATTACATTACCTAATACTATACTGTCCTTACATTACCTAATATTACACTGTCCTTAGATTAACTAATACTACACTGTCCTTACATTACCTAATACTACACTGTCCTTACATTATCTAATACTACACTGTCCTTTTATTTCCTAATACTACACTGTCCTTACATTACCTAATACTACACTGTCCTTACATTATCTAATACTACACTGTACTTACATTACCTAATACTACACTACTGTCCTTACATTACTTAATACTACACTGTCCTTACATTACCTAATACTACACTGTCCTTACATTACCTAATACTACACTGTCCTTACATTACCAACAAGTACAACACTGTCTTTACATTACCTAATACTACACTGTCCTTACATTACCATATACTACACTATCCTTACCTTACCTAATACTACACTATCCTTACATTACCTAATACTACACTGTCCTTACATTACCTAATACTACACTGTCCTTACATTACCTAATACTACACTGTCCTTACATTACCTACAAATACTACACTGTCTTAACATTACCTAATACTACACTGTCCTTACATTACCTAATACTACACTGTCCTTACATTACCTTATACTACACTGTCCTTACATTACCTAATACTACACTGTCCTTATATTACCTAATACTACACAGTCCTTACATTACCTAATACTACACTGTCCTTACATTACCTAATACTACACTGTCCTTACATTACCTAATACTACACTGTCCTTACATTACCTAATACTACACTGTCCTTACATTACCTAATACTACACTGTCCTTACATTACCTAATACTACACTCTCCTTACATTACCTAATACTACACTCTCCTTACATTACCTAATACTACACTGTCCTTACATTACCAACAAAAACTACACTGTCCTTACATTACCTAATACTACACTGTCCTTACATTACCTAATACTACACTGTCCTTATATTACCTAATACTACACTGTCCTTACATTACCTAATACTACTCTGTCCTTACATTACCAACAAATACTACACTGTCCTTACATTACCAACAAATACTACACTGTCATTACATTGCCTAATACTACACTGTCCTTACATTACCTAATACTACACTGTCTTTACATTACCAACAAATACTACACTGTCCTTACATTACTTAATACTACACTGTCCTTACATTACCTAATACTACACTGTCCTTACATTACCTAATACTACACTGTCCTTACATTACCTAATACTACACTGTCCTTACATTACTTAATACTACACTGTCCTTACATTACCTAATACTACACTGTCTTTACATTACCAACAAATACTACACGGTCCTTACATTACTTAATACTACACTGCCCTTACATTACCTAATACTACACTGTCCTTACATTACCTAATACTACACTCTCTTTACATTACCTAATACTACACTGTCCTTACATTACCTAATACAACATTGTCCTTACATTAGCTAATACTACACTGTCCTTACATTACCTAATACTACACTGTCCTTACATTACCTAATACTACACTGTCCTTACATTACCTAACACTACACTGTCCTTACAATACCTAATACTACACTGTCCTTACATTACCTAATACTACACTGTCCTTACATTACCTAATACTACACTGTCCTTACAATACCTAATACTACACTGTCCTTACATTACCTAATACTACACTGTCCTTACATTACCTAATACTACACTGCCTTTACATTACCTAATACTACACTGTCCTTACATTACCTAATACTACAATGTCCTTACATTACCTAATACTACACTGTCCTTACATTACCAACAAATACTACACTGTACTTACATTACCTAATACTACACTGTCCTTACATTACCTAATACTACAATGTCCTTACATTACCTAATACTACACTGTCCTTACATTACCTAATACTACACAGTCATTACATTACCTAATACTATACTGTCCTTACATTACCTAATATTACACTGTCCTTAGATTACCTAATACTACACTGTCCTTTCATTACCTAATACTACTCTGTCCTTACATTATCTAATACTACACTGTCCTTTTATTTCCTAATACTACACTGTCCTTACATTACCTAATACTACACTGTCCTTACATTATCTAATACTACACTGTACTTACATTACCTAATACTACACTACTGTCCTTACATTACTTAATACTACACTGTCCTTACATTACCTAATACTACACTGTCCTTACATTACCTAATACTACACTGTCCTTACATTACCAACAAGTACAACACTGTCTTTACATTACCTAATACTACACTGTCCTTACATTACCATATACTACACTATCCTTACCTTACCTAATACTACACTATCCTTACATTACCTAATACTACACTGTCCTTACATTACCTAATACTACACTGTCCTTACATTACCTAATACTACACTGTCCTTACATTACCTTATACTACACTGTCCTTACATTACCTAATACTACACTGTCCTTATATTACCTAATACTACACTGTCCTTACATTACCTAATACTACACTGTCCTTACATTACCTAATACTACACTGTCCTTACATTACCTAATACTACACTGTCCTTACATTACCTAACACTACACTGTCCTTACATTACCTAATACTACACTGTCCTTACATTACCTAATACTACACTCTCCTTACATTACCTAATACTACACTGTCCTTACATTACCTAATACTACACTGTCCTTACATTACCAACAAATACTACACTGTCCTTACATTACCTAATACTACACTGTCCTTACATTACCTAATACTACACTGTCCTTATATTACCTAATACTACACTGTCCTTACATTACCTAATACTACTCTGTCCTTACATTACCAACAAATACTACACTGTCCTTACATTACCAACAAATACTACACTGTCATTACATTGCCTAATACTACACTGTCCTTACATTACCTAATACTACACTGTCTTTACATTACCAACAAATACTACACTGTCCTTACATTACTTAATACTACACTGTCCTTACATTACCTAATACTACACTGTCCTTACATTACCTAATACTACACTGTCCTTACATTACCTAATACTACACTGTCCTTACATTACTTAATACTACACTGTCCTTACATTACCTAATACTACACTGTCTTTACATTACCAACAAATACTACACGGTCCTTACATTACTTAATACTACACTGCCCTTACATTACCTAATACTACACTCTCTTTACATTACCTAATACTACACTGTCCTTACATTACCTAATACAACATTGTCCTTACATTAGCTAATACTACACTGTCCTTACATTACCTAATACTACACTGTCCTTACATTACCTAATACTACACTGTCCTTACATTACCTAACACTACACTGTCCTTACATTACCTAATACTACACTGTCCTTACATTACCTAATACTACACTGTCCTTACATTACCTAATACTACACTGTCCTTACATTACCGAATACTACACTGTCCTTACATTACCTAATACTACACTGCCTTTACATTACCTAATACTACACTGTCCTTACATTACCTAATACTACAATGTCCTTACATTACCTAATACTACACTGTCCTTACATTACCAACAAATACTACACTGTACTTACATTACCTAATACTACACTGTCCTTACATTACCTAATACTACAATGTCCTTACATTACCTAATACTACACTGTCCTTACATTACCTAATACTACACAGTCATTACATTACCTAATACTATACTGTCCTTACATTACCTAATATTACACTGTCCTTAGATTACCTAATACTACACTGTCCTTACATTACCTAATACTACACTGTCCTTACATTATCTAATACTACACTGTCCTTTTATTTCCTAATACTACACTGTCCTTACATTACCTAATACTACACTGTCCTTACATTATCTAATACTACACTGTACTTACATTACCTAATACTACACTACTGTCCTTACATTACTTAATACTACACTGTCCTTACATTACCTAATACTACACTGTCCTTACATTACCTAATACTACACTGTCCTTACATTACCAACAAGTACAACACTGTCTTTACATTACCTAATACTACACTGTCCTTACATTACCATATACTACACTATCCTTACCTTACCTAATACTACACTATCCTTACATTACCTAATACTACACTGTCCTTACATTACCTAATACTACACTGTCCTTACATTACCTAATACTACACTGTCCTTACATTACCAACAAATACTACACTGTCTTTACATTACCTAATACTACGCTGTCCTTACATTACCTAATACTACACTGTCCTTACATTACCTTATACTACACTGTCCTTACATTACCTAATACTACACTGTCCTTATATTACCTAAAACTACACTGTCCTTACATTACCTAATACTACACTGTCCTTACATTACCTAATACTACAATGTCCTTACATTACCTAATACTACACTGTCCTTACATTACCTAACACTACACTGTCCTTACATTACCTAATACTACACTGTCCTTACATTACCTAACACTACACTGTCTTTACATTACCTAACACTACACTGTCTTTACATTACCAACATATACTACACTGTCCTTAAATTACCTAATACTACACTGTCTTAACATTACCTAATACTACACTGTCCTTACATTACCTAATACTACACTGTCCTTACTTTACCTAATACTACACTGTTCTTACATTACCTAATACTACACTGTCCTTACTTTACCTAATACTACACTATCCTTACATTACCTAATACTACACTGTCCTTACATTACCTAATACTACACTGTCCTTACATTACCAACAAATACTACACTGTCCTTACATTACCTAATACTACACTGTACTTACATTACCAACAAATACTACACTGTCCTTACATTACCAACAAATACTACACTGTCCTTACAATACCAACAAATATTACACTGTCCTTACATTATCAACAAATACTACACTGTCCTTACATTACCTAATATTACACTGTCCTTACATTACCTAATACTACGCTGTCCTTACATTAAAGAAATACTACACTGTCCTTACATTACCTAATACTACACTGTCCTTACATTATCAACAAATACTACACTGTCCTTACATTACCAATAAATGCTACACTGTCCTTACATTACCAACAAATACTACACTGTCCTTACATTACCTAATACTGCACTGTCCTTACATTACCAACAAATACTACACTGTCCTTACATTACCTAATACTACACTGTCCTTAGATTACCAAAGAAATACTACACTGTCCTTGCATTACCTAATACTATACTGTCCTTACATTACCAACAAATACAACACTGTCCTTACATTACCTAATACTACACGGTCCTTACATTACCAACAAATACTACACTGTCCTTACATTACCAACAAATACTACACTCTCCTTACAATACCAACAAATACTACACTGTCCTTACATTATCAACAAATACTACACTGTCCTTACATTACCTAATACTACACTGTCCTTAATTTACCAACAAACACTACACTGTCCTTACATTACCTAATACTACGCTGTCCTTACATTAAAGAAATACTACACTGTCCTTACATTACCTAATACTACACTGTCCTTACATTATCAACAAATACTACACTGTCCTTACATTACCAATAAATGCTACACTGTCCTTACATTACCAACAAATACTACACTGTCCTTACTTTACCTAATACTGCACTGTCCTTACATTACCAACAAATACTACACTGCCCTTACATTACCTAATACTACACTGTCCTTAGATTACCAAAGAAATACTACACTGTCCTTGCATTACCTAATACTATACTGTCCTTACATTACCAACAAATACTACACTGTCCTTACATTACCTAATACTACACTGTCCTTACATTACCAACAAATACTACACTGTCCTTACATTACCTAATACTACACTGTCCTTATATTACCAACAAATACTACACAGTCCTTACCTTACCTAATACTACACTGTCCTTACATTACCAACAAATACTACACTGTCCTTACATTACCTAATACTACACTGTCCTTACATTACCTAATACTACACTGTCCTTATATTACCTAATACTACACTGTCCTTACATTACCTAATACTACTCTGTCCTTACATTACCAACAAATACTACACTGTCCTTACATTACCAACAAATACTACACTGTCCTTACATTGCCTAATACTACACTGTCCTTACATTACCTAATACTACACTGTCTTTACATTACCAACAAATACTACACTGTCCTTACATTACTTAATACTACACTGTCCTTACATTACCTAATACTACACTGTCTTTACATTACCTAATACTACACTGTCCTTACATTACCTAATACTACACTGTCCTTACATTACCTAATACTACACTGTCCTTACATTACCTAATACTACACTGTCCTTACATTACCTAATACTACAATGTCCTTACATTACCTAATACTACACTGTCTTTACATTACCTAATACTACACTGTCCTTACATTACCTAATACTACACTCTCTTTACATTACCTAATACTACACTCTCCTTACATTACCTAATACTACTCTGTCCTTACATTACCTAATACTACACTGTCCTTACATTACCTAATACTACACTCTCTTTACATTACCTAATACTACACTGTCCTTACATTACCTAATACAACACTGTCCTTACATTACCTAATACTACACTGTCCTTACATAACCTAATACTACACTGTCCTTACATTACCTAATACTACACTGTCCTTACATTACCTAACACTACACTGTCCTTACATTACCTAATACTACACTGTCCTTACATTACCTAATACTACACTGTCCTTACATTACCTAATACTACACTGTCCTTACATTACCTAATACTACACTGTCCTTACATTACCTAATACTACACTGCCTTTACATTACCTAATACTACACTGTCCTTACATTACCTAATACTACAATGTCCTTACATTACCTAATACTACACTGTCCTTACATTACCAACAAATACTACACTGTACTTACATTACCTAATACTACACTGTCCTTACATTACCTAATACTAAAATGTCCTAACATTACCTAATACTACACTGTCCTTACATTACCTAATACTACACTGTCATTACATTACCTAATACTATACTGTCCTTACATTACCTAATATTACACTGTCCTTAGATTACCTAATACTACACTCTCCTTACATTACCTAATACTACACTGTCCTTACATTATCTATTACTACACTGTCCTTTTATTACCTAATACTACACTGTCCTTACATTACCTAATACTACACTGTCCTTACATTACCTAATACTACACTGTACTTACATTACCTAATACTACACTACTGTCCTTACATTACTTAATACTACACTGTCCTTACATTACCTAATACTACACTGTCCTTACATTACCTAATACTACACTGTCCTTACATTACCAACAAGTACTACACTGTCTTTACATTACCTAATACTACACTGTCCTTACATTACCATATACTACACTATCCTTAACTTACCTAATACTACACTATCCTTACATTACCTAATACTACACTGTCCTTACATTACCTAATACTACACTGCCCTTACATTACCAACAAATACTACACTGTCTTTACATTACCTAATACTACGCTGTCCTTACATTACCTAATACTACACTGTCCTTACATTACCTTAAACTACACTGTCCATACATTACCTAATACTACACTGTCCTTATATTACCTAATACTACACTGTCTTTACATTACCTAATACTATACAGTCCTTACATTACCTAATACTACACTCTCCTTACATTACCTAATACTACACTGCCTTTACATTACCTAATACTACACTGTCCTTACATTACCTAATACTACAATGTCCTTACATTACCTAATACTACACTGTCCTTACATTACCAACAAATACTACACTGTACTTACATTACCTAATACTACACTGTCCTTACATTACCTAATACTAAAATGTCCTAACATTACCTAATACTACACTGTCCTTACATTACCTAATACTACACTGTCATTACATTACCTAATACTATACTGTCCTTACATTACCTAATATTACACTGTCCTTAGATTACCTAATACTACACTCTCCTTACATTACCTAATACTACACTGTCCTTACATTATCTATTACTACACTGTCCTTTTATTACCTAATACTACACTGTCCTTACATTACCTAATACTACACTGTCCTTACATTACCTAATACTACACTGTACTTACATTACCTAATACTACACTACTGTCCTTACATTACTTAATACTACACTGTCCTTACATTACCTAATACTACACTGTCCTTACATTACCTAATACTACACTGTCCTTACATTACCAACAAGTACTACACTGTCTTTACATTACCTAATACTACACTGTCCTTACATTACCATATACTACACTATCCTTACCTTACCTAATACTACACTATCCTTACATTACCTAATACTACACTGTCCTTACATTACCTAATACTACACTGCCCTTACATTACCAACAAATACTACACTGTCTTTACATTACCTAATACTACGCTGTCCTTACATTACCTAATACTACACTGTCCTTACATTACCTTAAACTACACTGTCCATACATTACCTAATACTACACTGTCTTTATATTACCTAATACTACACTGTCTTTACATTACCTAATACTATACAGTCCTTACATTACCTAATACTACACTCTCCTTACATTACCTAATACTACACTGTCCTTATATTACCTAATACTACACTGTCCTTACATTACCTAATACTACACTGTCCTTATATTACCTAATACTACACTGTCCTTACATTACCTAATACTACACTGTCTTTACATTACCTAATACTATACTGTCCTTACATTACCTAATAATACACTATCCTTACCTTACCTAATACTACACTATCCTTACATTACCTTATACTACACTGTCCTTACATTACCTAATACTACATTGTCCTTATATTACCTAATACTACACTGTCTTTACATTACCCACAAATACTACACTGTCTTTACATTACCTAATACTATACTGTCCTTACATTACCTAATACTACACTCTCCTTACATTACCTAATATTACACTGTCCTTAGATTACCTAATACTACACTCTCCTTACATTACCTAATACTACACTGTCCTTACTTTAGCTAAAACTACACTGTCCTTACATTACCTAATACTACACTGTCCTTACTTTACCTAATACTACACTGTCCTTACATTACCTAATACTACACTGTCTTTACATTACCTAATACTACACTGTCCTTACATTACCTAATACTACACTGTCCTTACATTACCTAATACTACACTGTCCTTACATTACCTAATACTACACTGTCTTTACATTACCTAATACTACACTGTCCTTACCTTACCTAATACTACACTGTCCTTGCATTACCTAATACTACACTGTCCTTACATTACCTATACTACACTGTCCTTACATTACCTAATACTACACTGTCCTTACATTACCTAACACTACACTGTCTTTACATTACCTAACACTACACTGTCTTTACATTACCAACAAATACTACACTGTCCTTAAATTACCTAATACTACACTGTCTTAACATTACCTAATACTACACTGTCCTTACATTACCTAATACTACACTGTCCTTACTTTACCTAATACTACACTGTCCTTACATTACCTAATACTACACTGTACTTACATTACCAACAAATACTACACTGTCCTTACATTACCAACAAATACTACACTGTCCTTACAATACCAACAAATACTACACTGTCCTTACATTATCAACAAATACTACACTGTCCTTACATTACCTAATATTACACTGTCCTTACATTACCTAATACTACGCTGTCCTTACATTAATGAAATACTACATTGTCCTTACATTACCTAATACTACACTGTCCTTACATTATCAACAAATACTACACTGTCCTTACATTACCAATAAATGCTACACTGTCCTTACATTACCAACAAATACTACACTGTCCTTACATTACCTAATACTGCACTGTCCTTACATTACCAACAAATACTACACTGTCCTTACATTACCTAATACTACACTGTCCTTAGATTACCAAAGAAATACTACACTGTCCTTGCATTACCTAATACTATACTGTCCTTACATTACCAACAAATACAACACTGTCCTTACATTACCTAATACTACACTGTCCTTACATTACCAACAAATACTACACTGTCCTTACATTACCAACAAATACTACACTCTCCTTACAATACCAACAAATACTACACTGTCCTTACATTATCAACAAATACTACACTGTCCTTACATTACCTAATACTACACTGTCCTTAATATACCAACAAACACTACACTGTCCTTACATTACCTAATACTACGCTGTCCTTACATTAAAGAAATACTACACTGTCCTTACATTACCTAATACTACACTGTCCTTACATTATCAACAAATACTACACTGTCCTTACATTACCAATAAATGCTACACTGTCCTTACATTACCAACAAATACTACACTGTCCTTACTTTACCTAATACTGCACTGTCCTTACATTACCAACAAATACTACACTGCCCTTACATTACCTAATACTACACTGTCCTTAGATTACCAAAGAAATACTACACTGTCCTTGCATTACCTAATACTATACTGTCCTTACATTACCAACAAATACTACACTGTCCTTACATTACCTAATACTACACTGTCCTTACATTACCAACAAATACTACACTGTCCTTACATTACCTAATACTACACTGTCCTTATATTACCAACAAATACTACACAGTCCTTACCTTACCTAATACTACACTGTCCTTACATTACCAACAAATACTACACTGTCCTTACATTACCTAATACTACACTGTCTTTAAATTACCTAATACTACATTGTCCTTACATAACCAACAAATACTACACTGTATTTACAATACCAACAAATACTACACTGTCCTTACATTACCAACAAATACTACACTGTCCTTACATTACCAACACATACTACACTGTCCTTACAATACCAACAAATACTACACTGTTCTTACATTACTAACAAATACTACACTGTCCTTACAATACCAACAAATACTACACTGTCCTTACATTACCAACAAATATTACACTGTCCTTACATTACCTAATACTAGACTGTCCTTACATTACCAAGAAATACTACACTGTCCTTACATTGCCAACAAATATTACACTGTCCTTACATTAAAGAAATACTACATTGTCCTAACATTAAAGAAATACTACACTGTCCTTACATTACCCAATACTACTCAGTCCTTACATTACCAACAAATACTACACTCTCCTTACATTACCAAATCCAAAAAAAAATACTACACTGTCCTTACATTTCCAACTCCAATACAAGAATACTACACTTTCCTTACATTACCAACTCCAATAGAAGAATACTACACTGTCCTTACATTACCTAATACTACACTGTCCTTACATTACCTAATACTACACTGTCCTTACATTACCAACAAATACTACACTGTCCTTACATTACTAACAAAACCTACACTGTCCTTACATTACCAACAAATATTACACTGTCCTTACATTACCAACAAATACTACACTGTCCTTACATTACCAACAAATACTACACTGTCCTTACATTACCAACAAATATTACACTGTCCTTACATTACCAACAAATACTACACTGTCCTTACATTACCTAATACTACCATGTCCTTACATTACCAAGAAATACTACACTGTCCTTACAGTGCCAACAAATATTACACTGTCCTTACATTAAAAAAATACTACACTGTCCAAACATTAAAGAAATACTACACTGTCCTTACATTACCTAATACTACTCTGTCCTTACATTACCAACAAATACTACACTGTCCTTACATTACCAAATCCAATAGAAAAATAATACACTGTCCTTACATTTCCAACTCCAATACAAGAATACTACACTGTCCTTACATTACCAATTCCAATAGAAACATATTACTCTGTCCTTACATTACCAACTCCAATAGAAGAATACTACACTGTCCTTACATTACCAACTCCAATAGAAGAATACTACACTGTCCTTACATTACCAACTCCAATAGAAGAATACTACACTGTCCTTAAATTATCAACTCCAATAGAAGAATACTACACTGTCCTTACATTACTAACTCCAATAGAAGAATACTATACTGTCCTTACATTACCAAATCCAATAGAAGAATACTACACTGTCCTTACATTACCAACTCAACTAGAAGAATACTACACTGTCCTTACATTACCAGCTCCAATAGAAGAATACTACACTGTCCTTACATTACCAAATCCAATAGGAGAAGACTGCACTGTCCTTACATTACCAACTCCAATAGAAGAATACTACACTGTCCTTACATTACCAGCTCCAATAGAAGAATACTACACTGTCCTTACATTACCAACTCCAATAGAAGAATACTACACTGTCCTTAAATTATCAACTCCAATAGAAGAATACTACACTCTCCTTACATTACTAACTCCAATAGAAGAATACTACACTGTCCTTACATTACCAAATCCAATAGAAGAATACTAAGCTGTCCTTACATTACCAACTCAAGTAGAAGAATACTACCCTGTCCTTACATTACAAGCTCCAATAGAAGAATACTACACTGTCCTTACATTACCAAATCCAATAAAAGAATACTACACTGTCCTTTCATTACAAACTCCAATAGACGAATACTACACTGTCCTTACATTACCAGCTCCAGTAGTAGAATACTACACTGTCCTCAATAGAAGAATACTACACTTTCCTTAAATAACCAACTCTAATAGAAGAATACTACACTGTCCTTACATTGCCTAATACTACACTGTCCTTACATTACCTAATACTACACTGTCTTTACATTATCAACAAATACTAAACTGTCCTTACATTACCTAATATTACACTTTCCTTACATTACCTAATATTACACTGTCCTTACATTACCTAATACTAAACTGTCCTTACATTACTTAATACTACACTGTCTTTACATTACCTAATACTACACTGTCTTTACATTACCTAATACTACACTGTCCTTACATTACCTAATACTACACTGTCCTTATATTACCTAATACTACAATGTCCTTACATTACCTAATACTACACTGTCCTTACATTACCTAATACTACACTGTCCTTACATTACCTAAACTACAATGTCCTTACATTACCTAATACTACACTGTGTTTACATTACCTAATACTACACTGTCCTTACATTACCTAATACTACACTCTCTTTACATTACCTAATACTACACTGTCCTTACATTACCTAATACTACACTGTCTTTACATTACCTAATACTACACTGTCCTTACATTACCTAATACAACACTGTCCTTACATTACCTAATACTACACTGTCCTTACATTACCTAATACTACACTGTCCTTACATTACCTAATACTACACTATCTTTACATTACCTAATACTACACTGTCCTTACATTACCTAATACAACACTGTCCTTACATTACCTAATACTACACTGTCCTTACATTACCTAATACTACACTGTCCTTACATTACCTAATACTACACTGTCCTTACATTACCTAATACTACATTGTCCTTACATTACCTAATACTACACTGTCCTTACATTACCTAATACTACACTGTCCTTACATTACCTAATACTACACTGTCCTTACATTACCTAATACTACACTGTCCTTACATTACCTAATACTACACTGTCATTACATTACCTAATACTATACTGTCCTTACATTACCTAATATTACACTGTCCTTAGATTACCTAATACTACCCTCTCCTTACATTACCTAATACTACACTGTCCTTACATTATCTAATACTACACTGTCCTTTCATTACCTAATACTACACTGTCCTTACATTACCTAATACTACACTGTCCTTACATTACCTAATACTACACTGTACTTACATTACCTAATAATATACTGTCCTTACATTACTTAATACTACACTGTCCTTACATTACATAATACTACACTGTCCTTACATTACCTAATACTACACTGTCCTTACATTACCAACAAGTACTACACTGTCTTTACATTACCTAATACTACACTGTCCTTACATTACCTAATACTATACTGTCCTTACATTACCTAATACTACACTGTCCTTACATTACCTAATACTACACTGTCCTTACATTACCTAATACTACACTGTCCTTACATTACCTAATACTACACTGTCCTTACATTACCTAATACTACACTGCCCTTACATTACCTAATACTACACTGTCCTTACATTACCTAATACTACAATGACCTTACATTACCTAATACTACACTGTCCTTACATTACCAACAAATACTACACTGTACTTACATTACCTAATACTACACTGTCCTTACATTACCTAATACTACACTGTCCTTACATTACCTAATACTACACTGTCCTTACATTACCTAATACTACACTGTCATTACATTACCTAATACTATACTGTCCTTACATTACCTTATATTACACTGTCCTTAGATTACCTAATACTACACTCTCCTTACATTACCTAATACTACACTGTCCTTACATTATCTAATACTACACTGTCCTTTCATTACCTAATACTACACTGTCCTTACATTACCTAATACTACACTGTCCTTACATTACCTAATACTACACTGTACTTACATTACCTAATACTACACTGTCCTTACATTATTTAATACTACACTGTCCTTACATTACCTAATACTACACTGTCCTTATATTACCTAATACTACACAGTCCTTACATTACAAACAAGTACTACACTGTCTTTACATTACCTAATACTACACTGTCCTTACATTACCATATACTACACTATCCTTACCTTACCTAATACTACACTATCCTTACATTACCTAATACTACACTGTCCTTACATTACCTAATACTACACTGTCCTTACATTACCTAATACTACACTGTCCTTACATTATCTAATACTACACTGTCCTTACATTACCAACAAATACTACACTGTCCTTACATTACCTAATACTACACTATCCTTACATTGCCAACAAATACTACACTGTCTTTACATTACCTAATACTACACTGTCCTTACATTACCTAATACTACACTGTCCTTCCATTACCTTATACTACACTGTCCTTACATTACCTAATACTACACTGTCTTTACATTACCAACAAATACTACACTGTCTTTACATTACCTAATACTATACTGTCCTTACATTACCTAATACTACACTCTCCTTACATTACCTAATACTACACTGTCCTTACTTTAGCTAATACTACACTCTCCTTACATTACCTAATATTACACTGTCCTTAGATTACCTAATACTACACTCTCCTTACATTACCTAATACTACACTGTCCTTACATTATCTAATACTACACTGTCCTTTTATTACCTAATACTACACTGTCCTTACATTACCTAATACTACACTGTCCTTACATTACCTAATACTACACTGTACTTACATTACCTAATACTACACTACTGTCCTTACATTACTTAATACTACACTGTCCTTACATTACCTAATACTACACTGTACTTACATTACCTAATACTACACTGTCCTTACATTACCAACAAGTACTACACTGTCTTTACATTACCTAATACTACACTGTCCTTACATTACCATATACTACACTATCCTTACCTTACCTAATACTACACTATCCTTACATTACCTAATACTACACTGTCCTTACATTACCTAATACTACACTGCCCTTACATTACCAACAAATACTACACTGTCTTTACATTACCTAATACTACGCTGTCCTTACATTACCTAATACTACACTGTCCTTACATTACCTTAAACTACACTGTCCATACATTACCTAATACTACACTGTCCTTATATTACCTAATACTACACTGTCTTTACATTACCTAATACTATACAGTCCTTACATTACCTAATACTACACTCTCCTTACATTACCTAATACTACACTGTCCTTATATTACCTAATACTACACTGTCCTTACATTACCTAATACTACACTGTCCTTATATTACCTAATACTACACTGTCCTTACATTACCTAATACTACACTGTCTTTACATTACCTAATACTATACTGTCCTTACATTACCTAATAATACACTATCCTTACCTTACCTAATACTACACTATCCTTACATTACCTTATACTACACTGTCCTTACATTATCTAATACTACATTGTCCTTATATTACCTAATACTACACTGTCTTTACATTACCCACAAATACTACACTGTCTTTACATTACCTAATACTATACTGTCCTTACATTACCTAATACTACACTCTCCTTACATTACCTAATATTACACTGTCCTTAGATTACCTAATACTACACTCTCCTTACATTACCTAATACTACACTGTCCTTACTTTAGCTAATACTACACTGTCCTTACATTACCTAATACTACACTGTCCTTACTTTACCTAATACTACACTGTCCTTACATTACCTAATACTACACTGTCTTTACATTACCTAATACTACACTGTCCTTACATTACCTAATACTACACTGTCCTTACATTACCAAATACTACACTGTCCTTACATTACCTAATACTACACTGTCTTTACATTACCTAATACTACACTGTCCTTACCTTACCTAATACTACACTGTCCTTGCATTACCTAATACTACACTGTCCTTACATTACCTATACTACACTGTCCTTACATTACCTAATACTACACTGTCCTTACATTACCTAACACTACACTGTCTTTACATTACCTAACACTACACTGTCTTTACATTACCAACAAATACTACACTGTCCTTAAATTACCTAATACTACACTGTCTTAACATTACCTAATACTACACTGTCCTTACATTACCTAATACTACACTGTCCTTACTTTACCTAATACTACACTGTTCTTACATTACCTAATACTACACTGTCCTTACTTTACCTAATACTACACTCTCCTTACATTACCTAATACTACACTGTCCTTACATTACCTAATACTACACTGTCCTTACATTACCAACAAATACTACACTGTCCTTACATTACCTAATACTACACTGTACTTACATTACCAACAAATACTACACTGTCCTTACATTACCAACAAATACTACACTGTCCTTACAATACCAACAAATACTACACTGTCCTTACATTATCAACAAATACTACACTGTCCTTACATTACCTAATATTACACTGTCCTTACATTACCTAATACTACGTTGTCCTTACATTAAAGAAATACTACACTGTCCTTACATTACCTAATACTACACTGTCCTTACATTATCAACAAATACTACACTGTCCTTACATTACCAATAAATGCTACACTGTCCTTACATTACCAACAAATACTACACTGTCCTTACATTACCTAATACTGCACTGTCCTTACATTACCAACAAATACTACACTGTCCTTACATTACCTAATACTACACTGTCCTTAGATTACCAAAGAAATACTACACTGTCCTTGCATTACCTAATACTATACTGTCCTTACATTACCAACAAATACAACACTGTCCTTACATTACCTAATACTACACTGTCCTTACATTACCAACAAATACTACACTGTCCTTACATTACCAACAAATACTACACTCTCCTTACAATACCAACAAATACTACACTGTCCTTACATTATCAACAAATACTACACTGTCCTTACATTACCTAATACTACACTGTCCTTAATTTACCAACAAACACTAAACTGTCCTTACATTACCTAATACTACGCTGTCCTTACATTAAAGAAATACTACACTGTCCTTACATTACCTAATACTACACTGTCCTTACATTATCAACAAATACTACACTGTCCTTACATTACCAATAAATGCTACACTGTCCTTACATTACCAACAAATACTACACTGTCCTTACTTTACCTAATACTGCACTGTCCTTACATTACCAACAAATACTACACTGCCCTTACATTACCTAATACTACACTGTCCTTAGATTACCAAAGAAATACTACACTGTCCTTGCATTACCTAATACTATACTGTCCTTACATTACCAACAAATACTACACTGTCCTTACATTACCTAATACTACACTGTCCTTACATTACCAACAAATACTACACTGTCCTTACATTACCTAATACTACACTGTCCTTATATTACCAACAAATACTACACAGTCCTTACCTTACCTAATACTACACTGTCCTTACATTACCAACAAATACTACACTGTCCTTACATTACCTAATACTACACTGTCCTTAAATTACCTAATACTACATTGTCCTTACATAACCAACAAATACTACACTGTATTTACAATACCAACAAATACTACACTGTCCTTACATTACCAACAAATACTACACTGTCCTTACATTACCAACACATACTACACTGTCCTTACAATACCAACAAATACTACACTGTTCTTACATTACTAACAAATACTACACTGTCCTTACAATACCAACAAATACTACACTGTCCTTACATTACCAACAAATATTACACTGTCCTTACATTACCTAATACTAGACTGTCCTTACATTACCAAGAAATACTACACTGTCCTTACATTGCCAACAAATATTACACTGTCCTTACATTAAAGAAATACTACATTGTCCTAACATTAAAGAAATACTACACTGTCCTTACATTACCCAATACTACTCAGTCCTTACATTACCAACAAATACTACACTGTCCTTACATTACCAAATCCAAAAAAAAATACTACACTGTCCTTACATTTCCAACTCCAATACAAGAATACTACACTTTCCTTACATTACCAACTCCAATAGAAGAATACTACACTGTCCTTACATTACCAATTCCAATAGAAGAATACTACACTGTCCTTACATTACCTAATACTACACTGTCCTTACATTACCTAATACTACACTGTCCTTACATTACCAACAAATACTACACTGTCTTTACATTACTAACAAAACCTACACTGTCCTTACATTACCAACAAATATTACACTGTCCTTACATTACCAACAAATACTACACTGTCCTTACATTACCAACAAATACTACACTGTCCTTACATTACCAACAAATATTACACTGTCCTTACATTACCAACAAATACTACACTGTCCTTACATTACCTAATACTACCATGTCCTTACATTACCAAGAAATACTACACTGTCCTTACATTGCCAACAAATATTACACTGTCCTTACATTACAAAAATACTACACTGTCCAAACATTAAAGAAATACTACACTGTCCTTACATTACCTAATACTACTCTGTCCTTACATTACCAACAAATACTACACTGTCCTTACATTACCAAATCCAATAGAAAAATAATACACTGTCCTTACATTTCCAACTCCAATACAAGAATACTACACTGTCCTTACATTACCAACTCCAATAGAAACATACTACTCTGTCCTTACATTACCAACTCCAATAGAAGAATACTACACTGTCCTTACATTACCAACTCCAATAGAAGAATACTACACTGTCCTTAAATTATCAACTCCAATAGAAGAATACTACACTGTCCTTACATTACTAACTCCAATAGAAGAATACTATACTGTCCTTACATTACCAAATCCAATAGAAGAATACTACACTGTCCTTACATTACCAACTCAACTAGAAGAATACTACACTGTCCTTACATTACCAGCTCCAATAGAAGAATACTACACTGTCCTTACATTACCAAATCCAATAGGAGAAGACTGCACTGTCCTTACATTACCAACTCCAATAGAAGAATACTACACTGTCCTTACATTACCAGCTCCAATAGAAGAATACTACACTGTCCTTACATTACCAACTCCAATAGAAGAATACTACACTGTCCTTAAATTATCAACTCCAATAGAAGAATACTACACTCTCCTTACATTACTAACTCCAATAGAAGAATACTACACTGTCCTTACATTACCAAATCCAATAGAAGAATACTACGCTGTCCTTACATTACCAACTCAAGTAGAAGAATACTACCCTGTCCTTACATTACAAGCTCCAATAGAAGAATACTACACTGTCCTTACATTACCAAATCCAATAAAAGAATACTACACTGTCCTTTCATTACCAACTCCAATAGACGAATACTACACTGTCCTTACATTACCAGCTCCAGTAGTAGAATACTACACTGTCCTCAATAGAAGAATACTACACTTTCCTTAAATAACCAACTCTAATAGAAGAATACTACACTGTCCTTACATTGCCTAATACTACACTGTCCTTACATTACCTAATACTACACTGTCTTTACATTATCAACAAATACTAAACTGTCCTTACATTACCTAATATTACACTGTCCTTACATTACCTAATATTACACTGTCCTTACATTACCTAATACTAAACTGTCCTTATATTACTTAATACTACACTGTCTTTACATTACCTAATACTACACTGTCTTTACATTACCTAATACTACACTGTCCTTACATTACCTAATACTACACTGTCCTTATATTACCTAATACTACAATGTCCTTACATTACCTAATACTACACTGTCCTTACATTACCTAATACTACACTGTCCTTACATTACCTAATACTACAATGTCCTTACATTACCTAATACTACACTGTGTTTACATTACCTAATACTACACTGTCCTTACATTACCTAATACTACACTCTCTTTACATTACCTAATACTACACTGTCCTTACATTACCTAATACTACACTGTCCTTACATTACCTAATACTACACTGTCTTTACATTACCTAATACTACACTGTCCTTACATTACCTAATACAACACTGTCCTTACATTACCTAATACTACACTGTCCTTACATTACCTAATACTACACTGTCCTTACATTACCTAATACTACACTATCTTTACATTACCTAATACTACACTGTCCTTACATTACCTAATACAACACTGTCCTTACATTACCTAATACTACACTGTCCTTACATTACCTAATACTACACTGTCCTTACATTACCTAATACTACACTGTCCTTACATTACCTAATACTACACTGTCCTTACATTACCTAATACTACACTGTCCTTACATTACCTAATACTACACTGTCCTTACATTACCTAATACTACACTGTCCTTACATTACCTAATACTACACTGTCCTTACATTACCTAATACTACACTGTCATTACATTACCTAATACTATACTGTCCTTACATTACCTAATATTACACTGTCCTTAGATTACCTAATACTACCCTCTCCTTACATTACCTAATACTACACTGTCCTTACATTATCTAATACTACACTGTCCTTTCATTACCTAATACTACACTGTCCTTACATTACCTAATACTACACTGTCCTTACATTACCTAATACTACACTGTACTTACATTACCTAATAATATACTGTCCTTACATTACTTAATACTACACTGTCCTTACATTACATAATACTACACTGTCCTTACATTACCTAATACTACACTGTCCTTACATTACCAACAAGTACTACACTGTCTTTACATTACCTAATACTACACTGTCCTTACATTACCTAATACTATACTGTCCTTACATTACCTAATACTACACTGTCCTTACATTACCTAATACTACACTGTCCTTACATTACCTAATACTACACTGTCCTTACATTACCTAATACTACACTGTCCTTACATTACCTAATACTACACTGCCCTTACATTACCTAATACTACACTGTCCTTACATTACCTAATACTACAATGACCTTACATTACCTAATACTACACTGTCCTTACATTACCAACAAATACTACACTGTACTTACATTACCTAATACTACACTGTCCTTACATTACCTAATACTACACTGTCCTTACATTACCTAATACTACACTGTCCTTACATTACCTAATACTACACTGTCATTACATTACCTAATACTATACTGTCCTTACATTACCTTATATTACACTGTCCTTAGATTACCTAATACTACACTCTCCTTACATTACCTAATACTACACTGTCCTTACATTATCTAATACTACACTGTCCTTTCATTACCTAATACTACACTGTCCTTACATTACCTAATACTACACTGTCCTTACATTACCTAATACTACACTGTACTTACATTACCTAATACTACACTGTCCTTACATTATTTAATACTACACTGTCCTTACATTACCTAATACTACACTGTCCTTATATTACCTAATACTACACAGTCCTTACATTACAAACAAGTACTACACTGTCTTTACATTACCTAATACTACACTGTCCTTACATTACCATATACTACACTATCCTTACCTTACCTAATACTACACTATCCTTACATTACCTAATACTACACTGTCCTTACATTACCTAATACTACACTGTCCTTACATTACCTAATACTACACTGTCCTTACATTATCTAATACTACACTGTCCTTACATTACCAACAAATACTACACTGTCCTTACATTACCTAATACTACACTATCCTTACATTGCCAACAAATACTACACTGTCTTTACATTACCTAATACTACACTGTCCTTACATTACCTAATACTACACTGTCCTTACATTACCTTATACTACACTGTCCTTACATTACCTAATACTACACTGTCTTTACATTACCAACAAATACTACACTGTCTTTACATTACCTAATACTATACTGTCATTATATTACCTAATACTACACTCTCCTTACATTACCTAATACTACACTGTCCTTACTTTAGCTAATACTACACTCTCCTTACATTACCTAATATTACACTGTCCTTAGATTACCTAATACTACACTCTCCTTACATTACCTAATACTACACTGTCCTTACTTTAGCTAATACTACACTGTCCTTACATTACCTAATACTACACTGTCCTTACATTACCTAATACTACACTGTCCTTACATTACCTAATACTACACTGTCTTTACATTACCTAATACTACACTGTCCTTACATTACCTAATACTACACTGTCCTTACATTACCTAATACTACACTGTCCTTGCATTACCTAATACTACACTGTCCTTACATTACCTAATTATACACTGTCCTTACATTACCTAATACTACACTGTCCTTACATTACCTAATACTACACTGTCCTTACATTACCTAATACTACACTTTCCTTACATTACCTAATACTACACTGTCTTTACATTACCTAACACTACACTGTCTTTACATTACCAACAAATACTACACTGTCCTTACATTACTTAATACTACACTGTCTTTACATTACCTAATACTACACTGTCCTTACATTACCTAATACTACACTGTCCTTACTTTACCTAATACTACACTGTTCTTACATTACCTAATACTACACTGTCCTTACTTTACCTAATACTACACTGTCCTTACATTACCTAATACTACACTGTCCTTACACTATCTAATACTACACTGTCCTTACATTACCTAATACTACACTGTCCTTACATTACCTAATACTACACTGTCCTTACATTACCTAATACTACACTGTCCTTACATTACCAATAAATACTACACTGTCCTTACATTACCTAATACTACACTGTCCTTACATTATCAACAAATACTACACTGTCCTTACATTACCAATAAATGCTACACTGTCCTTACATTACCAACAAATACTACACTGTCCTTACATTACCTAATACTGCACTGTCCTTACATTACCAACAAATACTACACTGTCCTTACATTACCTAATACTACACTGTCCTTAGATTACCAAAGAAATACTACACTGTCCTTGCATTACCTAATACTATACTGTCCTTACATTACCAACAAATAATACACTGTCCTTACATTACCTAATACTACACTGTCCTTACATTACCAACACATACTACACTGTCCTTACATTACCTAATACTACACTGTCCTTATATTACCAACAAATATTACACAGTCCTTACCTTACCTAATACTACACTGTCCTTACATTACCAACAAATACTACACTGTCCTTACATTACCTAATACTACACTGTCCTTACATTATCTCATACTACACTGTCCTTACATTACATAATACTACACTGTCCTTAAATTACCTAATACTACATTGTCCTTACATTACCAACAAATACTACACTGTCCTTACATTACCTAATACTACACTGTCCTTACATTACATAATACTACACTGTCCTTAAATTACCTAATACTACATTGTCCTTACATTACCAACAAATACTACACTGTCCTTACATTACCAACAAATACTACACTGTCCTTACATTACCAACAAATACTACACTGTCCTTACATTACCAACACATACTACACTGTCCTTACATTACCAACAAATACTACACTGTTCTTACATTACTAACAAATACTACACTGTCCTTACAATACCAACAAATACTACACTGTCCTTACATTACCAACAAATATTACACTGTCCTTACATTACCTAATACTACACTGTCCTTACATTACCAAGAAATACTATACTGTCCTTACATTACCAACAAATACTACACTGTCCTTACATTACCAACAAATACTACACTGTCCTTATATTACCAACAAATTCTACACAGTCCTTACCTTACCTAATACTACACTGTCCTTACATTACCAACAAATACTACACTGTCCTTACATTACCTAATACTACACTGTCCTTACATTATCTCATACTACACTGTCCTTACATTACATAATACTACACTGTCCTTAAATTACCTAATACTACACTGTCCTTACATTACCAACAAATACTACACTGTCCTTACATTACCTAATACTACACTGTCCTTACATTATCTCATACTACACTGTCCTTACATTACATAATACTACACTGTCCTTAAATTACCTAATACTACATTGTCCTTACATTACCAACAAATACTACACTGTCCTTACATTACCAACAAATACTACACTGTCCTTACATTACCAACAAATACTACACTGTCCTTACATTACCAACAAATACTACACTGTTCTTACATTACTAACAAATACTACACTGTCCTTACAATACCAACAAATACTACACTGTCCTTACATTACCAACAAATATTACACTGTCCTTACATTACCTAATACTACACTGTCCTTACATTACCAAGAAATACTACACTGTCCTTACATTGCCAACAAATATTACACTGTCCTTACATTAAAGAAATACTACACTGTCCTAACATTAAAGAAATACTACACTGTCCTTACATTATCTAATACTACTCTGTCCTTACATTACCAACAAATACTACACTGTCCTTACATTACCAATTCCAATAGAAAAATACTACACTGTCCTTACATTTCCAACTCCAATACAAGAATACTACACTGTCCTTACATTACCAACTCCAATAGAAGAATACTACACTGTCCTTACATTACTAATTCCAATAGAAGAATACTACACTGTCCTTACATTACCTAATACTACACTGTCCTTACATTACCTAATACTACGCTGTCCTTATATTACCAACAAATACTACACTGTCCTTACATTACTAACAAAACCTACACTGTCCTTACATTACCAACAAATACTACACTGTACTTACATTACCAACACATACTACACTGTCCTTACATCACCAACAAATACTACACTGTTCTTACATTACTAACAAATACTACACTGTCCTTACAATACCAACAAATACTACACTGTCCTTACATTACCAACAAATATTACACTGTCCTTACATTACCTAATACTACACTGTCCTTACATTACCAAGAAATACTACACTGTCCTTACATTACCAAGAAATACTACACTGTCCTTACATTGCCAACAAATATTACACTGTCCTTACATTAAAGAAATACTACACTGTCCTAACATTAAAGAAATACTACACTGTCCTTACATTACCTAATACTACTCTGTCCTTACATTACCAACAAATACTACACTGTCCTTACATTACCAATTCCAATAGAAAAATACTACACTGTCCTTACATTTCCAACTCCAATACAAGAATACTACACTGTCCTTACATTACCAACTCCAATAGAAGAATACTACACTGTCCTTACATTACTAATTCCAATAGAAGAATACTACACTGTCCTTACATTACCTAATACTACACTGTCCTTACATTACCTAATACTACGCTGTCCTTACATTACCAACAAATACTACACTGTCCTTACATTACTAACAAAACCTACACTGTCCTTACATTACCAACAAATACTACACTGTCCTTACATTACCTAATACTACCCTGTCCTTACATTACCAAGAAATACTACACTGTCCTTACATTGCCAACAAATATTACACTGTCCTTACATTAAAGAAATACTACACTGTCCTAACATTAATGAAATACTACACTGTCCTTACATTACCTAATACTACTCTGTCCTTACATTACCAACAAATACTACTCTGTACTTACATTACCAAATCCAATAGAAAAATAATACACTGTCCTTACATTTCCAACTCCAATACAAGAATACTACACTGTCCTTACATTACCAACTCCAATAGAAGAATACTACACTGTCCTTACATTACTAATTCCAATAGAAACATACTACTCTGTCCTTACATTACCAACTCCAATAGAAGAATAGTACACTGTCCTTACATTACCAACTCCAATAGAAGAATACTACACTGTCCTTAAATTACCAACTCTAATAGAAGAATACTACACTGTCCTTACATTACCAGCTCCAATAGAAGAATACTACACTGTCCTTACATTACCAACTCCAATAGAAGAATACTACACAGTCCTTACATTACCAACTCCAATAGAAGAATACTACACTGTTCTTACATTACCAAATCGTTAAAAGGATGAAACTTGATACCCCTAACATTTTCCTGGCTTGGTACAGGCACTTCCTTAAAGGGGTGGGGTTAATCTAGTTTTAGGGGCACAAATATATATCATTTATAGACATTTACGATATAGAAATATTTATTTTATTTACTTTATTTCAATATTATTTGTTCGTACTTTTGCAATATTTCTATGCACTTTAAAGATGTAAATAAACGTTAAAGAATACTAAAGGGGCAATCAAGAAAGGACAATCCAGAGAAACTGGCAACATGAAGATGTTTTATTATGTCGGTGTAAACTATCCATTTTCAACGTACTAATGTCTGCATAAGGATTATCGGTGACACAGAAATGGTTAGAGAGGTTGAAATTAATAGTGGAATGGTCTTAAAACCTAAGACATTTGATATTTATTATAATAACCATGTAGTGTATGGATAGTAGATTATAAAACAAGGTGTTGTATATAATGAAGATTTCAGTGGACCCTAAAGGGCTATAAATATTGGACATTATGTCGAATTGCAATATTATGTTTCCTTGAGTAAGTTGATTTAATAGATTTACTAAAAGATCATGACAACAATATCTGCAGCTTTGCTTTATTATTATTAGTGCTGTCTATAATCCAGTCCAATGGTGTTTAATACAATACAATTTCAATCTCCTTAAGACATAGGTAGCTTAATTAGATTGATTTGACCAGACATAGGTAGCTTAAATCGACTGATTTGACCCTTTGGGTTACTTTGCATCCGAAGACTTGTAAATTTGCTGCCTTTCAATCTTTTGACCATTTACGTACCTGACAAATGCGCATTAAATTAGATATCTACGTTTTCGTTGCTATTGTTTTTCTTTTGTACTCAATCGTGATATTCCCATCAGACTGGTGAACTCGTTTTATACTATTTGCTAAATTGTACTGTCTAAATAACCAACCCCATTCAAAACATGAAAATACTGTTTAATTTGTAGCCTAAATTCGCATGTCCTAATGCAATGAATAAATAGTTTCTCGCTGAATAGAGCAATACGTAAATTGTAGACATATACGATTAACTTGATATATACGTTTTTATTAATAGAATTGCACGCTATATAATTTTTTTTTCAATTTACGTGCGAGAAACCTGGTATTTTTCATTTTTGTGGCCATCGTCTGCGGTTATCATACATTCCGATAAATAAATTGCGGTTTCCGTTTGAGATAGCTTCTTCTTTGCTAGAGAAATCTTTTATTTCCGCAAAATACCATGTTTTCCAATTGAAATCTGCGGTACGAGAAACATGGTATTTCTGATCTGTATTACTATCGCACGCTATATCTCACAATCAGATCGGAAACTGCGGTTTCTGCATGAGAAGCCTCTGGGTCTTGGAAATGGTTCCACAGCCTCCTCTGTTACCGGGTAGGGATACCCTCTCGATGGGCAATGACCGGTTGTAGTGACGAATACCTGACCGTGGACATTAGTGGGTA
Organism: Bathymodiolus brooksi; assembly: GCA_963680875.1. Lineage (NCBI taxonomy): Eukaryota > Metazoa > Mollusca > Bivalvia > Mytilida > Modiolidae > Bathymodiolus > Bathymodiolus brooksi. The sequence goes on from OY804575.1 coordinate 155,287,198, forward strand.
ACGTGTTTGGAGAATGTTACGTTCTCTGCACGTTATAAACCTCTTTTGTTCGCTTTTGAAATGTAGCTGCTATGTAGAGAAAGCTAAATTTGTCGTCTTTACACAGCTCTCCATATAAGTGGCAATCAAAAGTCGCTTCTTCGGTTGTCCGTTTCATTTTATTTCTGCATAAGTTTTTTTTTAATATTGTTAAACCTTTTCCTGTCCTGAAAATATATAAAACATTTGTTGCTAGACGTTAGGCAACAAACAAAGAATCATTCAGCTAATCAATCGCGAAAACAACTGGTATTTCGCTTTTTTGTGACTATCGCTCCCATAAATATACCTTGTCAAAAATATACATTCTAGTAATATAACACAATACGATAGTATGTTAATCAAAGTAAATAAAACCGTGGTTTCGCTTAATGGTGTTGTTTTAGAAATTAGATATTAGATTTTCTACTTCTCCTAAATCTATACCAAATATTCAAAATAATTTGTTTTCTCGGACATTTGTCTTAAGCAGGGCAAATTTGTTGATTTTTTTTTATTTCGATGTGTATAAAAATAAAGAAAATTTACAAGGTAAAAGTTAAATCTTTCAATTAAGCTTTCATTTTATTTCGAATATTACATTAATATTTTTATAATAAATGTGATAATATGCTATTTCTCTTCATTTTAGAGTAAAACGACTAATATAGTACATATAGATATAGCGTATTGGAATTGTTTGTACTTTACATGACACTTACTAGTTTATATAATTATATTATAACAGTCGTTGTGTCATTGACATGTTTTAATCATCTATTTCAAGTGTTGTAATAATCAGTGTAATTGAAATTACAAGATTTGAATTAACACTTCACAACCGAATTTGAGACAAAATTCCAAATTGACAGTTTTGGACCCCTTCCAGCAATTTTTACCCACATGCTTTGTCTAATTTTATCTGAATTGGTAACTAAAGTATCCTTTCCGTGTTTTACAATTCATCCTTAATATCCTAAAATAAGTTGGTCTAATAATCTGTATTTTGCCCCAATCTAAATTGTCTAATGCAATTCACTTAGATGTTTACATTTGATCTATGACATTCAACCGTCATCATCTTTGGCAACCTTGTTAATATAATAGATTATATAATAACACAAACACAGTTCCTTTTGTAAAGAATAATCCTTTTATATTGGTATTTCTTTATCAGACTATCTCCCTCAGATATAGGTGACCTCAGTATGTTTTGGTTATTTAGGCCATTTTGTTTGCTTGCCGCCCCAGATATAGGTGACCTCAGCATCTTTTGGTTATTTAGGCCATTTTGTTTGCTTGCCGCCCCAGATATAGGTGACCTCAGCATCTTTTGGTTATTTAGGCCATTTTGTTTGCTTGCCGCCCCATATATAGGTGACCTCAGCATCTTTTGGTTATTTAAGCCATTTTGTTTGCTTGCCCCCTCAGATATAGGTGACCTCAGCATCTTTTGGTTATTTAGGCCATTTTGTTTGCTTGCTCCCTCGAATATAGGTGATCGCAGTATCTTTTGGTTATTTAGACCATTTTGTTTGCTTGCCCCCTCAGATATAGGTGATCACAGCATATTTTGGTTATTTAGACCATTTTGTTCGCTTGTTCCCTCAAATATAGGTGACCTCAGCATCTTTTGGTTATTTAGGCCATTTGGTTCGCTTGCCGCCTCAGATATAGGTGACCTCAACATTTTTTGGTTATTTAGGCCATTTTGTTTTCTTGTCCCTCTCAGATATAGGTGACCTCAGCATATTTTGGTTATTTAGACCATTTTGTTCGCTTGCCCCCTCAGATATAGGTGACCTCAGCATATTTTGGTTATTTAGACCATTTTGTTCGCTTGCCCCCTCAGATATAGGTGACCTCAACATGTTTTGGTTATTTAGGCCATTTTGTTTTCTTGCCCTTTCAGATATAGGTAACCTCAGCATATTTTGGTTATTTAGACCATTTTGTTCGCTTGCCCCTCAGATATAGGTGACATCAGCATTTTTTGGTTATTTAGGCCATTTGGCTTCCTTGCCCCTTCAGATATAGGTGACCTCAGCATCTTTTGGTTATATAGGCCATTTTGTTTGCTTGCCCCCTCAGATATAGGAGAGCTCAGCATCTTTTGGTTATTTAGGCCATTATGTTCGCTTGCCCCCTCAGATATAGGTGACCTCAGCATCTTTTGGTTATTTAGGCCATTTTTCTTGCTTATTTATACCTTTGTGTTTGCTTGCTCCCTCCGAGATAGGTGACATCAATGCATGGTTGTTCTTACGGGCTAAGGGTTATGATCCGTCTCCTCTCTTCGTCTCCCTTGGACGTGTTAGTTGTTATTTCATTGCTCCTGTACACTGTCATCTGATGGATTTTGTAAGGTACGCCTCTTATAATGACATCATTTCCAGTCAATTAACACAAGGTATTTAACTGACATAATGTCAAAATATGTTCCAAGTTAACTGAAAACACTAAATGTAAACAAATAAATTTGACGCTCAACTCACTACAAAATCTAAACATGTATATTTAATATTTACATTTTTCTTACAATAAAAGGGCCCGGGTGGTTCAATGAGTTAGGTAGTTGGAATACCTAACAACTCATAAAAACATATCACTAATACGGTGTGGGTTCGCGCCTGGCTTTGTAAATTACAAAAAGGTGCACTCGACTCGCAGCCGCAAGTGATAAAGTTTACCAGTTGCTTGCCCATGGTCGGTGGATCTCTCCAGGTACTCCGGCTTCTTCCACCACTAAAACTGGTCGCCATGATATAGCTGAAATATTGCTGAAAGTGGCGTTAAAACACCAAAAATCAAAAACAAATCTTACCATAAACACGCATTCTGATGGGTTACAGCTATATCTTGCTGCATCCAGCTAAAATCCAAATGCCGAGGTTTTCACTGGTCATAGCGGTATATCTGATCGTGTTTAGGTAGTAATATAGTGGACCTAATCTCAGTCGTGATCAAATTCCATACAGTAATTAACATTCGCTTTGTGTTGCTATCAATCTAATAATTTTTATCTAGTCTGTTCCTGTTTTTCTAATTACTAGTATTTTCTTAAGATACATTTTTCACTTCTACCTAATCTGCAAAAATAAGTATTTGTTTATTTGTAAACATTCTGAAAGTCATATGACGTAGATCTTTTATATTACCTTGACAGTACACAGACAGAACTTGTTTTGTTTCCGTTGTTATTCATACACACTATCAGAACGACATGATGTTTCAGAATTGGAGAAGATATTTCCAGTGGAACTGGAACGGTAAACCCTTGCGAAGAACTTGGTCCCTCCTCCAGGTTAAGTGATAATTGGTGTGTGTAAAATATACATGTTCTCCATTGACTCTAGAAATACCTTTTTTCCCGGGATTATTTTTTATACGTCAGGGTCCCAGAGTCCTATGAGTTCTATATTTCATTGAAATTATCTTCAAATGAAAAATATGATTAACATGACAACTTTATGATGCAAACTTATATTGTGGTACACGATATCTCCTTCAGTTAATTTATCATTTATCATTTACCACGGTAACATTTCTGTATATATATATATATTTTTTATTTGGAAATCTACCCCTTTACAGCGGGGGCAACCACTACCGGGGTAATAGTGGCTGCGTCCATTAGATACAAAGTTATATTTACAAATGACACATAGTATAGAAGCGAAAATATGTAGAATAAAATGTTCATAGTGTGAAATTAGTATTTCAATACAAGTATACTATTAAATTGGCAATACATAAAAAGTCATCCTATACATAAAACTACAAAAATCTACATAATGTATAAAACATGTCTTAAAGTAAAATACAGACAATAGTTGAATACAAACATACATGATGAATAAAACAAGTGATATCTATAAAAATACTAGAAAAAAGAAACAACGAGTTAAGTCATAAAACATTTGATTGTGCTAAAATTATATTTCTTTCATGGTATAACTTCTTTAAAAGATTTCTTTCAATTCCATCTAAATACATGCCTGCAATTTCATTTATATAAAAACCACAATCTCCAATCAACAATTTAATTTTTATATAATTAGGTAGGTCCACAAAATCGAGTTCCACAGTGTTAAACGAGATATCATTTAAAAGAGGCCTTCTTACTCTTTCTAATGCAGGACATAACAAGAGGAAATGACATAAATCTTCTACTACATTACAGTCACATAGAGAGCATTTGTTACTGTTTTTTAAGCTCATTTTATTTAGCAAATTATTTAAGCACAGCGAATTGGTTCGACAAAGAAGTTTAAGTCTAGATCCCTCAAAATCTCTCATATCTTCGAGATAGGGTTGCTTCCCTTTGTGTCTATAGAATGTAATATATTCACGAAGAGAACTTTTACTCATGATTTCTTTTCTTAGTTTTGTGGAGGAGAACTGACCCATTAAAGCATTAAACCTTTCTTTGTTAAAGTCGTTTACATGATACAAATAGTCAAGTCCTACTGATTCAAATACGGTTTTCAAAGCAGGTAAGTAGTCCCAAGCATGAGCGGAAAAAGCGTGCATCTCATCAAAAACTATCTTGCAGAGTCTTTTATTTGGTAAGTTATTTATATAAGAAAAATATGAGGCTCTCTGTCTATTCAAAAAATCATTGATAGGTTCCCACCCAAGCTCGATAAGAAGAGCTGCTTTAGACATATTCACCTTTGTTTTCATTATGATCTTCGCCGCTCGAAATTGTATGCTACTTAACAAATCTTCGTTTACTTTAGAGGATGTAAGCCAAGCTCCACAACAATGTGAAATTGAAGGTCGGAGAACTGAATTCCATAACGCGTCTCCGAACTCAACGCGATTAAAATTGCCGTGTTCAGCAAGAATACGGGACATGACATTAATTTTGTTATCCATATTATCTTTGACATACGTTTGGACATGATAGTTTGATTTCAGAGTTCTTGTTACATATACTCCCAGATATTTATATTCGTTTATTTCGTGGATACAGTTATCACCTAATTTCCATACTTTTTCTCTGTCAATCCGTTTGCCGACTACCATTACCTTAGATTTAGTGTCGTTAAATTTGAAGTTCCACTTATCTGCGAACTTTGACGTAATGTCTAATAGTGTATTAAGCTCTTGCTCTGAGTTGGCAATCAAAGTTATATCATCGGCAAAGAGCAGCGAATTGATTAATTGGTTTGAAACTTGGACACCAACACCCGCTTTATCTAACATACTAACAAGATCATTCATGAGAATAGAAAACAATGTTGGGGACAAGACACATCCCTGTTTTACACCATAATCCTGACTAAACCAGTCCGATTCGTAATTACCGAAAAGGACACGGTTGTTGACTTCCTTATAAAGGGACCATAACAAGCGCCAACATTTACCTTGGATACCATTTTGCCATAAGAGATAAAAAAGACCCTCCCTCCACACTCTGTCGAAAGCTTTCGACAAGTCAAGAAAGGCGAGATAGGTATTCTTTCTCTTCTTTTTTTGTAGAGAACAGATACCCTGTAGAGTAAAGACATGGTCCTCGAGTCTCCTATTTTTTCTAAAAGCTCCCTGTGATTCACCCAGAATATTGTTATCCTCCAGATAAGACACGATTTTCTCTTCAATCACCTTGGAGAAAACCTTGTATACATTAGACGACAATGTTATCCCCCTGTAATTATCCAACTCAAATAACGAACCTGATTTATGAATCGGTTTAATAATACCATTTTGCCAATCAGATGGGATTTGTTCGAAATCTGAAATTGCCGTAAAGAGATCAACTAATGAAGATAGCATGGCTTTTCCGCCATATCTAAGAAACTCGTTTGGAATTTCGTCATAGCCCATAGCTTTACCGGATTTTAGACCAAGTAATATTTCAGATATTGATTCCTTGGTTATTTTGAGAGTAAGCATATTATCGCTTGCTATTTTTTTCGTTTGGATGTTATGGACAAAATCACTGACTTGACTTTTAAAATTGGGTCAATGCGTTCGTTTTTACCGATACTACTAAAATGCTGTTGAAGAGAGATTTTAATATCAATCTCTTCCGTTAAGACATTATTTTTATTATCGGGATCTACAATATGGGCAGGATAGTCATGACACTTCTTTCCCTTTAAAAAGATCCAGAACCCTTTCGACTTTGCCTTTGACGATGCGCACGAATCCTTAAACAGCTTCATTTTACTATTCTGTTCTTTCATCTTAATTGCGTTTTGAACGAGCAATTTCCGTTTCTTATACGTTTCGGTAAGATATAAACCAGTTTCGGAGTCATGCGGACGCGATTTATCGTGTATTCGTTTTAACTGATTAGCGATACGGCGTGACTTTATGAGAGCGTCAAGTTCCTTGTCCCAAAAACTTCTAAAATTTGTTGGTCTTTTACTTTTTCCGATGGTACTCTCAGCCGCCATTGTGACCTTGGTTAGCCAATCGTTCCATATTGCCTCTATATTTCCATTGAAATTCTGTGTGTTCCAGCTTTTGAACTGGTCACAAAGAAATTCTTGGAAAGAATCCCAGTCAGTATTATGACTTAGTTTCCATTTTACTTTATCTTTAACTTTATTTCGTTTCAAATGAGTTTTCAATAAGGAAATTGTAAAAACTACATGATCACTATTTAAATCTAAAGAACCATCGTCATCAATTGCCGCCGATTTTACCTGACGAGATAAGTTATCTGAGAGTAAAATGTAATCAATCGTTGACCTTTGATTATTCAGAATTCGAGTGTAGATGCCTTTACAGCATGGCATAGTGTTAACTAAGCACAATTCACTTGCATCAATAAACTGTCTTAGTCTATTACCATTATATGATTGAAATACATGAGGAATATTTTTATCAGAGAATGGGCATTTAGTAACACATCTACCGTTAAAATCTCCCATTAATATCACTTCATACCCAGAACTAGTAAAAGACGAAGTGTTTTCCAGAAGTTCGAAAAACAGTTCGTCTTTTTTGGGTTTGCTTGTCCCGTCGTTTGGGAAGTAAGCAACACCCAAAGCCACTTTTATATTATTTAATCTTACTAGAACCCAGAGCCTTTCATACTCGTCATGTTGGCTATTGTTAAGGTTGTCATCAAGAATCATAATGTCTGATTTGAGACAAAGCCCTACACCACCCTTTTTCAAGCCGTTTTTCCTACATTTTCCTACCCATCGGTAACTTTTATCAAGCCTTGGTGGTTTATCATCGGATGATAAAAATGACTCGACCACGCCAAATATATCAGTCTTATTCTGTTGCAAATGCTGATTGAATTCTATAATCTTGCTTGTAATACCTCTCATATTCAGAAAATCGATTACAGTGTTTCCTATAGAAGAAGATTTAGATTTACCACCTCGCTTATGCTTTCGCTTTTTATTAGAAGTATAACACTGTGGACTTTCAGAAGTGGGGCTGCCTACTGATTCGGCACACCCTTCATAGCCAGCACATTACTGAGATGTACAGTGTTTGGCTTTGTGACCATAGTCACGACATCCAAAACATTGAACATATTTACCATGTCTACAAGTAGCTGATGTATGCCCTGTTTCATTACAGAACCAACAATTAGTTTGTTTCTCATGATGTTTCCGAATTGGAGAAGATATTTTCAGTGGAATGGAACGGTAAACCCTTGCGAAGAACTTGGTCCCTCCTCCAGGTTAAGTGATAATTGGTGTGTGTAAAATATACATGTTCTCCATTGACTCTAGAAATACCTTTTTTCCCGGGATTATTTTTTATACGTCAGGAGGGCTCCCAGAGTCCTATGAGTTCTATATTTCATTGAAATTATCTTCAAATGAAAAATATGATTAACATGACAACTTTATGATGCAAACTTATATTGTGGTACACGATATCTCCTTCAGTTAATTTATCATTTATCATTTACCACGGTAACATTTCTGTAAACATTTGTGGCATGGAGAAAATCATGTAATGACCATTTCATGATGACAGTTTTTTACACCTTTTCAGATATTTCATTTACGTTTCTGTAGTTAATATCCCCGAACAAGTAATTTGTTTGACAGATGTAGTCTCCTGTCGTCAATGTATAGGTCATCAGAACAGTCTCTAGGGTAGTATAAGGACTAGAACTTACACCATCGTATGTGAAGATGTCAATTATATTACTAGTCTAATTGTACACTAGGTTAACTTATAACATAAGTATTAGAACATAATAATTGAATTGTGTCAAACTAAATAGGTCTAAGTATAATGCAGATTTGCTGTGTAACATTCAAGCCAAAATATGAACTGGATCTTTATGTTATGTCTCGATATTGCTTATTGATGTACAAGTCTAAAGAAAAGAACCGTCAAATAGAATGCGTTATTATAGCTAATAAATCAGACATTGAAGACAAACTGCAAAGAAAATGAAAATAAGATGCATTAAATAAAATAAAAAAAACACTAAGAAATGTTAATGCAGCAGTTTCCTGTAGTCCATAAGTCAAGAGTATGGAATAAATAGATATATGTTGATATTGGTACTGAAATGAAATATTACTTTGAAGATACCATAGGGGCAGTCAGCGAAACACTACACAGAAAACTAAAGATTGAGTAACACAATGCGAACTCCACTAAAGGAAGGAGGGTGAACGATGGTGTTCTAGAAGAGTAAGCAGTTCTGCTCCACTAATGGCATCCGTCGTGTCACTGTTTCGGTAAATTCTTTACGTCATGAAGGATAAATATATTTTTTATAAAGATCAAGATTCTGAATTTTTTTTTATAACAACACTCAGTTGAATGCCATGATCTGTATTTTACTCACATCACATCATTTCACTAAGAGGAGATGTTGTGGTATATTTGTGTGTTCGTGTATCGATTTTACCACTATTTCTACGATTTTCCAATTGGATGTAGGAACTCTTCTGATGGCGTTGTATTTTGTGCTTGTTTCGTTTTCTATGCTATCAAGCTCATGGAATGTTATTATGGTTCAATATTCATATTCATTTAGATGTAGGTTTGTATTAATATTAAAAACAAATCTATGTGACAGAAGTACCAGAGATATCCAACCCTGGGATAAAGGACGGAGGGCGATGTCTGTTATTAAATATTTGATGTGTTTTTGTCTTTATTAAATTATGGTATAATTGATTGACAGTGGAGACTGAAATACCTCACAATAACACAATGTAACTATAATGGTCACATTCTTTATTGAAAAAAATAGTTCAAGTCTTTTTGTAAGAATTATGATTGCCTTGGGTAAGATTATCTATATATACACATTTCCCGGTTGCCATCGTAACACACTATACATATATAGAACCAATTCATTTGTCTTCTGTAGCCATGACACATTACTAGGCTGTACTCCTTTATAACTGGATACATTTTGATAGATAAACGTCAACAATTCCATATTGTCAACGGTCAGTGTGATTGATAAATTCTATTAACGGAGAGACTAGATACTATTGTGTTCTCTCTTGTATTGTCTCTACAATCTACAAATTTCCCTGAGATGAACGATGCTGACCTAGATTGGAATGAGTAGCGAACAAATGATCCATTTCTTGTACGGGCCATAGGCTTTGATCGACAAATCATTAAAAACGTTTGCTTAAAAGCGTTTCTGAAGTTTTTAGACATAAAAGCATACAACACTGGGTTAATACAGCTGTTAAAATACGACATAACAAACATTGCTTGTCTTAGCTGTTTTAGATGTCCCATGTTAAGATTGTCAATAATTTTGAAAGAAACCAGTAAATTGTTGGTCATTATTGGTCCCCAGCATAATAGAAACAATACCACTACTGTGATCAACATCTTCATAACCTGAAAAAATAACATTAAATATTGATAAAGGTACATCAATTCATATCTTGGGTTTATTACAAAAACTATTACATTATGTAAACAAGTATTTTTTAAATTATGACCGGCCGGGGAAATACAGTGAGGAGAAATAACAGACATTATTTTATTTTTATTAGCTAGAATCAGCTGCTGATTTAATTGTAGAATATTTCAGTGTTTATAGTTTTATAGAAGTAACACTTCCGTTAATCATCAAAATGTCACAAAAAACCTTCGTAAATATAAAACAATTACACACAATTCCGAATATAATTCATAGCGGACTTCCGGCATTTATATTCCTTGATTTGATTGAGTGCGACGAGATTAGATAAATAAACATGTCTAAAACAAAGCTACTGGAATTCAGTCACAACACATTAAACAGTGAAAAATAACGTTTGGTGCTCATTCATTCGGCCGATTTGTTGATTATGCCATACTGCACAAACAACATTACACTTATGTTTCATATATCCATCTCATGAAATACACTGTGACTCAGAATATTTGGACATAACACGAGCTGCTTACTATTCCCGAACACCGGAGTGCAATCTCGGGTTTTAGTGGGGTTCGTGTTGCTTAATCGCTATGTCTTCTGTGTAATGGTTTGTAGATCATTGTATGTTCTTTTGTCCCTTGTCTTTTGGCCATTGCAGCCTAAATTTGACACCCAGATACAATGAAATTTTTAAAATACATGTATCTATATACTATAACCTTTGCATAAATAAATACTATTTGAATTAAACAATATAAAGATTTGTATCTTTTTTGGGGAGGTATACACTTTATGTATAACAGCATTTCGCTTCACGTCTTGCCTTGCTTACATAGCAACAGAAGTCCACACATATACACAATTAATGGTCTATTTATAATGCTTTGATACTCGCTCCTATCGTGGGAACCCCTAATAACATTATTATGTATGTTTCAGCTACAATCAACAACTAATATTCAGAGTAAAGCTGGTACTAAGTTGTGGTTTTTATATTCCAGACATAAATGTCAACCAGTAAATTTCAGAATACTATTTTAACTTTGGGCACCTTGTAAATTGCTCTGCAGAATAAACTGGATTTTAAGTTGTCGTAATTGGTTGTCGACATTCACAAATGGCAACGCATTCTGATCCTCGATTGGTTAGTCTGGATATTCAGGAATCAATACATTTATACTAAGATAAACTATGCATAGAAAAGTGTACCCATAATATGTTCCTTTTATAAAGTAAAAAGTCGTATCATTATTGCAATGAAAAACAATGCAATTCAGATATAACTCATCTTTCTTTGATTTTGTTAATATTTACATTTTCTGGGTAAAACAATTAAAATAACTTATCCCTTTCATGTATATATTTATACTTGTTGTATAGATTCTTGTTTTGGGGTTTATTTGGTGAACATACATTTTATGGGTTAAAACAATTGATTCTATACAATATAATTGACGGCCAGGTCATTAATAAGCCAGCTTACACAGAATCATGATACAAATTCATGAAGAGATTCCCTATCATTGCACACTGGAAATGGTTTTTAGTAACAGCTGTCGTGTAATAGTAATAACGCCGACTTGGAAAAAACAGATGAGAACAGACTTTCTAAGCAAAGTAATATTTTGTAATGAATTAGAACTACAATCAAAGGATCGGAGGAACAAGGTACTTCCTCAATTAGAACTACAATCAAAGGATCGGAGGAACAAGGTACTTCCTCATTAGGTGAGGACAACTGTATAGTCGTCAACATGTACATACAATCAGACTGTGACATTCAAAACAAGCTGAAGATATTACAAATAAAATCAATCATGTTGCTAACGTTGGATGACTTATACAGCGGACATAATACTTCAGAATAATTGTTGCTTAGATTGTAGTATAAAATGTCTGATGTGGAGAGATTCGACTCACATTGAAAGACCTATATAGCGAACATGTAACATAAGTATAATTGTTTTGCTTTGATTGTTGTGTAAAAGGTCTGATGTGGAGAAATTTTCAAAACGAATGAAGAACAATTTTGTACATGATCTTTAAGGTGAACGGTAAAAAAAACTCTCTTGAATTTAAATAAAAGCAGAAATGGTTAAAATAATCCATAGATATCCAGAACAACATCAATTTACCATAAAGGTAATAACAAAATTACCGAACTCCGAACAATCTTACAAAGGGAAAGTCAAAACTCATAATTATATAAACAGACAAAATCAGTCAACAACCGGAAAACTGTGAAAACCGTAATGACCCTGACTTGGTACAGGCATTTCTAAAGAAATGGTGGGTTGAATCAGATTTTAAGGCGCCAAACCTCCCGCTCTCATTACGGTTCAAAGGTTCCGGCTGTCACTGTAACAGTATTTAAATACAGGAACAAAATAGTCGACGAAAAACACAGTAAATGACGAACCAATACATATGCCATTAGGATATACATGTATGCTGAATTGAAATCGCGAAGTTACAGATCATTTAAAGGAATAATAACTACACGGAATGGATAGGAAACATTCTCACTGAGTATGAAATTCTTCGAATTGAACATTTTTTTCTATTCCGTATACATTTGTTCTGCCCTGTTAAAGATAATTTAGTTAAGTTATAAAAAAAGACATTAGTAATAATCTTATTTCAATTGCCACTTCAATGTAATGTTGCCACTTCAATGTAATGTTGCCACTTCAATGAAATGTTGCCACTTCAATGTAATGTTGCTTTACTGTTGATTCGATGTTGATGTTTACTGTTGGGTGATCTCGAGGAGCAAAATGATATACAAACTGATTAGTTGAAGCACATTAGTTTTAAATAGCTCAAGCTATTGTCTGAACAATAACCAATACACGTTTAGATAGATAGAGAGAGAGAGAGAGAGAGAGAGAGAGAGAGAGAGAGAGAGAGAGAGAGAGAGATATTGATTGATTAACAAATAACTATGAGTAAGTCTACTATGACCTATAAGACATCTGGTCAAGACTACCTGTTCTTTCCGATTTTGACCGTAAGAACAGGGAGTCTTGCCAACTAGGGAATATATTTCGTGCAATTTGTTTTAAATTTGCTGGTCCCAACTGTCTTGCCAGCGTTTTAAAATGTATGTCATAATTAAAGGTTTAAAATCTGTATAAGGAATAGAACAATTGGATACAGGATCATCCAATGCGTTCTTGGTTTCCTGGTCAACGACTATGTTCCCATGGATACATATATGACTAGGGATCCATGTGAAGATTGCTTGCTTACCAATAGCAAAAAGGCTTTTATTAATTTCAATTTTTTTTTAAATAAAAGGGTTTTGAGTTTTACAACTCTCAATTACCAACAGGCAAGAAAGAGAATCCGAACAGATCATGAATTTACTCTTTTCAGAAGAAGCAACGAACTATTGCATTAGCTTCTGCACTGAAGATCGAACTGGCAGATGGTAATCGAGCAGAGTAGACCTGCTGTCCAAAAACAGTTGCCGATGCTACTATATCACCATTTTTTGAACCATCAGTATATATTGTAGAGTATTCAGATGTTACCGATCTAATTTCAGCAAGATGTTGCTGAATTAGTAACGGGTTTGTTTAAGATTTTTTGTACTGTGTAAGTTCAAAGTTAAAAGTAGGTTTTGGATTTAACCATGGAGGGTTTTCAGGAATTACAATAGGTGCGATATCATTCAAATTTATATCAGAATTTTCAAAGTGTTATTTTACTCCAAAGGGTTGAATTGTATAGGGTTGTTTATCGTAAACATTTTCCCATAAAGGATTAAAAACACAGTCGTATGCAGGATTTGAAGGATAAGCCTTCAATTTCGTTGCATACTGCATACCAAGTTTGATATGTCTATTTTTAAGGGAAGGCTCGTTTGCTTCAACATACAAACTCTCAACTGGAGACGTTCTGAACGCTCCAAGTGAGAGTCGCAATCCTTGATGATGGACTGTATCAAACAACTTGATATACGATGGACGGCCTGAACCTTATACGATGCATTCGTAATCCAATTTTGATCGAATCAACGATATATATGAATTTAATAAAACCGTGCTATCCGCACCCCAGTCGGTACTGGACACAAATTTTAAAATATTAAGAGCTTTAAGGCTCTTATTTTTAAGCATTTTAATATGGGGTAGAAAGGTAAGTTTACTATCAAATATGAGACCTAAATATTAAGTTTCTGGAACTATTTTTATAGGGGAATTATATAATTTTAACTCCGGGTCTGGATGGGGTCGTCTTTTATTACAAAAGTGCATCCCTACAGTTTTTGAGCTGAAGAATTTAAATCCATTCTCCATTGCCCATTTTTCTATCTTATTTAGACATAGTTGTAATTGTCTTTCAATGGTGTTCAAATTTTTTCCCCGATAACATATCAGGAAGTCATCTACATAGAGAGAACCCTCAATGTTATCAATTAAAACTTTAGCAAGACTGTTCATTTTAATACTAAATAATGTAACAGAGAGGATGCTTCCCTGGGGAACTCCCATCTCTTGTTCCTGAATGTCAGAATAAGTTGAATTAACTCTGACATTGAATTCTCTATCAGATAGAAAATTCGAAATAAAAGTAGGTAGATTACCTTTCAATCTCATATCAAAGAGGTCTTTTAAAATGCCATATTTCCATGTTGTGTCGTATGCTTTTTCTAAATAGAAAAATATAGACACAGCATGTTCCATTTTGGCAAAGGCGTTTCGAATAAAAGTTTCAAAACGATCAAGATGATTTAAAGTGCTTCTACCTTGACGGAACCATGCAAGGCGAGCATTGATCATCCTTTCCATGGTTTTACACACGCAACTAGTTAGGACAATAGGCCGATAATTCGACGGTTCGGAATGGTCTTTACCAGGTTTTGGGATAGGAATGGCATTAGCTAATTTCCAAATTGATGGCAAGTCGCCTGTTTCCCAAATGTCATTCGTGAGATCTAAAAGAGTTTGGAGTGTCGATTCCGGAAGATGTTTGAGAAGCTGGTATTGGATATCGTCGGGGCCACATCCAACGATTTTCTCATTTCATCTAACGAAAAAGGGCAATTGTATTCCTCCAAATACTTTGATTTAAAATTCAATTTAGTTTTTTCTTTCTGCTTTTTAAATTTTTGAAATTCGGGATGGTAATTTTGGGTTGAGGAGTTTTTTGATAATGTTTGGCCTAATTTATTTGAGATGTCCTGTTCAGATGTTAATGTGTCGCGTCCATCTTTTAAATGATGGACGTTTGTTTTATTATTTTTGCCTTTAATTTTTTGTACCATATTCCAAACCTTATTCATCGGTGTATAGCAATTTAATTTAGAAACAAAATTACACCAGGAAGTGCGCCGATTTTTTTTTAGTGTTCTTCGAGCTCTCGCCCTGAAGATGCGGAAATTGCCGAGGTTGTCCGATGTAGGATGTTTTCCGAACTGTTGTTCGGCCTTTTTGCGATTTTTGATGGCGTTAAACTTCAAAATTGGATCGGGGACATTTCGTATTATTTCTGTTTGAAGTTTTTCTCTGCACATCTGTTCTTACAGAGTCCAGTCAGCTTTGTCAAATTTATACCTTGTAGGTCTTTCGCCTAGAGTAGAATTTAAGCTGTCGAGAATAATGGGGAAATGATCACTTACACAGAGATCATCATTAACTTTCCATGAGAAATATAGAAGAAGAGATGGATCAGTAACAGTAAGATCAATGGCTGAATAAGACCCATTCCCAGGATGTAAATATGTATCAGTACCGTCGTTAAAGATACAAAATCCTTCCTTGGAGAGAAAGTCTTCAAGTTTTTTGCCTTTGTCGATAGTTGTTTTACTACCCCACAAGGGGTTATGTCCATTAAAGTCGCCCATGATAATGAACGGGATAGGTAATTGATCAGCTAAATTTTTGAGTTGAGCTAAACTGAGTGCTGAATTTGGTGGTATGTGAACCGAACACAATGTAATAGTGTTATCCAAAGTGATGCGTACAGCAACAGCCTACAGATCTGTGATTAGATTAACATAACTATGTAAAATGTTATCTTGAACGAGGATTGTTGAGCCGCCTGCAGCTCGTATCACTTTTTTTAAATGTGTCTCTTGAAGACAAAATGCTACTGGTAGGAAGGCTTGAACCAGTAAGGTAATTTCAATAAAATTTATCTTGAGACCTCGACAATTCCATTGGATAATATTGTTTATTTTGGTGGTCGGATCGGGGAAAGGCTTTTCTTCCGTTAGGATCCTTTCCGCCGACCGCCCTTTTGAGATCTTCTCAGAGAACTCCCTGTTTCTGATGGCGACTCATCCATAGTAGATGGTGAATCATCCGGAGGAAGATTCCATACAGATTCCTCCTCCGAATCATCAAGATGTCCATATCTATTGTGAACCTGGACAGGGTCCTTAATCAATTTGCCATATCCCTGTGGGGGACCTTTGGAGAGTTAACTTTTTGAAGTTTTGTTATTAACAATTGTTTGCTTAGTAGAAGAAATTGAAGTTTTAACTGAAGTAGAGGCAGTCTATGAAGAACTTGATGTTTTGTGTGATGGTGTTAGAATTTTTTGTTTTGGTTTAACAGTCAGCCAAGTTGGTCTTTCGGTGTTTTCAATCCAGGTAAACATTGTTAGAGTTTCAACTGAATTGACAACACGTTTAGTGACACTGTCATATGATTTTTGCACAGGTGAATCATTCGCGCCAGAGACGAATCTGCGCGCCTCATGGTATGATATATTTGTTTCTGATTTAACTTTTTGGATCTCTTTTTCTTTCAGGAAATATTGACAATCTTTCGATGAAGCCATGTGAGGTTGACCACAATTGGAGCACTTCGGATTGTTATTACAATCGAAGCCCTCGTGGTCTTCCTCTGAACACTTAAAACATTTAAGTTTACGCTTACACTGGCCTTTACCATGTCCGAATTTCTGACACTTAAAGCATCGTACTGGATTCGGGACATATGGACTGACTTTAACATTGTAAAGGCCCATGCGGATTGATGATAGGATCGTGTGAAAATTAAATGTGATAAGAAAAGTGTTTAGCTTAACTGTCTGTCCATTTCTTTTCGATATAAATCGCTTGACATGAATAACACCCTGAGGTGCTAGTTCCTCGCAGATTTCTTCATCAGATAGATCGTCCAAATCTTCGTCTCTGTAGCGAATGACTCCTCGACTAGTGTTAAGAGTTCTATGAGGAGTAGAAGATATAGCTATACTATGAATTTGTTTTAGTGAAAGCAGGTTTAACGGTTGTTGTCTTCGTTGGCACTCAATCATTAAACCGCCAGATTTCAATTTGGTGACATTTTTCACATCTCCTGCACAGCTCTTGATGCTTTTTTCTATAGCAAAAGGTGATAATTTGGTTAGTAGTATACAACCTTCATTACTTTTTAAAACGATAAAACGTGACCAATTGCTAGAAAATTCAATTTCTTCTTCATATCTACTGTCATTTTTTATTTTCTTATTTGGAATCTGTTGATTTAAACACAAAGGATCCGAAGCAGCCATGTTGCCATGTATAATAGTTCATCATCCTTGTCCCCACCCACCACGGAGTGCCGACACGGGCGATACTTGAATTCCGAGGATCTCCGTCGGAAAGTATCAGGAATTTCAAGGATGGTATACTCGAACAGTATAATTTCTATTATGAACGCAAGCTTCGTATCGGGGCTGGTTTCCCAATGAAAAAAACGTTCGAAATATCAACTACTCGATTGACCCATTAGCCACCGCCTTCTTTAACGATCCATTCTCTTGATTATTTGGGGCAAAAATGTTATAATTGTTCTATTTTGTCCTGTTGCCTCTGCAAGATCCCTTAGGAATTTAAGGTGGCATGCAAAATGACCTACCATCCCTTCCTTCCCACCACGGAGTGTCATTACGGACGACACCTGAATTCCGAGGATCTCCGTCAGATAGCAACAGGAACACACTCGAACAGTGTTACCAGGATCAGTTAAAGGGCTTGATGTGACCAGCCGATTGATCGAATCGGGTCCATTCGACCTTCCGTCTAGGTGAAGTAAGGACTAAAGAGGTGTGTTTCAACCACCAGGATCCCGTCCTCCACCATTACGTGTCGCTTCATTTAGTCTGACTTCTACGACCAACAAGAGGGTGCTGTGGGCCTATTCGTAGTACCCCGGACCCACACAGGGCAATACACGTTTAGAAACTATTTAAAAAAAAACAAAAAAAAAACACTGGTTGTCAAGACGACTGTGTACTTGTTGGAAACAAAACCTTTCCATCCCCTGTATTTACTATGATGTATATAATTGTAGAATACAAAATCATGTCTGTGTAATTTTTGTCCGTAGACATCATTAACAAGGTTAAGATAATAAACACAATTACCTGTTTCCTTGTAGAGTTTTCGGCACTAATAATAGGCTTTGGGCACTGTAAAAGGATGTTGTCCCGATTTGTATTCTTATAAGCTGTAAATGATACTCGGAGTCCTCCGTTGGTAATTCTACAAGATATGATATATCATCGTAATAAATATTTCTTACCATTTTTGTTTTGGAATTAGCTAAAATTCCACTGTGGATACATATACATAATACATCATATATGATGTGTTGTTATTAAGGATATATGTTTGACTTGTCTGGGACTCATAAATAATACTTTAGTAGGTTAAAGTGCAACAGTACTATAAAATAAACAGTAAAGAAAGGACATGTAGAGGTCAATGTGGACATTTTGTCTGCTTTGTTGTTTTAATATATTGAAATACCAACATAAAGATGGTCGTTTCGTGTCTATGCATATTATTGTTCTTGAAAAAAATACTGACTTCCACTTCAAAAATAAAATATTTTTTTCATGCTAGAATCGAAATGATTCATGGAAGCCATAGTATCTATTTTGTTTTAACATGGACTATATTATTTTTGTAAAAACATTATACCGAGCGACAGTTAGTGCTAAAATGTAATACTATGATTTCCATCAATTATTTCGATTCTAGCATGACAAATCTAACTTATTTTTTAAATGGAAGTCACTATTTTTTCCGAAAAATAATATGCATAGAAACAAAATGAGCATTGTTATGTTTGTATGCTCCACAGTTCTGTATGCATACATGAAATTACTTAGGAATGATGTCAATAATTTGTTCGACAATAAGCATGTGCGTATTAAAATATATCGCGAGTTTCATCACGGCATTAGTTACATAGCCAATAAAGGATGTTATGTTAGTATTTCGTATATTACCTACAACTCCATGTTAATATTACATATATTACTACATTAACTCTAATTTGTATGATATAATTAAATTGTAGGTATTGTATACAAAAGACATACATAAATAGTGTACGATAGGAAAGACGAAATGTAAGGATTGGTCTAAAATACCCTGAACTGACTCTTGGGAATCCATTAACCAGATTAGCACCGCCACATTTTTGTGTTTGTCCCTAGGCAGGACCTGAATTTTCAACGTCATATGTCGCGGTTTATTTTTGTGTTCAGTGACCTCAGCTAAGATAAGAGGTCATTGTTCGTCTTTGTTGATATTGGTGAAATTGATGACCGTCACTGTTTGAATTTTCTTTTCATAATAGTGATGAACACTGGGAAAGAGGAATTGCAAGGCATTGCTTGTAATACATTGAATAGATCCCACAAAAATATACACAAATTAATCATCGGAATATACATCAATTATATTTTCATAACTGTTGCTATAAGCCACATATAAGTCAAAATACTGTGAAGAATTATTCTAGTCCGCAACTTTTTCTTTGCTAATGAACTGTAATAAAATTCCATCTGGAAAGATGATTGTTGAGAAATCAACCATTACTAATAACACGAATAGATTTAATTTGTTGTAATTGATGAGATTTAATATGCAGTAATGTTTAACGTCTTAACGGTGTGTTTGAATACTAATTGTTACCATTGTTACAATACATACATCCCTACAGCTTTCAAATTTTGGTAAACAGTTTAGAATATGATTGATCATTTCCCAGATTTTGACATTGTTATCCAGTGTATCAATCATTGATCTAACCATATATATTGTAAAGACCACGTGTCTTGTTTTATGGTAAGCCTACTAACATGTAATTAAGGATAAGTGGTTCAGGAACGGGTCGGGTCAAGACTTTGGTGCCAGAAAAAATCCCGGGGGATAATGTGTCAACTACTAGTAATCAATTGAGTTATCTATCACAATAATTCTCGTGGTTAGCCGTCTGATAAAAGCAGAAATAATATTTTTAAATGCGCATTCAACAATATGATTTGTTTCGCCATTATACAGCTGACACATTGCTCACTTGGCGTTAGATGATATAAATATATATTAACTTCATTGTATTGTATTGATTCCTCTTCACTGTGCACTAAATGTGTCAAACACTTGGTGTCCTTAAAAGTGATGACTTTTTTTTAATAGCAAATCGTGTTTTACCCCCTGTACTCTTAACTGTAACAACCAGTAATTGGAATGATGGAGTACGCTCAGATCGTATTACAGAGTGCTGATGTTTAGATATAAGCTGTATCGTGCACACCACTGGACTAAGCTTGGCAAACTTGTGTATCGTAGAATACTTTCTCATTACCAGTATCCAAACTTACTAACTTATTGTTAGCACTTACACTATATCAGCGTTGAACTAGTAGAAACAATTAACAATTAAATCAGTGCAATTATACTTCACTCCATATAATACAACTAGCTTATTTCCAAAAATGTGTGGCCTATTTATTCTGGTTTCCCATGAATACCATTAATTAAGGCGTTAGTTACTTACTTATTACTAGAATCAATGCTAGAATTCCGTTTCATATTTACACATTACTAGTAGCTATACTACAAAGGCGTTAGGTACTTACTTATTACTAGAATCGATGCTAGAATTCCGTATCATATTTACACATTCCTAGTAGCTATACTACAAAGGCGTTACTTACTTATTTATTA
Organism: Bathymodiolus brooksi; assembly: GCA_963680875.1. NCBI lineage: Eukaryota > Metazoa > Mollusca > Bivalvia > Mytilida > Modiolidae > Bathymodiolus > Bathymodiolus brooksi. The sequence goes on from OY804575.1 coordinate 155,308,011, forward strand.
TTACAATCGATGCTAGAATTCCGTATCATATTTACACATTACTAGTAGCTATACTACAAAGGCGTTAGGTACTTACTTATTACTAGAATCGATGCTAGAATTCCGTATCATATTTACACATAACTAGTAGCTATACTACAAAGGCGTTGGTCACTTACTTATTACAACAATCGATGCTAGAATTCCGTATCATATTTACACATTACTAGTAGCTATACTACAAAGGCGTTAGGTACTTACTTATTACTAGAATCGATGCTAGAATTCCGTATCATATTTACACATAACTAGTAGCTATACTACAAAGGCGTTAGGTACTTACTTATTACTACAATCGATGCTAGAATTCCGTATCATATTTACACATTACTAGTAGCTATACTACAAAGGCGTTACTTACTTACTTATTACTACAATCGATGCTAGAATTCCGTATGATATTTACACATTACTAGTAGCTATGCTACAAAGGCGTTAGTTACTTACTTATTACTACAATCGATGCTAGAATTCTGTATCATATTTATACATTACTAGTAGCTATACTACAAAGGCTTAGGTACTTACTTATTACTACAATCGATGCTAGAATTCCGTATCATATTTACACATTACTAGTAGCTATGCTACAAAGGCGTTAGTTACTTACTTATTACTACAATCGATGCTAGAATTCCGTATGATATTTACACATTACTAGTAGCTATACTACAAAGGCGTTAGTTACTTACTTATTACTAGAATCGATGCTAGAATTCTGTATCGTATTTATACCTTACTAGTAGCTATACTACAAAGGCTTAGGTACTTACTTATTACTAGAATCGATGCTAGAATTCCGTATCATATTTACACATTACTAGTAGCTATGCTACAAAGGCGTTAGTTACTTACTTATTACTACAATCGATGCTAGAATTCCGTATGATATCTACACATTACTAGTAGCTATACTACAAAGGCGTTAGTTACTTACTTATTACTACAATCGATGCTAGAATTCTGTATCATATTTATACATTACTAGTAGCTATACTACAAAGGCTTAGGTACTTACTTATTACTAGAATCGATGCTAGAATTCCGTATCATATTTACACATTACTAGTAGCTATGCTACAAAGGCGTTACTTACTTACTTATTACTACAATCGATGCTAGAATTCCGTATCATATTTACACATTACTAGTAGCTATACTACAAAGGCGTTAGGTACTTACTTATTACTACAATCGATGCTAGAATTCCGTATCATATTTACACATAACTAGTAGCTATACTACAAAGGCGTTGGTCACTTACTTATTACAACAATCGATGCTAGAATTCCGTATCATATTTACACATTACTAGTAGCTATACTACAAAGGCGTTAGGTACTTACTTATTACTAGAATCGATGCTAGAATTCCGTATCATATTTACACATAACTAGTAGCTATACTACAAAGGCGTTAGGTACTTACTTATTACTACAATCGATGCTAGAATTCCGTATCATATTTACACATTACTAGTAGCTATACTACAAAGGCGTTACTTACTTACTTATTACTACAATCGATGCTAGAACTCTGTATCATATTTATACATTACTAGTAGCTATACTACAAAGGCTTAGGTACTTACTTATTACTAGAATCGATGCTAGAATTCCGTATGATATTTACACATTACTAGTAGCTATGCTACAAAGGCGTTAGTTACTTACTTATTACTACAATCGATGCTAGAATTCTGTATCATATTTATACATTACTAGTAGCTATACTACAAAGGCTTAGGTACTTACTTATTACTACAATCGATGCTAGAATTCCGTATCATATTTACACATTACTAGTAGCTATACTACAAAGGCGTTAGTTACTTACTTATTACTACAATCGATGCTAGAATTCCGTATCATATTTACACATTACTAGTAGCTATACTACAAAGGCGTTAGTTACTTACTTATTACTACAATCGATGCTAGAATTCTGTATCATATTTATACATTACTAGTAGCTATACTACAAAGGCTTAGGTACTTACTTATTACTACAATCGATGCTAGAATTCCGTATCATATTTACACATTACTAGTAGCTATGCTACAAAGGCGTTAGTTACTTACTTATTACTACAATCGATGCTAGAATTCCGTATGATATTTACACATTACTAGTAGCTATACTACAAAGGCGTTAGTTACTTACTTATTATTACAATCGATGCTAGAATTCTGTATCATATTTATACATTACTAGTAGCTATTCTACAAAGGCTTAGGTACTTACTTATTACTAGAATCGATGCTAGAATTCCGTATCATATTTACACATTACTAGTAGCTATGCTACAAAGGCGTTACTTACTTACTTATTACTACAATCGATGCTAGAATTCCGTATCATATTTACACATTACTAGTAGCTATACTACAAAGGCGTTAGGTACTTACTTATTACTAGAATCGATGCTAGAATTCCGTATCATATTTACACATAACTAGTAGCTATACTACAAAGGCGTTAGGTTCTTACTTATTACTACAATCGATGCTAGAATTCCGTATCATATTTACACATTACTAGTAGCTATACTACAAAGGCGTTACTTACTTACTTATTACTACAATCGATGCTAGAATTCCGTATGATATTTACACATTACTAGTAGCTATACTACAAAGGCGTTAGTTACTTACTTATTACTACAATCGATGCTAGAATTCTGTATCATATTAATACATTACTAGTAGCTATACTACAAAGGCGTTAGTTACTTACTTATTACTACAATCGATGCTAGAATTCCGTATGATATTTACACATTACTAGTAGCTATACTACAAAGGCGTTAGTTACTTACTTATTACTACAATCGATGCTAGAATTCCGTATGATATTTACACATTACTAGTAGCTATACTACAAAGGCGTTAGGTACTTACTTATTACTAGAATCGATGCTAGAATTCCGTATCATATTTACACATTACTAGTAGCTATGCTACAAAGGCGTTAGTTACTTACTTATTACTACAATCGATGCTAGAATTCCGTATCATATTTACACATTACTAGTAGCTATACTACAAAGGCGTTAGGTACTTACTTATTACTAGAATCGATGCTAGAATTCCGTATCATATTTACACATTACTAGTAGCTATACTACAAAGGCGTTAGTTACTTACTTATTACTACAATCGATGCTAGAATTCCGTATGATATTTACACATTACTAGTAGCTATGCTACAAAGGCGTTAGTTACTTACTTATTACTACAATCGATGCTAGAATTCCGTATGATATTTACACATTACTAGTAGCTATGCTACAAAGGCGTTAGTTACTTACTTATTACTACAATCGATGCTAGAATTCCGTATGATATTAACACATTACTAGTAGCTATACTACAAAGGCGTTAGGTACTTACTTATTACTAGAATCGATGCTAGAATTCCGTATCATATTTACACATTACTAGTAGCTATGCTACAAAGGCGTTAGGTACTTACTTATTACTACAATCGATGCTAGAATTCCGTATGATATTTACACATTACTAGTAGCTATACTACAAAGGCGTTAGTTACTTACTTATTACTAGAATCGATGCTAGAATTCCGTATCATATTTACACATTACTAGTAGCTATGCTACTAAGGCGTTAGTTACTTACTTATTACTACAATCGATGCTAGAATTCCTTATCATATTTACACATTACTAGTAGCTATACTACAAAGGCGTTAGGTACTTACTTATTACTAGAATCGATGCTAGAATTCCGTATCATATTTACACATTCCTAGTAGCTATACTACAAAGGCGTTACTTACTTATTTATTATTACAATCGATGCTAGAATTCCGTATCATATTTACACATTACTAGTAGCTATACTACAAAGGCGTTAGGTACTTACTTATTACTAGAATCGATGCTAGAATTCCGTATCATATTTACACATAACTAGTAGCTATACTACAAAGGCGTTGGTCACTTACTTATTACAACAATCGATGCTAGAATTCCGTATCATATTTACACATTACTAGTAGCTATACTACAAAGGCGTTAGGTACTTACTTATTACTAGAATCGATGCTAGAATTCCGTATCATATTTACACATAACTAGTAGCTATACTACAAAGGCGTTAGGTACTTACTTATTACTACAATCGATGCTAGAATTCCGTATCATATTTACACATTACTAGTAGCTATACTACAAAGGCGTTACTTACTTACTTATTACTACAATCGATGCTAGAATTCCGTATGATATTTACACATTACTAGTAGCTATGCTACAAAGGCGTTAGTTACTTACTTATTACTACAATCGATGCTAGAATTCTGTATCATATTTATACATTACTAGTAGCTATACTACAAAGGCTTAGGTACTTACTTATTACTACAATCGATGCTAGAATTCCGTATCATATTTACACATTACTAGTAGCTATACTACAAAGGCGTTAGTTACTTACTTATTACTACAATCGATGCTAGAATTCCGTATGATATTTACACATTACTAGTAGCTATACTACAAAGGCGTTAGTTACTTACTTATTACTAGAATCGATGCTAGAATTCTGTATCATATTTATACCTTACTAGTAGCTATACTACAAAGGCTTAGGTACTTACTTATTACTAGAATCGATGCTAGAATTCCGTATCATATTTACACATTACTAGTAGCTATGCTACAAAGGCGTTAGTTACTTACTTATTACTACAATCGATGCTAGAATTCCGTATGATATTTACACATTACTAGTAGCTATACTACAAAGGCGTTAGTTACTTACTTATTACTACAATCGATGCTAGAATTCTGTATCATATTTATACATTACTAGTAGCTATACTACAAAGGCTTAGGTACTTACTTATTACTAGAATCGATGCTAGAATTCCGTATCATATTTACACATTACTAGTAGCTATGCTACAAAGGCGTTACTTACTTACTTATTACTACAATCGATGCTAGAATTCCGTATCATATTTACACATTACTAGTAGCTATACTACAAAGGCGTTAGGTACTTACTTATTACTACAATCGATGCTAGAATTCCGTATCATATTTACACATAACTAGTAGCTATACTACAAAGGCGTTGGTCACTTACTTATTACAACAATCGATGCTAGAATTCCGTATCATATTTACACATTACTAGTAGCTATACTACAAAGGCGTTAGGTACTTACTTATTACTAGAATCGATGCTAGAATTCCGTATCATATTTACACATAACTAGTAGCTATACTACAAAGGCGTTAGGTATTTACTTATTACTACAATCGATGCTAGAATTCCGTATCATATTTACACATTACTAGTAGCTATACTACAAAGGCGTTACTTACTTACTTATTACTACAATCGATGCTAGAATTCTGTATCATATTTATACATTACTAGTAGCTATACTACAAAGGCGTTAGTTACTTACTTATTACTACAATCGATGCTAGAATTCTGTATCATATTAATACATTACTAGTAGCTATACTACAAAGGCGTTAGTTACTTACTTATTACTACAATCGATGCTAGAATTCCGTATGATATTTACACATTACTAGTAGCTATACTACAAAGGCGTTAGTTACTTACTTATTACTACAATCGATGCTAGAATTCCGTATGATATTTACACATTACTAGTAGCTATACTACAAAGGCGTTAGGTACTTACTTATTACTAGAATCGATGCTAGAATTCCGTATCATATTTACACATTACTAGTAGCTATGCTACAAAGGCGTTAGTTACTTACTTATTACTACAATCGATGCTAGAATTCCGTATCATATTTACACATTACTAGTAGCTATACTACAAAGGCGTTAGGTACTTACTTATTACTAGAATCGATGCTAGAATTCCGTATCATATTTACACATTACTAGTAGCTATACTACAAAGGCGTTAGTTACTTACTTATTACTACAATCGATGCTAGAATTCCGTATGATATTTACACATTACTAGTAGCTATGCTACAAAGGCGTTAGTTACTTACTTATTACTACAATCGATGCTAGAATTCCGTATGATATTTACACATTACTAGTAGCTATGCTACAAAGGCGTTAGTTACTTACTTATTACTACAATCGATGCTAGAATTCCGTATGATATTTACACATTACTAGTAGCTATACTACAAAGGCGTTAGGTACTTACTTATTACTAGAATCGATGCTAGAATTCCGTATCATATTTACACATTACTAGTAGCTATGCTACAAAGGCGTTAGGTACTTACTTATTACTACAATCGATGCTAGATTTCCGTATCATATTTACACATTACTAGTAGCTATACTACAAAGGCGTTAGTTACTTACTTATTACTAGAATCGATGCTAGAATTCCGTATCATATTTACACATTACTAGTAGCTATGCTACTAAGGCGTTAGTTACATACTTATTACTACAATCGATGCTAGAATTCCTTATCATATTTACACATTACTAGTAGCTATACTACAAAGGCGTTAGGTACTTACTTATTACTAGAATCGATGCTAGAATTCCGTATCATATTTACACATTCCTAGTAGCTATACTACAAAGGCGTTACTTACTTATTTATTATTACAATCGATGCTAGAATTCCGTATCATATTTACACATTACTAGTAGCTATACTACAAAGGCGTTAGGTACTTACTTATTACTAGAATCGATGCTAGAATTCCGTATCATATTTACACATAACTAGTAGCTATACTACAAAGGCGTTGGTCACTTACTTATTACAACAATCGATGCTAGAATTCCGTATCATATTTACACATTACTAGTAGCTATACTACAAAGGCGTTAGGTACTTACTTATTACTAGAATCGATGCTAGAATTCCGTATCATATTTACACATAACTAGTAGCTATACTACAAAGGCGTTAGGTACTTACTTATTACTACAATCGATGCTAGAATTCCGTATCATATTTACACATTACTAGTAGCTATACTACAAAGGCGTTAGTTACTTACTTATTACTACAATCGATGCTAGAATTCCGTATCATATTTACACATTACTAGTAGCTATGCTACAAAGGCGTTAGTTACTTACTTATTACTACAATCGATGCTAGAATTCTGTATCATATTTATACATTACTAGTAGCTATACTACAAAGGCTTAGGTACTTACTAATTACTACAATCGATGCTAGAATTCCGTATCATATTTACACATTACTAGTAGCTATACTACAAAGGCGTTAGTTACTTACTTATTACTACAATCGATGCTAGAATTCCGTATGATATTTACACATTACTAGTAGCTATACTACAAAGGCGTTAGTTACTTACTTATTACTACAATCGATGCTAGAATTCTGTATCATATTTATACCTTACTAGTAGCTATACTACAAAGGCTTAGGTACTTACTTATTACTAGAATCGATGCTAGCATTCCGTATCATATTTACACATTACTAGTAGCTATGCTACAAAGGCGTTAGTTACTTACTTATTACTACAATCGATGCTAGAATTCCGTATGATATTTACACATTACTAGTAGCTATACTACAAAGGCGTTAGTTACTTACTTATTACTACAATCGATGCTAGAATTCTGTATCATATTTATACATTACTAGTAGCTATACTACAAAGGCTTAGGTACTTACTTATTACTAGAATCGATGCTAGAATTCCGTATCATATTTACACATTACTAGTAGCTATGCTACAAAGGCGTTACTTACTTACTTATTACTACAATCGATGCTAGAATTCCGTATCATATTTACACATTACTAGTAGCTATACTACAAAGGCGTTAGGTACTTACTTATTACTACAATCGATGCTAGAATTCCGTATCATATTTACACATAACTAGTAGCTATACTACAAAGGCGTTGGTCACTTACTTATTACAACAATCGATGCTAGAATTCCGTATCATATTTACACATTACTAGTAGCTATACTACAAAGGCGTTAGGTACTTACTTATTACTAGAATCGATGCTAGAATTCCGTATCATATTTACACATAACTAGTAGCTATACTACAAAGGCGTTAGGTACTTACTTATTACTACAATCGATGCTAGAATTCCGTATCATATTTACACATTACTAGTAGCTATACTACAAAGGCGTTACTTACTTACTTATTACTACAATCGATGCTAGAATTCTGTATCATATTTATACATTACTAGTAGCTATACTACAAAGGCTTAGGTACTTACTTATTACTAGAATCGATGCTAGAATTCCGTATGATATTTACACATTACTAGTAGCTATGCTACAAAGGCGTTAGTTACTTACTTATTACTACAATCGATGCTAGAATTCTGTATCATATTTATGCATTACTAGTAGCTATACTACAAAGGCTTAGGTACTTACTTATTACTACAATCGATGCTAGAATTCCGTATCATATTTACACATTACTAGTAACTATACTACAAAGGCGTTAGTTACTTACTTATTACTACAATCGATGCTAGAATTCCGTATGATATTTACACATTACTAGTAGCTATACTACAAAGGCGTTAGTTACTTACTTATTACTACAATCGATGCTAGAATTCTGTATCATATTTATACATTACTAGTAGCTATACTACAAAGGCTTAGGTACTTACTTATTACTACAATCGATGCTAGAATTCCGTATCATATTTACACATTACTAGTAGCTATGCTACAAAGGCGTTAGTTACTTACTTATTACTACAATCGATGCTAGAATTCCGTATGATATTTACACATTACTAGTAGCTATACTACAAAGGCGTTAGTTACTTACTTATTATTACAATCGATGCTAGAATTCTGTATCATATTTATACATTACTAGTAGCTATTCTACAAAGGCTTAGGTACTTACTTATTACTAGAATCGATGCTAGAATTCCGTATCATATTTACACATTACTAGTAGCTATGCTACAAAGGCGTTACTTACTTACTTATTACTACAATCGATGCTAGAATTCCGTATCATATTTACACATTACTAGTAGCTATACTACAAAGGCGTTAGGTACTTACTTATTACTAGAATCGATGCTAGAATTCCGTATCATATTTACACATAACTAGTAGCTATACTACAAAGGCGTTAGGTTCTTACTTATTACTACAATCGATGCTAGAATTCCGTATCATATTTACACATTACTAGTAGCTATACTACAAAGGCGTTACTTACTTACTTATTACTACAATCGATGCTAGAATTCCGTATGATATTTACACATTACTAGTAGCTATACTACAAAGGCGTTAGTTACTTACTTATTACTACAATCGATGCTAGAATTCTGTATCATATTAATACATTACTAGTAGCTATACTACAAAGGCGTTAGTTACTTACTTATTACTACAATCGATGCTAGAATTCCGTATGATATTTACACATTACTAGTAGCTATACTACAAAGGCGTTAGTTACTTACTTATTACTACAATCGATGCTAGAATTCCGTATGATATTTACACATTACTAGTAGCTATACTACAAAGGCGTTAGGTACTTACTTATTACTAGAATCGATGCTAGAATTCCGTATCATATTTACACATTACTAGTAGCTATGCTACAAAGGCGTTAGTTACTTACTTATTACTACAATCGATGCTAGAATTCCGTATCATATTTACACATTACTAGTAGCTATACTACAAAGGCGTTAGGTACTTACTTATTACTAGAATCGATGCTAGAATTCCGTATCATATTTACACATTACTAGTAGCTATACTACAAAGGCGTTAGTTACTTACTTATTACTACAATCGATGCTAGAATTCCGTATGATATTTACACATTACTAGTAGCTATGCTACAAAGGCGTTAGTTACTTACTTATTACTACAATCGATGCCAGAATTCCGTATGATATTTACACATTACTAGTAGCTATGCTACAAAGGCGTTAGTTACTTACTTATTACTACAATCGATGCTAGAATTCCGTATGATATTTACACATTACTAGTAGCTATACTACAAAGGCGTTAGGTACTTACTTATTACTAGAATCGATGCTAGAATTCCGTATCATATTTACACATTACTAGTAGCTATGCTACAAAGGCGTTAGGTACTTACTTATTACTACAATCGATGCTAGAATTCCGTATCATATTTACACATTACTAGTAGCTATACTACAAAGGCGTTAGTTACTTACTTATTACTAGAATCGATGCTAGAATTCCGTATCATATTTACACATTACTAGTAGCTATGCTACTAAGGCGTTAGTTACTTACTTATTACTACAATCGATGCTAGAATTCCTTATCATATTTACACATTACTAGTAGCTATACTACAAAGGCGTTAGTTACTTACTTATTACTAGAATCGATGCTAGAATTCCGTATCATATTTACACATTACTAGTAACTATACTACAAAGGCGTTAGGTACTTACTTATTACTAGAATCGATGCTAGAATTCCGTATGATATTTACACATTACTAGTAGCTATGCTACAAAGGCGTTAGTTACTTACTTATTACTACAATCGATGCTAGAATTCCGTATGATATTTACACATTACTAGTAGCTATACTACAAAGGCGTTATGTACTTACTTATTACTACAATCGATGCTAGAAGGTCGTTTCATATTTACAAATTACTGGTATATACACTATAAAGGTGTTCATTACTTACTTATTATTAGAGTCAGCATTACAATAACGTAACCTCCATAGTTTTATAGAAATACTGCCATAGGCGAAGGTCATTAGAATGACTGGTATAACTAATACAATAAGATACATATACACGCCATAACCTCTGCTGAGATACTCGTTCTTCCATTCCATAATACACCAATGTACCGGTCGTCGTATCCCTACAGATTTATGTATCTGAAACGTAAAGATATCCTCTTTATATGACATGGTCTCATTGTACATGATTTGTTTCAAACTGTTAAATAAATGCTGATACTCTTTATTTTCTAGACTTAAAATCATTTTCAACGCCTGAAATACAGATCCCTCCACGTGTTTACCTAGATCAAAATTACCTTTTATATCGTCAAAGCTACAAATATGGTGTTATTACAAGCTAACAAATGCTTAATGCCCTAACATAGCAATAATGTTACTTCAGCTTTTACCGTCTGAACGTGTTCAATTTCTTTTACCGTCTGAACGTGTTCAATTTCTTTAACCGTCTGAACGTGTTCAGTTTCTCTTACCGTCTGAATGTGTTCAGTTTCTTTTACCGTCTGAATGTGTTTAATTTCTTGTAATGGATCATCAACCTTGGTAATATTTCACAACTAATCTTAGCTTCAGATTGCTTTTATCTTAAAGTTAAATGCATGCACAAATAGACATGTGCCAATATTGGGGATTCCTATAAGGTAAGGCTTATTTTGAATGTGTGTTAGCATTTAAGCCATTACTTACTTGACCGACTGCTGTTGGAGAGGCCAGAAGAAAGCTAGACACCCATATACATATAACTGTTCTTTTAGCTAAGGATAAAGTACATCTATACTTAGCTTTGAGAGGATGAATTATAGCATAGTATCTGCAAATAAACAAAAATGATGAATATAAAAATTAAAATAAAATAAAATGTTTCACGTAGAATCGGAATGAGATTTCTAAATTATTTTTCACATATTCTTCGTCAACAGTCAATGAGGGGATTGCTGTATCTTAAATATCTTCCATTATGATTTAGTTTTATGGTGCTTAACGCCACTTTCAACAATATTTTAGTTATATTGTGGATGTAAGCTTAATTGGTGGAGGAAACCGGAGTACCCGGAGAGAGAAAACAATTAACGTGTCGCAGGTCACTGACAAACTTTATCACATAATGTTGTATCGATTACACCTCGACATGAACGGGGCTCGAACTCACAACTTTAGTGGTGATAGGCACTGATTGCACAAGTAGTTGATATGATCACGACCACGACCGCCCCCAATCAGTGGGGAGATTGTTGTATTTTAATATATCTTCCATTATGTAAATAATTGTGAACTATTTGAACTATGCTTCCAATTTGTACATCAACTTGACATCAGTTTAATTCTTGTGGTATAAAATGAAGCCATTCGTTACCTTTCCAAACTTAATCCTGTCAGGTTCATTACGGAACAAATTATGGAAACATTCTGTAGATAGTTAACCAGCTTACATAGCACTTCACCCATCTTCCAGGTATATGAGAAAAATGCTATTCCCTGTAAAAAAAAATAATTACTTAGGTTTGTGAGATCAGTCTGGTATTGAATAACGTTGTTACAATTGTCATGTCCTGTCAAAACTACATATTATATACCTTTTATCATGGGATTTAGTAAAGTCGATCACGTTTATTAAATAAAGGAATATAAATTGTATTTGGCTCTACGTCATCAAAAATAAATGTCGCCAAATGTCTTTCCGTTGTTTGTCTTATATTTGTATTGCCGTTGAAGACTCTGTTATAGAGATTAGGGTCTCCTCCACGATTAGTGCATGTTTCCAGCAATCACCTGTTCAAGCTAGCACCTGAATTTCTAGCGGCATATGTCGTGGTGTTTTTGTGTTAACTGATTTGAAGTGAGGTAGTTGTTCATTTTGTTGACATTGGACGAGATGGCGACCATCACTATTCAAAATTTCTTTCCATAAGCATACACCAACACATTTATTTCTATGACTTGACTGGCTATCTATAGTTCAGTGAAACCTTTGAAAATCTTTATTTTAGAAACAAAGAACGTAAAATGTAATTGATAATAATGCATACATTGATGAACGAGAATTGTAAAATGTAATTGATAATACTGGATACATTGATGAACGAGAATTGTAAAATGTAATTGATAATACTGGATACATTGATGAACGAGAATTTTAAAATGTAATTGATAATACTGGATACATTGATGAACGAGAATTGTAAAATGTAATTGATACTAGATACATTGATGAACGAGAATTGTAAAATGTAATTGATAATACTAGATACATTGATGAACGAGAATTGTAAAATGTAATTGATACTAGATACATTGATGAACGAGAATTGTAAAATGTAATTGATAATACTAGATACATTGATGAACGAGAATTGTAAAATGTAATTGATAATACTAGATACATTGATGAACGAGAATTGTAAAATGTAATTGATACTGGATACATTGATGAACGAGAATTGTAAAATGTAATTGATAATACTGGATACATTGATGAACGAGAATTGTAAAATGTAATTGATACTGGATACATTGATGAACGAGAATTGTAAAATGTAATTGATAATACTAGATACATTGATGAACGAGAATTGTAAAATGTAATTGATAATACTGGATACATTGATGAACGAGAATTGTAAAATGTAATTGATAATACTAGATACATTGATGAACGAGAATTGTAAAATGTAATTGATAATACTGGATACATTGATGAACGAGAATTGTAAAATGTAATTGATACTGGATACATTAATGAACGAGAATTGTAAAATGTAATTTATAATTCTGGATACATTGATGAACGAGAATTGTAAAATGTAATTGATAATACTGGATACATTGATGAACGAGAATTGTAAAATGTAATTGATACTGGATACATTAATGAACGAGAATTGTAAAATGTAATTTATAATTCTGGATACATTGATGAACGAGAATTGTAAAATGTAATTGATAATTCTGGATACATTGATGAACGAGAATTTTAAAATGTAATTGATAATACTAGATACATTGATGAACGAGAATTGTAAAATGTAATTGATAATACTAGATACATTGATGAACGAGAATTGTAAAATGTAATTGATAATACTGGATACATTGATGAACGAGAATTGTAAAATGTAATTGATACTGGATACATTGATGAACGAGAATTGTAAAATGTAATTGATACTGGATACATTAATGAACGAGAATTGTAAAATGTAATTGATACTGGATACATTGATGAACGAGAATTGTAAAATGTAATTGATAATTCTGGATACATTGATGAACGAGAATTTTAAAATGTAATTGATAATACTGGATACATTGATGAACGAGAATTGTAAAATGTAATTGATAATACTGGATACATTGATGAACGAGAATTGTAAAATGTAATTGTTACTGGATACATTGATGAACGAGAATTGTAAAATGTAATTGATACTGGATACATTGATGAACGAGAATTGTAAAATGTAATTGATACTGGATACATTGATGAACGAGAATTGTAAAATGTAATTGATACTGGATACATTGATGAACGAGAATTGTAAAATGTAATTGATACTGGATACATTGATGAACGAGAATTGTAAAATGTAATTGATAATACTAGATACATTGATGAACGAGAATTGTAAATTGTAATTGATACTGGATACATTGATGAACGAGAATTGTCAAATGTAATTGATACTGGATACATTAATGAACGAGAATTGTAAAATGTAATTGATAATACTAGATACATTGATGAACGAGAATTGTAAAATGTAATTGATAATACTGGATACATTGATGAACGAGAATTGTAAAATGTAATTGATAATAATGCATACATTGATGAACGAGAATTGTAAAATGTAATTGATAATACTAGATACATTGATGAACGAGAATTGTAAAATGTAATTGATACTAGATACATTGATGAACGAGAATTGTAAAATGTAATTGATAATACTAGATACATTGATGAACGAGAATTGTAAAATGTAATTGATAATACTAGATACATTGATGAACGAGAATTGTAAAATGTAATTGATACTGGATACATTGATGAACGAGAATTGTAAAATGTAATTGATAATACTGGATACATTGATGAACGAGAATTGTAAAATGTAATTGATACTGGATACATTGATGAACGAGAATTGTAAAATGTAATTGATAATACTAGATACATTGATGAACGAGAATTGTAAAATGTAATTGATAATACTGGATACATTGATGAACGAGAATTGTAAAATGTAATTGATAATACTAGATACATTGATGAACGAGAATTGTAAAATGTAATTGATAATACTGGATACATTGATGAACGAGAATTGTAAAATGTAATTGATAATACTAGATACATTGATGAACGAGAATTGTAAAATGTAATTGATAATACTGGATACATTGATGAACGAGAATTGTAAAATGTAATTGATACTGGATACATTAATGAACGAGAATTGTAAAATGTAATTTATAATTCTGGATACATTGATGAACGAGAATTGTAAAATGTAATTGATAATACTGGATACATTGATGAACGAGAATTGTAAAATGTAATTGATACTGGATACATTAATGAACGAGAATTGTAAAATGTAATTTATAATTCTGGATACATTGATGAACGAGAATTGTAAAATGTAATTGATAATTCTGGATACATTGATGAACGAGAATTTTAAAATGTAATTGATAATACTAGATACATTGATGAACGAGAATTGTAAAATGTAATTGATAATACTAGATACATTGATGAACGAGAATTGTAAAATGTAATTGATAATACTGGATACATTGATGAACGAGAATTGTAAAATGTAATTGATACTGGATACATTAATGAACGAGAATTGTAAAATGTAATTGATACTGGATACATTGATGAACGAGAATTGTAAAATGTAATTGATAATTCTGGATACATTGATGAACGAGAATTGTAAAATGTAATTGATAATACTGGATACATTGATGAACGAGAATTGTAAAATGTAATTGATACTGGATACATTAATGAACGAGAATTGTAAAATGTAATTGATACTGGATACATTGATGAACGAGAATTGTAAAATGTAATTGATAATTCTGGATACATTGATGAACGAGAATTTTAAAATGTAATTGATAATACTGGATACATTGATGAACGAGAATTGTAAAATGTAATTGATAATACTGGATACATTGATGAACGAGAATTGTAAAATGTAATTGTTACTGGATACATTGATGAACGAGAATTGTAAAATGTAATTGATACTGGATACATTGATGAACGAGAATTGTAAAATGTAATTGATACTGGATACATTGATGAACGAGAATTGTAAAATGTAATTGATACTGGATACATTGATGAACGAGAATTGTAAAATGTAATTGATACTGGATACATTGATGAACGAGAATTGTAAAATGTAATTGATAATACTAGATACATTGATGAACGAGAATTGTAAATTGTAATTGATACTGGATACATTGATGAACGAGAATTGTCAAATGTAATTGATACTGGATACATTAATGAACGAGAATTGTAAAATGTAATTGATAATACTAGATACATTGATGAACGAGAATTGTAAAATGTAATTGATAATACTGGATACATTGATGAACGAGAATTGTAAAATGTAATTGATAATAATGCATACATTGATGAACGAGAATTGTAAAATGTAATTGATACTGGATACATTGATGAACGAGAATTGTAAAATGTAATTGATAATACTGGATACATTGATGAACGAGAATTGTAAAATGTAATTGATACTGGATACATTGATGAACGAGAATTATAAAATGTAATTGATACTGGATACATTGATGAACGAGAATTGTAAAATGTAATTGATACTGGATACATTGATGAACGAGAATTGTAAAATGTAATTGATACTGGATACATTGATGAACGAGAATTGCATTCTAGTTTTTATTTCGTCTCTCTAAATGAAGTTCATGTGAGCTTAATTAAATACAAAATGGTAAGAAACATTTAAGATAGCTGCCTAATGTACTTCTCGTACACTGTATTTGTAATTCTGAGGGAAATAACAGAGAAGCAATTGCTTTTTTATTGGTTCATCCATCTTTAATTTCTTATTGTTGTTGTTATCTATAATCAAATCATATTCTTAATTAAAAACAAGGTCGGTCTGAGGACAAATGCTAAAATCACACGACACCTTACATATTCAAGATAGTATTGGTATAGGTTTGATTAGGTATACAATAATACCATTAACACAAAGAAAGTAGCCACAAAGCTTATTTAAAATAATAGAAAAATATTCGTGTTGACGGACAACTCGCAAAGTCATTATCCGAATGAACAAACCGACACCATTGAAAGATACTAACAATACAAACACAAAGAAAATTTACTTTTTGAAAGATAAAATAATTGTGTCCTTAAATATGTATACATTTTATATGCTATTGCTATTTTGCTGTACTAATTTGCTTCTGATCAAATAAAACATATACATGTATTACAAAAAATATAGACGCAAATGAACACAATTGCAACCAAACAGCAATCTCATGAAGAATCAGAGATCAACAAACTTCAATTTAACAAAGAACCATGAGTTGCCATATAATACGGAAATAGGACAGTGGACAATATCGGGTAACGTCTTTGGAGAGTGCCACGCGTATTGCATGTTAACGTTGTAGCTTTTGAAAATAGAGCATTTGTACTATAGCCTCTACAAAAGGTTAAATTGTTAGTTCCTATCCAGCTCTACAGTGTCAGTCAAAAATAATTGTCCGCTTACATCATTCCTTACTCCTTTCTGTATATTTGTTTATAGTGTTGCACTTCTTTTCTCGTGCTCAATATGCATGGAATATTTCCCACTGGACGTTAAGCAACCAACAATCAATCAATCAAAAGCTAAAATAGCCTAATATCTGTGTCATATGTGTTTAACTCATTGTCATCGTCAATAATAAGACAGAGAGACAGATCGTTATTATATTGCTTTACTAATGATATTATTGTCAATTCTAATATAACGCTTTGAGTCCAAACCCGTGGTAAAAATAATATCTATCTATGACCGATTACGTCATAGATAGACGTGGTCTATGCTTGTAAAGCGGCTGTTTCATGACACCCCCTTGTAGAAGATGCACAATGATAATTATGCAATACACAAAATAGATAAACATTCGTGTATTGGAAATCGACTCAGGCGATATAGAAAACAGACAGGGAACATAAACCCGTATCCCTTGCGAAGATCCCGAATAACATATAGTATTCTTGCATATCCCAGGGTCTAAAAATCACACAAATTAAAATTCCGCGAAATGTTGTTGACGACTTGGGCACATAAACAACATGACGCCATATGAAGACTTCCAGTTTAGAACGTAAAGATCCTGACGTTTCTTGGATTCGTGTACGACTCCTTGTCAAAGTGGAATTTGCAGTATTTTTCCTTTCTTTTGAATTGATCTTCATGAATGACAACATTTAGTAATCTCTAAAAATATATTTACCATCGGCATTGAAACAACTTTGCGGTTGTGATTTCAAAAATCTTTGGAAAAAACGGAATATCATTGTAACATTTCAGTCGGGTCAATTAACGGAACAGCCAAAAACACCGGATGACCTAGACTGCTTCGATTTGAAAATGTTCCGTAATTGTCCTATTAGAATCGAAATAATTATACCATTGCATAATTCTACAGTTATAAATACATTTCTCTGACGTCACACTATTGTTCGAACAGTGGATTATTTTTAAGAATCCACAGTTTATTCTTTTGTTCTTGAATATATGAACTTTAACATTTTACTGTTTTAGGCTTAACAACGTAATATACTTATTTTGGGACTTTCGTGTATCGAACCACTCCTGGGATTTTTAAAGTCTACTTTGACTTTCAAAACTGGCATATAACCACTCGGCTACAGTGACCACACTGCCATACCGTATTTGTGGCTTATTTAGCTTTCTGAACATTAAAAGGGTAAAAATATAAAATGAAAACACTGTTGCAGATGGAAATGCATTATGTAATAGAATACACTCCAACTTACGGGTCTCGTTGATTATTTTTAAGAATCTATAGTTGGAGTGTATTCTCCATTACGTATCATTAATTAGTTGATTTTGTTATGTTTCTTCTTATTTTGTGTTCCTGGTTACTTTGTAATCAAAATTAAATTAAAACGACAAGTTTATCCATTGGATGAAGCAGTCATTAAGTTTGTCATTGCTACATTGGTTTAATTATACTGAACAAATATATGGTGACGAGTTTCTTCGCACTTTAAACGTTGCCTTATATAATATTTTAAAGTTGAAATTCGATTATCAGGAGTTGAAGACGTACTGACATGATGCTAAAATAAATATATATTACAGTGTCTGTCCATTTAAGAACTGTTGATTTAATTCATTGATATGTGTTCTCGTGTATAATATTTAAAATGCTAAATTACAACAATAAGTCCACTTTATTTCCTTTGCTGTAATCAAAATACAATACTTTGTTTCAAAACTTCACTTGTTCGTATGACGCAAAGTGTTCTACAAAACCTTTGAGTTAAATGTTCTTAATATACTCTGTTTCAATGATAATTTCTATATAGCATATGCAAATATTGACAGTAATATATTGTATCTTGCATGATAGCATAAAAAACAGAAAAGGAAGCATGATAACATATAGACACGAACTGTTCGAATTTCTCACTATAGCATTATCATTTTACAGACTTCTGGTGTACGTAGGAAACCGAGAATGTTATATATCCAATTTTGTAATGGGATATATAACTACCTGCTGCTTCATGGGAGGGTTTTCGTTATGGTGTTTAACGCCACTTTCAACAATATTTCCAAGCAATGAGTTAGTGCATGTCCAAGCAATGATTTAGTTCATGTCCAAGCAATGATTTAGTGCCTTTCCAAGCAATGATTTAGTGCCTGTCTAAGCAATGATTTAGTGCCTTTCCAAACAATGATTTAGTGCCTCTCCAAGCAATGATTTAGTGCCTTTCCAAGCAATGATTTAGTGCCTTTTCAAGCAATAATTTAGTGCCTTTCCAAGCAATGATGTATTGCCTGTCCAAACAATGATTTAGTGCCTATCCAAGCAATGATTTAGTGCATTTCCAAGCAATGATTTAATGCCTGTTCAAGCAATGATTTAGTGCCTTTCCAAGCAATGATTTAGTGCCTTTTCAAGCAATAATTTAGTGCCTTTCCAAGCAATGATGTATTACCTGTCCAAACAATGATTTAGTGCCTATCCAAGCAATGATTTAGTGCCTGTCCAAGCAATGATTTAGTGCATTTCCAAGCAATGATTTAATGCCTGTTCAAGCAATGATTTAGTGCCTTTCCAAGCAATGATTTAGTGCCTTTCCAAGCAATGATTCAGTGCCTGTCCAAGCAATGATTTAGGCTTCTATCGGTTTTTTGTCGTTGTCATTTCTGCTTTAAGAGGTTTACGTTTTGACAGAGGTTCGTATTGTTGTGCATAGACATATTGTCAACGATAAGTATGATATTAATGAATTAATGGACAAGATATATCGCACAGATCGAAACATATATAGAAAACGGTAACATCATGTATACAATATTTGTAATAAAGACAGACCACGTGTACCGTCACAATAATAATATAATAGTTGTACATGTACGATTTCATCTTACTGAAGCAAGGACCATATGGAAATTTCGTTCTAAAATTTTGTTGTTGTTGTTGTTATGCATATAGCATAAATGTAATTAATTTCATTTTACACCCGTTGCAAGCATACAGTAGATAGTAATTCTTTTCTAATTATGTACATAAATGCTCTCGAAAAAAACCAAAAGCATTGCCAATATAAAATTACAAACTATAATCTATATTTCATTATCACATATATGATGTTCCCAGTTCCTATTGTTCTCATTGTGTTTATTCACTTATTTTGTAAATATCAATGTTTATTTTGATTTTGTTAAATATATTACTGATGCAGTATTATTTTCTTCTTATTGTTGTATATATATATATGTATATTATACTTTACGTTTTTATTTTCCCTATTTGTCTTTGTTAGCGCAGCAGGTCAATATAACGTTATATGGACCGGGACTGGACCGCCTCATTTTCGATTCGGTTCCGGAACGGTACCTGCATTATTATTTTAGATAAAAAGTATAATATAGCAAATAGTTCATGTCACTTCGGGTCATATAGCAGTATATGGACCGGTCCATATACTGCCATATGACCCTCAGTGCCATGAACTATTTGCTATATATCCATTCTGTTGCACATCTTACTATGACTACTTTTGTACAAGACCACTTGTTGTATTTGATAGATTACCATATGAAAATCGTTTGTAGTAATACTGACATAGATTTGACCAATTGCTCGCTCTGTCTGTTCATGATAAGAGAGCCTGGTATAACCTAATGCCCATATCATTAGATCAGTACAGAGCTAGCAATGGTCAATTTTACTCTGTCGCGATCCGTGCACGTCATATTCTGTCATTATATGAGTATCAGTTGATAAATATGTTGATATGTGGAGGCGTGAAGTTCCTACCTTGTATAATTATATTGCACTTTCTACGTAACGATTTAGAACAAAAAGTGACAACATTTATGATGCACAATCATCACGGCACGAATGTAAATTATACTCGTAATATTTTGTCAAACATGTACTACATGCTCTCAGTGATTGCTCTTGATTATATCTGGTATTGAACTAAATCCAGGTCCAATTGAAAATAGAACTTTTACCGATTTGTCTATTTCTAGCGTATCAAGCATACACAAGTACATGAAAACAAATGTTTCCTTCTTACACTTGAATGTTCAAAGTTTGAAACCCAAACTTGAATTAATATCGGCGGAATATGGTGATTTTGATATACAGTGGAACCTGTCTAATCCGACACACCAAGGGACCAGGGAAATGTGTCGGATTGGACAGGATGTCGGAAAACTCAGGTTTTACTTTTAGATAACAGAAATTTGCAGAAATTTAACAAGGGAAGAACTTTTGCAAGCTTGATTAATGTAGGATGGTTTAAATAATTAGAACTACTGTGTATAGGCATGTTTATAGATTGTGCACAGATGAAATATTTAAAAAATATTAAATTTATATTGAATTTAATATATATTTAGAACAATTTAATAATTCAATAATATATCAGATAAAAGTTCATAAGCAATTTTAATATTTCAATAATGATTTTAACAAATAAATTGAAAACAGTTACATTGTTGTAATTGTAAAAGTTTAATCATATTCTTCGTAAACTTACTTTTAATCCTAATTAATAAGCCTCTACAATCACCTGCCAATCAACAATTTCTAATGATTATTTATTTGTATACACAAGCCTGTCAATTTGTAAATAGTAATTATTTAACAATGCACATAGAAACATGGTAATTTATTAATTAGAAGATCAAAGGGTCGGTTAAGTCAGGATTAATTAAGTATAATTAATAAGACTGGGACCAGGAAACAGTGTCGGATGTCAGAAGTGACAGGTTCTGGAATACACAAGGTTTTTTGTTAACAAAGACTGTTAAAGAAAATCTTTGGGACCAGAAATTGTTGTCGGATGTCACAGGATGTCGGAAAACTCAGGTGTTGGATTGCACAGGTTCCACTGTATTATCATTCACTGAAACTTGGCTTAAACATTCAACGCCAGACCGTGATATAAAACTAAGCTCATTTAGCGTTCCTCTTAGGAAAGAGCGTGTTGAAAGTTCATACGGAGGGGTTGCCGTTTATATTAAAGAAACTGTTCATTATGAAAGGAAAACCGATCTTGAAATCAACGGCTTAGTGTGTTTGGGTGGAGCTCAAAATGAAAAACCAAAAAGTTCTTTATGGTACTTTTTATGTCCCTCCGAGCAGTCCGGCCGCAGTATGGCTTAGCTTGGAATATTCTATGGAACTGTCTTTGAACTGCAATGTAGATGCCGTTATCCTAGTAGGTGACTTTAACGACAATCAGTTAAACCCCCAATGTCGTAAAGTTAAAGACATCATGAGATTGTATAATCTTCATCAACTGATAAATGAAGCGACTATCTTCACAGAACATAGTCAATCTCTTATTGACCTAATATTAACAAATAATCCCTCATTTATAACATATACAGAGGTTGGTCCTGCTCTTACGGACCTTACTCGTTTTCATTGTCCTACATATGGTATCTTTAATTGTAAAAAACACACGTAGCATTCGGCTTTATGAAAAGGGTAACTATGATGATTTAAGGCGAGACTTACAGTCTGTACAATGGGATATACTTATCATTGAAAACGATGTCAATCAGAGTGTAACTAACGTCACAAGTACGATCCTACAGATAGCCCTGTCTAACGTTCCAAACAAAGCCATTACCATTAGGACCAAGGACTGCCCGTGGATCACAAATGACATAAAGCGTACCATTAGAAAGAAAAATCGCCATCATACGAGAGCTAAAC
Organism: Bathymodiolus brooksi; assembly: GCA_963680875.1. Lineage (NCBI taxonomy): Eukaryota > Metazoa > Mollusca > Bivalvia > Mytilida > Modiolidae > Bathymodiolus > Bathymodiolus brooksi. The sequence goes on from OY804575.1 coordinate 155,331,302, forward strand.
GTTCAAAGTCAGTACTAGACTGGGGACGTTTCCGTCATATTAGAAATGAGTGCACATCTAAAGTTAGGAATGCAAAGTTTACTTATTTTGACAAACTTTCCGAAAAACTGCATGACGACAGTACGTCAACAAAAAACTGGTGGAAAATAGCTAAACAAATATCTAATCTTAAAAATAAAAAAGAGATCATTCCCCCCATCAAAGTTAATGATGAGCTTATTTATGATAATAAAATAAAGTGTGAATTATTTAATAATTTTTTTGTTGCACAAACTGAGTTGGACGAGTTGATCTTCCAAATATTTTATCTGAATCAGAATATGTGCTAAACAAAATTAATATTACTGAATCAGACGTTGTTGATTTGCTTAATATTCTTGATATATCTAAAGCTATTGGACCCGACGGTATTAGCCCCCGTATTCTTAAGGAAGGAGTGTCAATTTTAAAATACCTCTTATATAAAGATATTTGATATTTCCCTACGAAGCGGTGTCTTTCCTTCCGATTGGAAGAAAGCTAAAATCTGTCCAGTTTTCAAAAAAGACAGCCCCGCATTGTTGCAAAATTATCGTCCGATATCGCTGATTATTATCGTTGGTAAAGTCATGGAACGATGTGTGCTTGTGCTTAAACATATCAATAATTATTTGCTTAATCATAATATTATAACGCATTGTCAGTCTGGCTTTACCAAAGGCGATTCAGCTATCAACCAATTGGTGGATATTACTAACAATATCGGAAAGGCTTTGGATGACGGAAAGGAATTTCGAATTGTTTTCTGCGATGTTAGCAAGGCATTCGATAAAGTTTGGCATCGTGGACTTTTGAATAAATTGAAAAAATTATGGGTTTGGTGGAAATATTATCATTTGGTTAGAACATTATTTGCAAGATCGACTACAACGTGTTGCTATTAATGGATGTTGTTCATCCTGGCAGTATATAAATGCCGGTGTTCCACAAGGGTCTATATTAGTTCCTCTTCTATTTGTATTATACATAAATGATATTGTCGATAATATTTGGTCCCAAGTGAGATAGTTTACTGATGATACCAGTATATTTCTTATAGTCGATAATGCAATTGAATTCTCAACAGGGACTTGAATACTATCACATCTTGGTCTAACAAATGGTTGGTTAGTTTTAATCCTCAGAAAACCGAAACGATGGTTATCTCACGGAAAGTCAACAAACCACATCATCCATCTCTAATTATGAATAACCAGCAACTCGAAGATGTGAAATATCATAAACATCTAGGTGTAACAATCTCCGATGATGGCTCATGGAACAAACATATTGAACTTGTTATTGACAAAGCATATTTAAGGTTAAATATTCTTCGCATGTTAAAATTTAGACTAGATAGATTATCACTTGAAAAGTTGTATTTATCTTTTATCAGACCACTATTGGAATATGGGGATGTAGTGTGGGACTCTCATAATATGTACTTAATTAATATTTTGGAAAAGGTTCAAATTGAAGCGATGAGGATCATATCGGGTGGAACAAAATTAACTCCGTTAAGGGAATTATACAAAGAAACCGGATTATAAAATTAAAAGATAGAAGGGAAAACCATAAGCTCATTCAACTATTTAAAATGCAAAATGACTTAACTCCGGCATCTTTATCAACTTTGATTCCTAACCGCTTTCAGGATATGCACACATACAACACCAGACATAACAATGCGTTTCTTTTGCCAAGAACCCAAACATCACTCTATGCTAGTTATTTTCTACCATCTACTTTAAAATTATGGAATTCTCTACCGCCAGAAATAAAAGACTGCCCATCCCTTAACATTCTCAAATCTAGACTTACTTCTAGAGTTGATCATGATAATGTACCTAAATATTATTATTACGGTCCAAGACTGACACAAATATTAAACGCTCGTCTTCGTATGAGAAGTAGTTCTCTATTAAACGAACATTTGTATATAACAAATATTATTGATAGTCCTATATTGTTTTTGTGGAGAGATTTAATCTACACATCATTATTTATTTAAATGTCCGAAATATACTCGTCAACGAAATAGTCTTTTTCGAAAGCTATTGCAGCAACTGAACATTCGACCTTCGGAAAATTTACTATTATTTGGCAGTCCAGACCTTGATATCGATTCAAATACTATTGTTTTTACGACAGTGCATAAATATATTTCGCAAAGTAAACGATTTTTATAAAATTCATAAATCTCAGATACATCATGTGATTTTCTATCTAGAGTGCAACTTACAATTTCCTTCTTTTTTTCTTTCTTCTTCTTCCTTTAATTTTCAGTTATTTAAACAATGTTAAATGAATTGAGTATGTTTTAATGACTATTTGCAATTTTGCATGTGTCTTTTTTAGGAAACGGATTAATATAAGCGTTACGCTTGTTTCTGAATCCTACGTTATATTGTATTGTAAAAAAAATGTAATATGTAATTCATCAATAAAAAATATGTTAAAAAAAAAAAAAAAAAAAAAAAAGGACCATATGTCGACAAACTGTCCGTGGTATTCTTACCTTAAACCATTCCTTGATACTGTTAATGTTTCCCATATATCTACTCAGGACGTCCCTATGTGGTGGATAGAGGGTGTCCTATTTCTACACATCTAGGCATGGAAGAGTTAATACTTTATTTTATTATTAAGTTCACTTACACTTTGCCATAAATCAAATTAGTATTCTCGGACCAGTGATATTTGCTAAGTTTTAGTTGTTGTGATTTTCATTTTTCAGAATGTCATGTTTACAGAAGGTACCGTATTGACACAAAAAGTACAACAATTATTAATCAGTCACATGACGTGTAAGCTGTTTAATGATAAGTATATAATAAAGAGTAAACTTGTTGTTTTGTCATAAAACACGATCCACAACATTTCCCTTTGATCAACAACATCTTGTTACGATGGATGTTAACAAATCATCATTTGTATAACGGAAACAATTATTGGTCAATAAAGAAACAGCACTAATTAAGTCGCAAATTAGGATTGCTTCAGCTTTTACTTTTCTATAATTTTGTAAAAATCAAACCCGGCTAAGGAAACAAAACAATTTTCAACCATCGATTCTATGCAATTTGTTTATATTTGTTTGAACTATCCCTTTAATAAATTCCGTTATTAGATAGAAAATGCTACATTTATTGTAAATCTTTCATTTCATAAAAAAAATGATCATCGCAGTTTTCTCTTGACCACATAATTGTGGCAGCAGACGATGTACTGTGGATTTTTATGTCGTTAACAACAGGTCGTTGTCTTAGCCGTAGCCCCCACACTGAACTAGTTAATGCCACCGACATTGATATTGCTACAATGTACTACTTTAAGGCAAGTATGCCACATATACTTTATGGGAATGTGACCATTTACTTGGAAAGATGGTAAAATATCTGCATTCATTCTGTTTATTAACAGATGGCATCATTTTAGAAAACCAAGTGTAATAATTGCGTGAGATTACATATTGTACTCATGTTGTATAATTTGAGGTATGCGGGAGCATTATGTATCTTTATTAAAGGGGCATTAGCTATGATTTTGACCAAAAAAATTATATGTTTTGGAAATTGGTAAATAGCTTTAAAATGATGAAATAAAGGTAAATATTTCACATTAAACAGCTTATCGAACCACTTTTCGCCTTTTGAGAACGAAAATTACCATCGATTTATTATTTCCTTGCAAGTAAATAATTTGACCTCGCTCTCTCTGTATGCAAATGACCTTACTAGTGACAGGTAAAAACGAATAATTTATATTTTGTCGCTTATTAACTGCAAACTTGCATGGTTCTAAAAGCAGATTCACAGAAAATAAGAAATAAGTGCATTGTTGTACTGATTTAATGACGATTCGGCAAACCCCGTAAACAATGCCGATAATTAATAAGATGGCGTCCAATGCGCATGCCCGAAAAGATCAGTGGCAATTTTAAAACCAGCACAAATTTTCTAAGAAAATATGAAAATTCTAGATAACTAAAGAACTTGAAATCACTGTGCTTGATGAGGAAACGTGTAGAAACGACTTATTATCTATGCAAATTGTGTGAAAACATTTTAATCGTTAATTATTTGAGTTTTATTTTTTACGTATGCAGTTCGAAACTTTAAATACTGACTTACGATACTTCCGGTGTTGATGTAAACACATTATCAGCTGTTCAGAATGCTGTTTTATCGAGTGTTTGTTTTACTACTGTCTGCCAATTTTTATCAACAATATGAACAGATCAGAAATCCAAATTTGTTTCTAGTGTCAACGCATAATTACAGTCGAGATTTCACACTTAACAAGCTGTCTGAAAGTGCATATGAGGTAACATTTGCCAATGACCTTTATATTGACATTTTTACCACACTTTTCTACCACCTAAAACACAACAGGATAGTTCCACTCTCAATCCCTGTTGAGTTTAAACAAAGACACCATAGACTCTTACTTATCATGATACTCAGTGGTGACATTTCGGTAAATCCTGGACCACCCAAACATCCATGCGGCTATTGCTATAAACCAGTTGCGAAAAATCATCGTGCTGTATTGTGCGAGGCCTGCAACTACTGGAGCCACATCAAATGTGCTAAGGTTTCACCAACCGAGTATATATCGTTGAGTAATTCTGATGAGCCATGGCTATGCGGTGAATGCAACTCCTTCAAATTCACTGATTCATTTTTTAACAATTCGTTACAAAATGCAGATATAGGCTCTCTGTCGTTATCTTCAGAAGGTTCAAATATTAACATTTTCACCGAACTAATAGATGCCAGAAAGAAACATACGAAAAACTTTCTAATTTGTCACCTGAATATAAACAGTCTGAGATACAAATATGATGAAATCAAAGATATTTTATTAGATAAAGTTGTTGACTGTCTCATAATATCAGAAACTAAATTAGATTCATCTTTTAAAGATTCCATATTTGAGGTTGATGGCTACAAACTTCAGCGGAGAGACCGTACTGACCACGGAGGGGGCATAGCTACTTTCATGCGTGCCGACATACCAGCACGGAGACGTTTTGACATTGAATGTAAGACTCTTGAAAATATTGTGTATGAAGTTACTCTTGATAAAACCAAATGGTTAATATATGCTATTTATAGACCTCCATCAATGGCTAATGATATTTTCACTAACCATATGAACATTTTATTAGATAAAGGTTCTAAATTTATAGAAAATTACATGGTTATTGGTGATCTTAACTATGATATTTTGACTCCTGATAAATCGCAGGTACTTGATGATTTATGTGATATTTTTGATTTAAGAAATATTGTTAAAAATCCTACATGTTTTATGAAAGGATATGAACCATCATTAGTAGATGTTATACTTACTAATAAAAACAATCTTTGTTTTAAGACACTTAATTTTAATACTGGAGTCAGTGATTGTCATCATATGATATCGACATTTATTAAAGGTAATACACCAAATTGTGTAAACAGCAAGATACAATATAGAAGTTTTAAAGATTTTGATGTTAATAAATATATTAGTGATCTAGATAATACTGTTTATCTACATGATTCTAGTGCGTGTGTAGATGATATAAACACTATGTATAATGATTTTGAAACTAAAGTCTCGCAGGTCATTGATCATCATGCACCCATAAAGTATAGATACCCTCGAAAAAACTCAGTACCGTATATGAACAGAGAGCTGAGAAAAGCCATATACAAAAAACAAATGCTACGATCGAAATTTGAGAAATACAAAACAAATAAAACCTGGGAAGCATACAGAAAACAAAGAAATCTTGTTACCAAACTAAAAAGAAAATCTATCAACACATATTTTCAAGAAAGATGTACTGGTGGACAAAAATCTAAACATTTTTACACCACAGTCAAACCATTTCTATCAAAAAAATCTACAGGTAGTCAACAGAAAATTGTTCTAGTAGAAAATGATAAGATTGTGAACAACACTAAAGATATATGTGATACCTTTAACACCTTTTTTGTAAATGTTGCAAATGACATTGGCAAAGATGTTATTTTTGATGGAAATAGTCACCCTAGTATATTGAAAATTAAGAACAATACACAACATAATACACTGTTTGATTTTAAACCTACAGATGTTGACACTATAAACAAACTGGTTAGCAAAATAAACATCAAGAAAGCTACTGGTGTAGATCAGATCTCATCTAAACTTTTACGTGCTGGTGCACCTGTACTTAACAAGCATATAACAACACTTGTTAATAACACTATCAAAACCAGTGTTTTTCCAACCAGGTTAAAAGAAGCTCAGGTTGTTCCACTACATAAAAAAAATGACCCTTTAGACAAAAAGAACTACCGGCCAGTTAGCATCTTACCCACAATTTCTAAAGTTTATGAAATGGTTTTATCTGACCAACTAACTGATTTATTTGAAAATATTTTTCATACTTTTTTATGCGCTTTTAGAAAGGGTCATGGTTGTCAGACAACTTTGCTGAGACTCCTTGAAGATTGGAAAACAGCTCTAGATAAAAATCAGTATGTGGCAGCAATTCTTATGGATCTTTCGAAGGCTTTTGACTGTCTGCCACATGACATTCTCCTTTGTAAGCTGTCTGCATACGGCCTATCTCCAAAATCTGTGGAATTACTTAGAAATTATTTAACTGGTCGTAAACAACAAATCAAACTTCAGGGAGATCTCAGCAGTTGGGTTGATATACAAAAAGGGGTACCTCAAGGCTCTATACTTGGCCTCTTGTTATTTAACATTTTTATTAACGACATCTTTTATTTTATTGAATATGGTACATTGTATAATTATGCTGATGATAACACCTTGTCTTATGTAAATGATAATTATGAGAAATTAATTGATATACTTGAAAAAGAAAGCTCAGCATTGATAGACTGGTTCAAATTCAATTGTATGCAGGCTAATCCAGATAAGTTTCAAGCCATTGCAGTTGGCAATAAGACACATGCCAAGACACCAGTATTTAAAATAGATTCAGCTGAAATTACTTGTGATGAAGTGGTAAAATTACTAGGAATAGATATTGATTACCAACTTAATTTCAATTATCATATTAAAAATATATGTCGTAAAGCTTCTCAACAGTTGAATGTTTTAAAGCGCATTGGTTGTTTCCTTTCAAAATTAAATAAATTAACAATTTTTCATACTTTCATTTTGTCCAATTTTAATTTTTGTCCTTTGGCGTGGCATTTTTGCAATAAAAGTAATACCTCTAAATTAGAAAAAAATCCAGGCGAGGGCTTTACGATTTATATACGAGGACTATGAGAGCACATATGATGAGTTATTAGAAAAAGCTAAAGTTCCATCTCTGAAAGTTAGAAGAATGCGTACCATGGCTATTGAATGTTTTAAGATTTTAAACAAACTTTCACCATCTTGTTTACATGATTTAGTTGTTTTTAAAGATTGTAAATATAATTTTAGATATTCCAATATTGTAGATATACCTAGGGTACGAACATCTACCTACGGTAAGAATAGTTTTAAATATGCAGCAGCCGTTTTATGGAATGACCTACCTGATGATTTTAGAAAAATTTCCAATTTTAATCAGTTTAAGAATATTTTAAAATCTTGGAATGGAAATGTACGTAAATGTTCAGCTTGTGCTGACTTTTAAATTTGTTTAAATTTCTACCATCTAGGTCATATCCAGTTTTTATTTATTGTGCTTATAAAATTGTTATGCTTTGCTCATAATATCAGCTTTTAGGTGTTCATAGTTTGCTACATTAGCTCTTGGTATGCTTAGCTTATAACATCAGCTTTTAATCTGCTTTTTTGCATATCTTATAACTGTTAGTATTTTACATGTAGTGCTTACTTAGTCTTGTATTGTAGCTGTATGTTGCATGCTTGTTATTTGTTATTTATTATGTGTCTGTGTATGTCGGTTAAAAGCTCAACAGAGCTTATGTTGTATGTTGTTTTAACCATGCCGACTCTAAATAAAGCTTATTTATTTATTTATCTATGTCCATTTCTTGATCGATCTCAAAACACGAGCAGTTGCACCTATTTCCCCCGATGCGCGTACATTTCATAACATTTATAAGTTACAGAAACACGTTTTATTAAGGCATCAATCAAATCTGATAGTTTTTATGGGTAACAAAAATTTACGATTTTGTTCAGATAATGTACCTTTAAGGAACGAATTATTCCAAAGTCTAATATGATATTAAGACAAATATATTGAATTATCGAAATTGTATATTCCAGAAATTTTTTTTAATTATGAAATAACATGATTAAAATGATATTGTGGAGGGGGAAACAGATTTCTCAATATTGAATTAAGTTTAAGCAAGTCACGTTGTATTGGAAAACAATAGATTGGCTCCCAGACAATTACATAAAGCCTTATTGGTCGATGATTGATGGATTTACAATTGAATTGATTCTGCCTGGTTACTAACGGTGTGTTTCCCGAACGTCAACTTTCTTATTATCACATATGGTACATATTGTTGTTTTAGCAATTATAATCTATTAAATTGAGGTTCAGTAAGGGAGCACAATTAAGGGTATGTTACCTGAACATCAACTTGATATAAAAATAAAATCAATTTCAATAAAACATAAAATCATTACAAAAATAAGGTTTTATTTTAGAATATCAAAATTTAAATAAAAAAATCATTTAAATATTAAATATTGAAATAAATTAGACTTATATTTATTTAATTTTAATATAAATTTAGCATATTTATTTAATTTTAATATAAATTTTGCATATGTATTTAATTTTGATATAGATTTAGGATATTTTTTTATTTTGATATAAAATTAATTTTAATAGATACAATTATTTTGTATATTTCAATGTAATATTAGGGAAAAACAATAATTATCTTTGAGTTACTAATAATTAATGGTGAGAACAGTTACGTAATCAATTCTTTGATGAGGATGATATGTTCAGCTTCCATGCTAAGTTTAAAATGAACACATTTTACATTTGATTCATAAATTGCTATTTTTTTTAAAGGTATAAAAAAGATAACAAAACACGATTCTTTCATTCTAATTCACCAACCAACATGACAAATGCACAACTCAATGTTAGCTTCATAGCGAACAGAAAAGATGGACAGAATATTGCATACAATAGTTACATCTATAGACAAATACGCAAAAATGATGACAGAACATTTTGGAGATGCACAATAGACCATACAGGAATCGTCACCAAACAAATATTGAATCATATCAACACTCGCTGCATATATGAAGTGAAACCAATTCCATTTATATACCAAGAAGAACTTAACAAGCTCCGAGACCACAATTGGGATGACATCTCAAAAACTGTAGTACAGCGCATTCCAACCTTTAACGCAGTTAAATCATCACTGTACAGAGCCCGACGAAAGCAAACTCCAGCACTACCAACTACTCGTGATGACATTAGACTTGATGGCAAGTGGACAGAGGTAGCAACAGGGGACAGATTCCTCCTATTCGATGACAGCAAGATAGTGCTTATTTTTCTAAGAAAAACAATATATGTCAAGTAACTGTTTTAAGACCATTATACTTTGCTTATTATGTCATATGTCTTTGTTGTATTAATATATAAAGTGCTTATTTTTCAAAGGAAAAAAAATATATGTCAAGTAACGGTTTTAAGACCATTATATTTTGCTTATTATGTCATATGTCTTGTTTGCTTATTTGGAAAAAATATACTAATAAATAGTGCTTACTTAAAAGGGAAAAATATGTCAATGAATGTTTTTAATACTAATTTATATTTCATATGTTTTATTTCCATACTTGTGCTTAAATTTAATATTAAATATTAATTATAGTCTTCCTTATTTTTAATCCACAAGATTTACCTGAGTTTACCTGAGGCTTACAAAATAGTTTCCCCTATGCATGCCCCTTATACCATTTTAATTACAGTGGTCAATGTCTTTTGATCTTTTTGAAAGTTGACGTTCGGGGAATCAGCCTTACTAACTTAGTTTTGTCATTAGCACATAGATTAATATTGACATAGTTTGACCATTCCGATAATAAATCTGAATTAAATGATAACATTCAAGGCAGGCTATTGTTATTGAGCATAACACATTCTATGAATGAAGATGGCAATAGAAAATAGGATATGACAATGACAATTAATACTGTAAATAAACGTTAGAGAATACCGAAGGGCAAGGAAAATGGACATTCCAGAGAAACTGGTAACATGGGGTCACAAAACGAGGAAAAACAAACCAAAAACACAACACAACATGTAAGTATGGACGATAAATATATAATGACAGCTAAAGCCCAGAAAAAGCATTGTTTCTAATATCATATCAATTACTCGCTATCTACTGAGTAATTCATTATCACTGTGCTGTTGGACCTTGAATATTTCCATTTCATTTTGGTTTTCAGACATATTTTCAACTGTTATAAAGAATATACAGATTGTAAACCCGTCAGATATATTGTTCATAGAATATTGTAGATACCAAAGTTAACGACTAGATTAATTTCTTATTATTCATATATTTAAAAGAGGAGCAGAGAATCTTGGTCATCTTATATAGAAATTCAAAAGACAAATTAGCATTAGCAATGAATGATGTAATATCGAAGTCCTCAGCTTTCCGATCAAATATTCCAGACACATCTCATTGCACCGTCCCCCTGTACGTATTACGGTGAATCAAAATAGAAAGATGAATTTGTGTATTTCTGCGGTAGGCACCAGACGAAACAAAGTTAGAGAAAACCGAAGGAGAAATCACTGATGGACAATCCAGGGCGAAGACAAACAAAAACAAACAAAACACAAGGCAGATCATTGAAAAAATGAACACCACGGACCCCATCACAAACCTGCGGGTAAAAGATGAACACCACGGACCTCATCACAAACCTGCGGGTAAACGATGAACACCACGGACCCCATCACAAACCTGCGGGTAAAAGATGAACACCACGGACCTCATCACAAACCTGCGGGTAAACGATGAACACCACGGACCCCATCACAAACCTGCGGGTAAAAGATGAACACCACGGACCTCATCACAAACCTGCGGGTAAAACATGAACACCACGGACCCCATCACAAACCTGCGGATTAAAGATGAACACCACGGACCCCATCACAAACCTGCGGATTAAAGATGAACACCACGGACCCCATCACAAACCTGCGGGTGAACCCAGTTGCTCGCGATAGGTAAGCAGTTTCTGTTTCTTCTATGACATCCACTGTTTTACTTAACGTTGTCCTGTAAAAGTCTTGCCAATGATATAGAAAACAAATGACATTTTGTATTTATATTTGCGATAGAATTGATATTATCATTTATTTTTGTTGTATTTACAGCTGAATATTGTCTTGTTGACACATATCATATGTTATAAAATGAACAAAGCAAAAAATACCACACTGTCGGAACAGTTCTAAAATCTAATAGAAAAACATAAAATACCACATTGTCGGAACAGTTCTAAAATTGAACCAACAATTAATGGAAACAGAGGCACAATTGTTACCCCTAACACACATATACATGCCACACATATACATGGCAGTTCACCTGTTACCCCTAACATACATATACATGGCAGTTCACCTGTTACCCCTAACACACATATACATGGCAGTTCACCTGTTACCCCTAACACACATATACATGGCAGTTCACCTGTTACCCCTAACACACATATACATGGCAGTTCACCTGTTACTCCTAACACACATATACATGCCAGTTCAACTGTTACCCCTAACACACATATACATGGCAGTTCACCTGTTACCCCTAACACACATATACATGGCAGTTCACCTGTTACTCCTAACACACATATACATGCCAGTTCACCTGTTACCCCTAACACACATATACATGGCAGTTCACCTGTTACCCCTAACACACATATACATGCCAGTTCACCTGTTACCCCTAACACACATATACATGGCAGTTCACCTGTTACCCCTAACACACATATACATGCCAGTTCACCTGTTACACTTAACACACATATACATGGCAGTTCACCTGTTACCCCTAACACACATATACATGCCAGTTCACCTGTTACCCCTAACACACATATACATGCCAGTGCACCTGTTACCCCTAACACACATATACATGCCAGTTCACCTGTTACCCCTAACATACATATACATGCCAGTTCACCTGTTACCCCTAACACACATATACATGCCACACATATACATGGCAGTTCACCTGTTACCTCTAACACACATATACATGCCAGTTCACCTGTTACCCCTAACACACATATACATGCCAGTTCACCTGTTACCCCTAACACACATATACATGGCAGTTCACCTGTTACCCCTAACACACATATACATGCCAGTTCACCTTCATGTTTATCCACAGTTGGATCCTTAAATAGAATGAAAAACAACTATCGTTCGTATTTATTCGTTCTTCGTGTCACTTTATTGATATGAAATGTATTTCTGTACTATTTAATTCACTGGCACTCTATAAAACCTCCTGATATATATTTTTATTTGTTTATTTATTCATTTGCGTTGTCAGCTATATGGCGATATTCGTCTTTGTGACCTGTTGTTAACTTAGAACTACTGCACATATATCAGTTATTGAAATACGTAACTAGTCCATGCGCATAAATTAGCATATTATTTTTTTTATATCGTCATTGTCATTTTAAAACAATTCTATATTATTATGTTCAAGCTTTGTGGGAAACGATTTAAGACTCAACATGTGATTGAGTAATTATATAAGCTTAACATTTAAGCAATGATGAACGGACGAGAACATTCAGAACTCTTTTTCAGTTAATGTTGAAAATGTTTACTTAATTAATTATGAGTTACCCTGTGGCATCATCTGATCTCACTCCAAGGTTTCTGTAAGAGTTCGTGTCGTCCTCGGTTTTGTTATGTTATCTATTTTTAATTTTGTTTTTCACTGTTGTTATATTGTATTCGTATTGCTATATCTAATACTTTTCTCTCTCATTCATATTTTAGCCCTTTCTGCTAGTTATTGTTATTATGCCAGCTGTGTCACACTGTCTTAAAGTCAGACCAATACAAACAGACTCAACATGGGCCAATAAGTCAACGAATATCGATAAGATGTTTTCTATATTAAAACAGCATATAAAGGGAATGATTTTTATAATTCATGATCTATACCAAAACCAAATAATCGTGTTACTTACATGTATAAACAACATAGAAGAATTAGACAAGAATAGTTTTATTTGGGAACTGTATTACAGGAGAATAATGGAATAATTTATGCGTGAACAGGTTCGAGCATTTATAGAACAGAGTAAAAGATTTCAATAATGAAAAGTCAGTCAATGGTGATTTCTCAAGGTATCCTCTCGTGTTTCAATCTTTTTAATATATATCTTCTATAGTTATTCAAACTATCAGTTCTAAGGTTGGGAATTCGCTAACCAGTCGTGGAGAAGAGCACTCTGTACAACTTAAAGTAATAAAGCTTGCTAAAGGTTTACGGTTGGTTGATTTTTTATTTAAAGACTCAAATTAGCAAGAACAAGGCTTATGTTTCCTATCAATATTTCATTCATAAAGAGTTGCTGCTAACAATGAAATGAGAGGTGCAGCCATTATCAGCCAATGCTACATATGTCTGGAGGAGGTTAACTGAAATGAGAGGTGTAGCGATTATCAGCCCATGTTACATATGTCTGGAGGAGGTTAACTGAAATGAGAGGTGTAGCCATTATCAGCCAATGTTACACATGCCTGGAGGAGGTTAACTAAGATGAGAGGTGTAGCCATTATCAGTCCATGTTACATATGACTGGAGGAGGTTAACTGAAATGAGAGGTGTAGCCATTATCAGCCCATGTTGCATATGTCTGGAGGAGGTTAACTGAAATGAGAGGTGTAGCCATTATCAGCCAATGTTACACATGCCTGGAGGAGGTTAACTAAGATGAGAGGTGTAGCCATTATCAGTCCATGTTACATATGACTGGAGGAGGTTAACTGAAATGAGAGGTGTAGCCATTATCAGCCATGTTACATATGTATGGAGGAGGTTAACTGAAATGAGAGGTGTAGCCATTATTAGCCAATGTTACATATGCCTGGAGGAGGTTAGCTGAAATGAGAGGTGTAGCCATTATCAGCCAATGTTACATATGTCTGGAGGAGGTTAACTGAAATGAGAGGTGTAGCCATTATCAGCCAATATTACATATGCCTGGAGGAGGTTAACTGAAATGAGAGGTGTAGCCATTATCAGCCAATATTACATATGTCTGGAGGAGGTTAACTGAAATGAGAGGTGTAGCCATTATCAGCCAATGTTACATATGCCTGGAGGAGGTTAACTAAGATGAGAGGTGTAGCCATTATCAGTCCATGTTACATATGACTGGAGGAGGTTAACTGAAATGAGAGGTGTAGCAATTATCAGCCATGTTACATATGTATGGAGGAGGTTAACTGAAATGAGAGGTGTAGCCATTATCAGCCCATGTTGCATATGTCTGGAGGAGGTTAACTGAAATGAGAGGTGTAGCCATTATCAGCCAATGTTACACATGCCTGGAGGAGGGTAACTAAGATGAGAGGTGTAGCCATTATCAGTCCATGTTACATATGACTGGAGGAGGTTAACTGAAATGAGAGGTGTAGCCATTATCAGCCATGTTACATATGTATGGAGGAGGTTAACTGAAATGAGAGGAGTAGCCATTATTAGCCAATGTTACATATGCCTGGAGGAGGTTAGCTGAAATGAGAGGTGTAGCCATTATTAGCCAATGTTACATATGTCTGGAGGAGGTTAACTGAAATGAGAGGTGTAGCCATTATCAGCCAATATTACATATGCCCGGAGGAGGTTAACTGAAATGAGAGGTGTAGCCATTATCAGCCAATATTACATATGTCTGGAGGAGGTTAACTGAAATGAGAGGTGTAGCCATTATCAGCCAATGTTACATATGACTGGAGCAGGTTAACTGAAATGAGAGGTGTAGCCATTATCAGTCCATGTTACATATGACTGGAGGAGGTTAACTGAAATGAGAGGTGTAGCCATTATCAGTCAATGTTACATATGTCTGGAGGAGGTTAACTGAAATGAGAGGTGTAGCCATTATCAGCCAATATTACATATGCCTGGAGGAGGTTAACTGAAATGAGAGGTGTAGCCATTATCAGTCCATGTTACATATGACTGGAGGAGGTTAACTGAAATGAGAGGTGTAGCCATTATCAGTCCATGTTACATATGACTGGAGGAGGTTAACTAAAATGAGAGGTGTAGCCATTATCAGTCAATGTTACATATGTCTGGAGGAGGTTAACTGAAATGAGAGGTGTAGCCATTATCAGCCAATATTACATATGCCTGGAGGAGGTTAACTGAAATGAGAGGTGTAGCCATTATCAGTCCATGTTACATATGACTGGAGGAGGTTAATTGAAATGAGAGGTGTAGCCATTATCAACCCATGTTACATATGTCTGGAGGAGGTTAACTGAAATGAGAGGTGTAGCCATTATCAGTCCATGTTACATATGTCTGGAGGAGGTTAACTGAAATGAGAGGTGTAGCCATTATCAGTCCATGTTACATATGTCTGGAGGAGGTTAACTGAAATGAGAGGTGTAGCCATTATCAACCAATGTTACATATGACTGGAGGAGGTTAACTGAAATGAGAGGTGTAGCCATTATCAGCCCATGTTACATATGTCTGGAAGAGGTTAACTGAAATGAGAGGTGTAGCCATTATCAGCCAATATTACATATGACTGGAAGAGGTTAACTGAAATGAGAGGTGTAGCCATTATCAGCCAATATTACATATGACTGGAACAGGTTAATCTTAGTTTTAACAATAATAACATTCTTTGGAAACTGTAAATTTCAATGATTAATATGACTTTTAACCATGCCAGTTTCGGAAAATCAAAATAAAGGACATCAAACAGATTTCTTCTTGCGAAGATACCAACATATTATAAATGAACAGCGTAATTTGTGAAATCGAATACTTAGTAAATTACGGATTGTCTGTTTGTCTGTGAATACACTCTGAAATGTGATTCATCTTATTGGTAATCTATCTCTTTATTTATAGAGTCAGAAATGATTGACATTTAATATATTATTTATAAATAAAACGACATTTATGTAACATATGCATATTTGCATTCAGTCTGACAGGGCAGTGTGTGTAAATAAATTTGTATATCTAAAAAACACACAACACTAATGGTAATATAAGCAAAAAAGTAATTTACCTAAATGAATACAATTTACAACAGACAATAGCGGTGACAACTACGATAAATACGACAGGTCTCGGAACATTCTGAGTAATGATAAATTTCAGTTATAGGCTAATCAAGGGATTTGTTTATCAGCATGGTTGGAACCTTGGGTTTAAAGCATTTGCGCATAACAAACGATGTTCGGTTCGTCTTTACCTCCAGTTGTTTGTAGGAGGGCTCATGTCTTATTTATGTTATTTGTGTTTGTTTGCGTATAGTTGTGTCTAACATATATTGTGTTGTGTTTTTGTTTTTGTTTTGTTTTTCTTCGTCTTGTGTACCATATAGTGCCAGTTTCTCTGGATTGTCCATTTTGATTGCCCCATCGGTGTTCTGTAACGCTTAGCTAGTATTTCCGAGTTGCTTCATGAAAATAAATACAGTACCAAAATGTTTAATAAATCAATTTAATCACTATCAGAGTAACCAAATATACAGACACAGAGATCTATGAATTATGTAAAGAACTATAATTATCAATTATATTATATATTTGGAAATTGCTCCGACAGTGGGGTATTTTTTGTTTTTCATTAGTACTTGGGTAGGTATTGCCAGCAGAAAACATACAATTCTTTTCCAACACATATTGTGTTGTGTTTATATTTTGTTTTTCTTCGTGTTGTGTACCCTATGTTGTCAGTTTCTCTGTGTTTATATTTTGTTTTTCTTCGTGTTGTGTACCCTATGTTGTCAGTTTCTCTGGATTGTTTATATTTTGTTTTTCTTCGTGTTGTGTACCCTATGTTGTCAGTTTCTCTGGATTGTTTATATTTTGTTTTTCTTCGTGTTGTGTACCCTATGTTGTCAGTTTCTCTGGATTGTTTATATTTTGTTTTTCTTCGTGTTGTGTACCCTATGTTGTCAGTTTCTCTGGATTGTTTATATTTTGTTTTTCTTCGTGTTGTGTACCCTATGTTGTCAGTTTCTCTGGATTGTTTATATTTTGTTTTTCTTCGTGTTGTGTACCCTATGTTGTCAGTTTCTCTGGATTGTTTATATTTTGTTTTTCTTCGTGTTGTGTACCCTATGGTGCCAGTTTCTCTGTGTTTATATTTTGTTTTTCTTCGTGTTGTGTACCCTATGGTGTCAGTTTCTCTAGATTGTTTATATTTTGTTTTTCTTCGTGTTGTGTACCCTATGTTGTCAGTTTCTCTGGATTGTTTATATTTTGTTTTTCTTCGTGTTGTGTACCCTATGGTGTCAGTTTCTCTAGATTGTTTATATTTTGTTTTTCTTCGTGTTGTGTACCCTATGTTGTCAGTTTCTCTGGATTGTTTATATTTTGTTTTTCTTCGTGTTGTGTACCCTATGTTGTCAGTTTCTCTGGATTGTTTATATTTTGTTTTTCTTCGTGTTGTGTACCCTATGGTGCCAGTTTCTCTGGATTGTTTATATTTTGTTTTTCTTCGTGTTGTGTACCCTATGGTGTCAGTTTCTCTAGATTGTTTATATTTTGTTTTTCTTCGTGTTGTGTACCCTATGTTGTCAGTTTCTCTGGATTGTTTATATTTTGTTTTTCTTCGTGTTGTGTACCCTATGGTGTCAGTTTCTCTGGATTGTTTATATTTTGTTTTTCTTCGTGTTGTGTACCCTATGGTGTCAGTTTCTCTGGATTGTTTATATTTTGTTTTTCTTCGTGTTGTGTACCCTATGGTGTCAGTTTCTCTAGATTGTTTATATTTTGTTTTTCTTCGTGTTGTGTACCCTATGTTGTCAGTTTCTCTGGATTGTTTATATTTTGTTTTTCTTCGTGTTGTGTACCCTATGGTGTCAGTTTCTCTGGATTGTTTATATTTTGTTTTTCTTCGTGTTGTGTACCCTATGGTGTCAGTTTCTCTGGATTGTTTATATTTTGTTTTTCTTCGTGTTGTGTACCCTATGGTGTCAGTTTCTCTGGATTGTTTATATTTTGTTTTTCTTCGTGTTGTGTACCCTATGTTGTCAGTTTCTCTGGATTGTTTATATTTTGTTTTTCTTCGTGTTGTGTACCCTATGGTGTCAGTTTCTCTGGATTTTTAATTTCTAATTGCCGTTTCGGTATTCTATAGCATTTATTTATAAAGTTATGTTAACATTTTAACCGCTTGCCATGGCGGGTACTTTAATATTGCAGTTATTATGCTATTGATGAGATAAAGTTAAGAGATTTAATCGCTCTTATGATTGGTAAACCAAACTTTGAAATCGACTGAATTAGTGGGGAATCGAATTCATCTTGTTTTCGACATAAGTGGATAATATTTCTGATTAACAACGGCTGAGAGAGTTGACAACTGCAAAAGAATTATAGAAATTAAACGTTGTTATTCATTTTCTGATATCTGTCTTAATTCTTAGAGGGAATGAAAACATCGCAATGATTACTTGACGTAATACCGTGGTTAAATCTAGCGCATGCTTCTAATATAAAACTTCATTTATTTGTCATTCCAGTTAATATTACACGCCATATGACGTTTATTAATTATGTAAGTTATAGAAATAACTTGTTTAAACTGTCATGTCTTCAATGTAGGCAAATGTTACGTGTACTTTAATGGATTTTAAATCTGATTTATATTTTAAAACTTGATTTAGTTGTTAGATTCCTCTGTTTGCCTTAAGACATATTCCTTTATTAAAATTAGCTGTTTTTCGTTTCCACGTCTCAATAAAAAATATATCAATATATTTATGAGACATATAACCTGCCATCACGATATTACCTATTTAATCTGTAATACGATGAATTCATTCATAAATATTAGAAGAAAAATCATTAATATTTCTCTCAAAACAACCAAGGTGCAGCAGGGATTTTTCTCGTAATAAATCAAAGTTAATCTCGGAGACACTGCTATTATTATGTCCTAACTTAGAAAATGGATAATACGCACCCACCATTTACCCCCCGTTTACAAGTCAAGCAGTAAGTAACGTATCATGTCGGATACAAAAACATATAATCAATTTTAGGTGGGAATTTTGCTACTAAGGAAAGCACAGAAATGTTCTGTAGATAGTTGTTTGTCCGTTTGTCCTTTTTCAGTTGGCCATTGTGTTGTCTGTTCTTCGATTAACGGCTTCTGATACCCTTTGGTATCTTCAAACTTTTCTCATATTGGAAATGCCAACATCCATAAATAGAACACAATTATTCAAAATTGTCAATATTAGGTGAAAGTCCTATTGCTTGTCAAATGTATAAGTGTCATTTATCTGTTTAATTTGAAACCTATTTTGATAAATGGCCACAAATAACAAAGTTGTTGAACCACTAACGCCATCTATACATATTAATGTCTATTTACACATTATAACTATTTTTTATTCTTATCTCTGACAAGAAAACCCTATGCATTTTTCCTCAACAATGACCAACTCAAGAAATAAAACTAGATTTGAACAGTGTTTCCCTGTCGGAATCCTCAATAAAACTAGATTTGAACAGTGTTTCCCTGTCGGAATCCTCAATAAAACTAGATTTGAACAGTGTTTCCCTGTCGGAATCCTCAATAAAACTAGATTTGAACAGTGTTTCCCTGTCGGAATCCTCAATAAAACTAGATTTGAACAGTGTTTCCCTGTCGGAATCCTCAATAAAACTAGATTTGAACAGTGTTTCTCTGTCGGAATCCTCAATACAACTAGATTTGAACAGTGTTTCCCTGTCGGAATCCTCAATAAAACTAGATTTGAACAGTGTTTCCCTGTCGGAATCCTCAATAAAACTAGATTTGAACAGTGTTTCCATGTCGGAATCCTCAATAAAACTAGAGTTGAACAGTGTTTCCCTGTCGGAATCCTCAATAAAACTAGATTTGAACAGTGTTTCCTGTCGGAATCCTGTAATTTGTTAACATTCAATAAATATGTAGTTTAATATATTGACAATATCTTCTATATGATACTGATGAAAATCTGTGTTTTAGAACAGAACACGTTTTCTCTTTATACAACCCAACATAGATACCATCTGTACGAACCAATAATTACTGACGAATTAAATGGTATTTTATTCTTTACATTCATACAAACTTTATATATAGCACAATTGTTCTGTACATCCCTTCACTATAATTACTAATTTGCAAAAATAAATTCCAGGGTGATATTTTGATAGACTATTTCAAACAAGCTATCTATCTTATATAATCATATTATACTTTCAACACTAATGAAATCAAATGGGACACGAAGAAGACAATAACGTTTAAAGACAGCAGTATCTTAGATAAAACTAAGTTATGGGTAATAACTACAAACTTGTACGATCAACCTTTACATATAGTATACGTATCTGAAGAACACACATCTGTCTCGATTTATTCTTTGAAAACGTTTTGCATCTTTCGTATTGCTATATGGAAGATTTAAATATGCTTTGATAAATATTGATGCACTATTAAATCCTCTTTTAGAATACCCTTTTCAGTTCACCATTCACACACATACAAACAAAAACACAAAAAAACACAAACAAAACACAGTAAAAACCCGTAAGATTTCAGCATAATGTGTATATGTCTTTATGAAAATGAGCTTAAGCAGTGATGGCAAGCAATTCCACCAATATCAACAAAACAAACAACCACCTCTCACATTGTCACGGAACACAAAAAGAACACGAAATGTGACGTGGAAAATCCAGGTTCTGTCGTGGGACAAAACAAAAGAGAAACACGATACTGTAATATTATATATATATATATAAGAATACAATATTGACATGTTAAGATGGTGTCATGCCATGCACCTTGTAGAAAAGTACAATGGCATGATTTTTCTATGAAAACTGTACGGTTATTAAATAATTTCTTCATATAAAGTTTGATCTGTTATATTGTCAGACATTATTGACGTTCATAGCTGAACAATTTACTAATTTGACTTCTTTATTATAGATATTGGCAGTCGCCATGCACATGTCTTACATGTTTTCCAAATATTGTCATGTAACTTAATACTGCTTTAACGCGACAGATGTTCCCTAATATCCCATAATACGCAACATAATTACTAAATACTGCATGTTAAATCCCAATCCTATTTAAATTAGATTTCTCTTTTTACTTTCTTTTTTTGACATCCTGCTTGATCCTATTGTGTCATCTGAGAAAAAGTATTTTCAAACGATCAATCAGCTTACCAAATATCTAAGTATTGAAATTCATTATGTCAAGGACTATGTGCAAAACGTACATTCAAAATCTTTGTTGATTTCCACGTAAGCTTTAAATTTGCAAATGAACTAATTAATGTGTAATATGTGTTTTTTCGCATGTTCCAAATGGAAAGTGTAATCTGTAATGTCTATCTGATAACAGTTTCTTTTACGTTCCTTTATTCATAGCTAATTTGCATTTTTACTATCATTTATATGATTGGACGGTCACTGATGAATGAATGATTACCTGACAAACTATCATAGGGGAGCTCGTTAAATGTTAGCGTTTAGCCACATGAATTAATAAAAGGTCGAACAAAAATCTAATTTTAATTACATTGGTAAAGGCATTGGCTGTTAATCTCCTTAGAGCGATTGTCAGCCATTTTCAGTATCCGTCGCATCGGTCTATCTATGATCTGTCTATCGTTCGTAAAACAACTTAATCTTCTTCGTCGGCGATATGGAGCCAATTACAATCGTATTGGAAAAATCAAATATATCAATTGTTTGCCATGTCTTAGACCTGTCACTTGGACCTTGAATAAACTATTAAAGATTGTATTCCTTACATTTTGACAGGTCAAGTGGAACATTGCAGTGAATTGGCCCATCATCACTCAGTATGGCTATTGACTTTGTTTTATTTTGTTATTAAGAATATTTATATCATTGCTTTCCTTACTACTAGTTGGATTTTGATGTTGCTCGTACATTCAAATATGGCTACCAGCTCCGGTCTGTTGGAATTGTATCTTTTTTTTTTTCTCAGAAATCACGTCACCTTCTATTTCAATGTTTGTGTATTTTGACATCCAAGATAACCACCACCTTATGACAATGTATATCAAGGTCAAGGCTAGCACGGGAGTAGTAATCACTATCTAGATAGGAATAACAGGAACTATTTTAATATCGGACCATTAAACAGATTGTACATAGGAATAACAGGAACTATTTTAATATCGGACGGACCATTAAGCAGATTGTACATAGGAATAACAGGAACTATTTTAATATCGGACCATTAAACAGATTGTACATAGGAATAACAGGAACTATTTTAATATTGGACCATTAAACAGATTGTACATAGGAATAACAGGAACTATTTTAATATCGGACCATCAAACAGATTGTACATAGGAATAACAGGAACTATTTTAATATCGGACCATTAAACAGATTGTACAGATTTTAAAGCTTTCGCAACGACAGGATATTCAGGGTGGTGAACCTGGCTTAAAAGTTCAGATGGTGACTTAAATTATACAGAGAAAAATGGCACTATTACAACAATTAAACTGGTAGCGACCAACCCTAATTATTATATAGAAGTACATGCGTCAACTGTTTGATGATTGCTTTCTATCTACAGATATCAGAACATGACGTACAGAGTAGATGTTGGGGGACAAGTTAATACATATACAAAATGCATATGTTGGTATATTTTCATGATCGGTTTATTAAGTTGTTTGTTTTTGTGTACAATTTTAAAAGAGATACAACATGGTGGTATTTAGATTTGTGTTGTAAGAAATTTGCTATATTATAATATCGTTTTATAACTTAATAGCGTAACACAGTATAAACACCATTTCATACGTAATAAAATTAGAAAAAAAAAAAATATGACACTATCGGTAATTACGTAAATATGCCATTTAATGTGGAGAATGATCAATATAATTATCAACCCATTTGACAATCGGTGTTATGCACAATATTATCAAACTGGCTTCCTCAATTAAGATGGAAAATATCAAATTGAACAAGGTTTTGTTGTATTAGTAATAACCCGTGACGTTATTACCGCAGGTTTACAACGACAAAAAGTAGCTATGAATTAAAATTGTTAAGGAAGTGAATTTCCAAGTCTTCAATGCTTGACTCTTCAGCACTGACATGGTTTGATAGACAAAGTGATGTCTGATAATAGTGTAATTTATTCAAACTAATTGTAATCTCCATCAGACATAGGTATCCTTATGCTATCCTACTCAGGTCCTTATATTGTAACCTCCATCAGACATAGGTATCCTTATGTTATCCTACTGAGGTCCTTATATTGTAACCTCCATCAGGCATAGGTATCCTTATGTTATCCTACTGAGGTCCTTATATTGTAACCTCCATCAGACATAGGTATCCTTATCTTATCCTACCCAGGTCCTTATATTGTAACCTCCATCAGACATAGGTATCCTTATGTTATCCTACTCAGGTCCTTATATTGTAACCTCCATCAGACATAGGTATCCTTATCTTATCCTACTCAGGTCCTTATATTGTAACCTCCATCAGGCATAGGTATCCTTATGTTATCCTACTAAGGTCCTTATATTGTAACCTTCATCAGACATAGGTATCCTTATCTTATCCTACTCAGGTCCTTATATTGTAACCTCTATCAGGCATAGGTATCCTTATGTTATCCTACTCAGATCCTTATATTGTAACCTCCATCAGACATAGGTATCCTTATGTTATCCTACTGAGGTCCTTATATTGTAACCTCCATCAGGCATAGGTATCCTTATGTTATCCTACTCAGGTCCTTATATTGTAACCTCCATCAGACATAGGTATCCATATGTTATCCTACTCAGGTCCTTATATTGTAACCTCCATCAGACATAGGTATCCTTATGTTATCCTACTCAGGTCCTTATATTGTAACCTCCATCAGGCATAGGTATCCTTATGTTATCCTACTGAGGTCCTTATATTGTAACCTCCATCAGACATAGGTATCCTTATGTTATCCTACTCAGGTCCTTATATTGTAACCTCCATCAGGCATAGGTATCCTTATGTTATCCTACTGAGGTCCTTATATTGTAACCTCCATCAGACATAGGTATCCTTATGTTATCCTACTCAGGTCCTTATATTGTAACCTCCATCAGGCATAGGTATCCTTCTGTTATCCTACTCAGGTCCTTATATTGTAACCTCCATCAGACATAGGTATCCTTATGTTATCCTACTCAGGTCCTTATATTGTAACCTCCATCAGGCATAGGTATCCATATGTTATCCTACTGAGGTCCTTATATTGTAACCTCCATCAGGCATAGGTATCCTTATGTTATCCTACTCAGGTCCTTACATTGTAACCTCCTTCAGGCATAGGTAACCTTATGTTATCCTACTGAGGTCCTTATATTGTAACCTCCATCAGACATTGGTAACCTTATGTTATCCTACTGAGGTCCTTATATTGTAACCTCCATCAGGCATAGGTATCCTTATGTTCTCCTACTGATTCCTTATATTGTAACCTCCATCAGGCATAGGCATCCTTATGTTATCCTACTCAGGTCCTTATATTGTAACCTCCATCAGACATAGGTATCCTTATGTTATCCTACTGAGGTCCTTATATTATAACCTCCATCAGGCATAGGTATCCTTATGTTATCCTACTCAGGTCCTTATATTGTAACCTCCATCAGACATTGGTAACCTTATGTTATCCTACTGAGGTCCTTATATTGTAACCTCCATCAGGCATAGGTATCCTTATGTTATCCTACTCAGGTCCTTATATTGTAACCTCCATCAGACATTGGTAACCTTATGTTATCCTACTGAGGTCCTTATATTGTAACCTCCATAAGGCATAGGTTTCTTTATCTTATCCTACTGAGGTCCTTATATTGTAACCTCCATCAGGCATAGGTATCCATATGTTATCCTACTGAGGTCCTTATATTGTAACCTCCATCAGGCATAGGTATCCTTATGTTATCCTACTGAGGTCCTTATATTGTAACCTCCATCAGGCATAGGTATCCTTATCTTATCCTACTGAGGTCCTTATATTGTAATCTCCATGAGGCATAGGTATCCTTATGTTATCCTACTGAGGTCCTTATATTGTAACCTCCATCAGGCATAGGTATCCTTAAAGTTATCCTACTGAGGTCCTTATATTGTAACCTCCATCAGGCATAGGTATCCTTATGTTATCCTACTCAGGTCCTTACATTGTAACCTCCTTCAGGCATAGGTAACCTTATGTTATCCTACTGAGGTCCTTATATTGTAACCTCCATCAGACATTGGTAACCTTATGTTATCCTACTGAGGTCCTTATATTGTAACCTCCATCAGGCATAGGTATCTATATGTTATCCTACTGAGGTCCTTATATTGTAACCTCCATCAGGCATAGGTATCCTTATGTTATCCTACTGAGGTCCTTATATTGTAACCTCCATCAGGCATAGGTATCCTTATGTTATCCTACTCAGGTTCTTACATTGTAACCTCCTTCAGGCATAGGTATCCTTATGTTATCCTACTCAGGTACTTATATTGTAACCTCCATCAGGCATAGGTAACCTTATGTTATCCTACTCAGGTCCTTATATTGTAATCTCCATCAGGCATAGGTATCCTTATCTTATCCTACTGAGGTCCTTATAATGTAACCTCCATCAGGCATAGGTATCCTTATCTTATCCTACTCAGATCCTTATATTGTAACCTCCATCAGGCATAGGTATTCTTAGGTTATCCTACTCAGGTCCTTATATTGTAACCTCCATCAGGCATAGGTATCCTTATGTTATCCTACTGAGGTCCTTATATTGTAACCTCCATCAGGCATAGGTATCCTTATGTTATCCTACTGAGGTCCTTATATTGTAACCTCCATCAGGCATAGGTATCCTTATCTTATCCTACTCAGGTCCTTATATTGTAACCTCCATCAGGCATAGGTATCCTTATGTTATCCTACTCAGGTCCTTATATTGTAACCTTCATCAGACATAGGTATCCTTATCTTATCCTACTCAGGTCCTTATATTGTAACCTCCATCAGGCATAGGTATCCTTATGTTATCCTACTCAGATCCTTATATTGTAACCTCCATCAGACATAGGTATCCTTATGTTATCCTACTGAGGTCCTTATATTGTAACCTCCATCAGGCATAGGTATCCTTATGTTATCCTACTCAGGTCCTTATATTGTAACCTCCATCAGACATAGGTATCCATATGTTATCCTACTCAGGTCCTTATATTGTAACCTCCATCAGACATAGGTATCCTTATGTTATCCTACTCAGGTCCTTATATTGTAACCTCCATCAGGCATAGGTATCCTTATGTTATCCTACTGAGGTCCTTATATTGTAACCTCCATCAGACATAGGTATCCTTATGTTATCCTACTCAGGTCCTTATATTGTAACCTCCATCAGGCATAGGTATCCTTATGTTATCCTACTGAGGTCCTTATATTGTAACCTCCATCAGACATAGGTATCCTTATCTTATCCTACTCAGGTCCTTATATTGTAACCTCCATCAGACATAGGTATCCTTATGTTATCCTACTCAGGTCCTTATATTGTAACCTCCATCAGACATAGGTATCCTTATGTTATCCTACTCAGGTCCTTATATTGTAACCTCCATCAGGCATAGGTATCCATATGTTATCCTACTCAGGTCCTTATATTGTAACCTCCATCAGACATAGGTATCCTTATGTTATCCTACTCAGGTCCTTATATTGTAACCTCCATCAGGCATAGGTATCCATATGTTATCCTACTGAGGTCCTTATATTGTAACCTCCATCAGGCATAGGTATCCTTATGTTATCCTACCCAGGTCCTTACATTGTAACCTCCTTCAGGCATAGGTAACCTTATGTTATCCTACTGAGGTCCTTATATTGTAACCTCCATCAGACATTGGTAACCTTATGTTATCCTACTGAGGTCCTTATATTGTAACCTCCATCAGGCATAGGTATCCTTATGTTCTCCTACTGATTCCTTATATTGTAACCTCCATCAGGCATAGGCATCCTTATGTTATCCTACTCAGGTCCTTATATTGTAACCTCCATCAGACATAGGTATCCTTATGTTATCCTACTGAGGTCCTTATATTATTACCTCCATCAGGCATAGGTATCCTTATGTTATCCTACTCAGGTCCTTATATTGTAACCTCCATCAGACATTGGTAACCTTATGTTATCCTACTGAGGTCCTTATATTGTAACCTCCATCAGGCATAGGTATCCTTATGTTATCCTACTCAGGTCCTTATATTGTAACCTCCATCAGACATTGGTAACCTTATGTTATCCTACTGAGGTCCTTATATTGTAACCTCCATAAGGCATAGGTATCTTTATCTTATCCTACTGAGGTCCTTATATTGTAACCTCCATCAGGCATAGGTATCCATATGTTATCCTACTGAGGTCCTTATATTGTAACCTCCATCAGGCATAGGTAACCTTATGTTATCCTACTCAGGTCCTTACATTGTAACCTCCTTCAGGCATAGGTAACCTTATGTTATCCTACTGAGGTCCTTATATTGTAACCTCCATCAGACATTGGTAACCTTATGTTATCCTACTGAGGTCCTTATATTGTAACCTCCATCAGACATAGGTATCCATATGTTATCCTACTGAGGTCCTTATATTGTATCCTTCATCAGGCATAGGTATCCTTATGTTATCCTACTGAGGTCCTTATATTGTAACCTCCATCAGGCATAGGTATCCTTATCTTATCCTACTGAGGTCCTTATATTGTAATCTCCATGAGGCATAGGTATCCTTATGTTATCCTACTGAGGTCCTTATATTGTAACCTCCATCAGGCATAGGTATCCTTAAAGTTATCCTACTGAGGTCCTTATATTGTAACCTCCATCAGGCATAGGTATCCTTACGTTATCCTACTCAGGTCCTTACATTGTAACCTCCTTCAGGCATAGGTAACCGTATGTTATCCTACTGAGGTCCTTATATTGTAACCTCCATCAGACATTGGTAACCTTATGTTATCCTACTGAGGTCCTTATATTGTAACCTCCATCAGGCATAGGTATCTATATGTTATCCTACTGAGGTCCTTATATTGTAACCTCCATCAGGCATAGGTATCCTTATGTTATCCTACTGAGGTCCTTATATTGTAACCTCCATCAGGCATAGGTATCCTTATGTTATCCTACTCAGGTTCTTACATTGTAACCTCCTTCAGGCATAGGTATCCTTATGTTATCCTACTCAGGTACTTATATTGTAACCTCCATCAGGCATAGGTAACCTTATGTTATCCTACTCAGGTCCTTATATTGTAATCTCCATCAGGCATAGGTATCCTTATCTTATCCTACTGAGGTCCTTATAATGTAACCTCCATCAGGCATAGGTATCCTTATCTTATCCTACTCAGATCCTTATATTGTAACCTCCATCAGGCATAGGTATTCTTAGGTTATCCTACTCAGGTCCTTATATTGTAACCTCCATCAGGCATAGGTATCCTTATGTTATCCTACTGAGGTCCTTATATTGTAACCTCCATCAGGCATAGGTATCCTTATGTTATCCTACTGAGGTCCTTATATTGTAACCTCCATCAGGCATAGGTAACCTTATGTTATCCTACTGAGGTCCTTATATTGTAACCTCCATCAGGCATAGGTATCCTTATCTTATCCTACTCAGGTCCTTATATTGTAACCTCCATCAGGCATAGGTATCCTTATGTTATCCTACTGAGGTCCTTATATTGTAACCTCCATCAGGCATAGGTATCCATATGTTATCCTACTGAGGTCCTTATATTGTAATCTCCATCAGGCATTGGTATCCTTATGTTATCCTACTCAGGTCCTTATATTGTAACCTCCATCAGGCATAGGTAACCTTATGTTATCCTACTTAGGTCCTTATATTGTAACCTCCATCAGGCATAGGTATCCTTATGTTATCCTACTGAGGTCCTTATATTGTAACCTCCATCAGGAATAGGTAACCTTATGTTATTCTACTCAGGTCCTTATATTGTAACCTCCATCAGGCATAGGTATCCTTTTCTTATCCTACTGAGGTCCTTATATTGTAACCTCCATCAGGCATAGGTATCATTATGTTATCCTACTTAGGTCCTTATATTGTAATCTCCATCAGGCATAGGTATCCTTATGTTATCCTACTCAGGTCCTTATATTGTAACCTCCATCAGGCATAGGTATCCTTATGTTATCCTACTGAGGTCCTTATATTGTAATCTCCATCAGGCATAGGTATCCTTATGTTATCCTACTGAGGTCCTTATATTGTAAACTCCATCAGGCATAAGTATCCTTATGTTATCCTACTCAGGTCCTTATATTGTAACCTCCATCAAGCATAGGTATACTTAGGTTATCCTACTGAGGTCCTTATATTGTAACCTCCATCAGGCATAGGTATCCTTATGTTATCCTACTGAGGTCCTTATATTGTAATCTCCATCAGGCATAGGTATCCTTATGTTATCCTACTGAGGTCCTTATATTGTAACCTCCATTAGGCATAGGTATCCTTATGTTATCCTACTCAGGTCCTTATATTGTAACCTCCATCAGGCATAGGTATCCATATGTTATCCTACTCAGGTCCGTATATTGTAACCTCCATCAGGCATAGGTATCCTTATGTTATCCTCCTGAGGTCCTTACATTGTAACCTCCATCAGACATAGGTATCCTTATGTTATCCTACTCAGGTCCTTACATTGTAACCTCCATCAGACATAGGTATCCTTATGTTATCCTACTGAGGTCCTTATATTGTAACCTCCATCAGACATAGCTATCCTTATGTTATCCTACTCAGGTCTTTATATTGTAACCTCCATCAGACATAGCTATCCTTATGTTATCCTACTCAGGTCTTTATATTGTAACCTCCATCAGACATAGGTAACCTTATGTTATCCTACTCAGGTCCTTATATTGTAACCTCCATCAGGCATAGGTATCCTTATCTTGTCCTACTCAGGTCTTTATATTGTAACCTCCATCAGGAATAGGTATCATTATGTTATCCTACTCAGGTCCTTATATTGTAACCTCCATCAGGCATAGGTATCCTTATCTTATCCTACTGAGGTCCTTATATTGTAACTTCCATCAGGCATAGGTATCCTTATCTTATCCTACTGAGGTCCTTATATTGTAACCTCCATCAGGCATAGGTATCCTTATCTTATCCTACTGAGGTCCTTATATTGTAACCTCCATCAGGCATAGGTATCCTTATGTTATCCTACCGAGGTCTTTATATTGTAATCTCCATCAGACATAGGTATCATTATGTTATCCTACTGAGGTCCTTATATTGTAACCTCCATAAGGCATAGGTATCTTTATCTTATCCTACTGAGGTCCTTATATTGTAACCTCCATCAGGCATAGGTATCCATATGTTATCCTACTGAGGTCCTTATATTGTTACCTCCATCAGGCATAGGTAACCTTATGTTATCCTACTCAGGTCCTTACATTGTAACCTCCTTCAGGCATAGGTAACCTTATGTTATCCTACTGAGGTCCTTATATTGTAACCTCCATCAGACATTGGTAACCTTATGTTATCCTACTCAGGTCCTTATATTGTAACCTCCATCAGGCATAGGTATCCATATGTTATTCTACTGAGGTCCTTATATTGTAACCTCCATCAGGCATAGGTATCCTTATGTTATCCTACTGATGTCCTTATATTGTAACCTCCATCAGGCATAGGTATCCTTATCTTATCCTACTGAGGTCCTTATATTGTAATCTCCATGAGGCATTGGTATCCTTATGTTATCCTACTGAGGTCCTTATATGGTAACCTCCATCAGGCATAGGTATCCTTAAAGTTATCCTACTGAGGTCCTTATATTGTAACCTCCATCAGGCATAGGTATCCTTATGTTATCCTACTCAGGTCCTTACATTGTAACCTCCTTCAGGCATAGGTAACCTTATGTTATCCTACTGAGGTCCTTATATTGTAACCTCCATCAGGCATAAGTATCCATATGTTATCCTACTGAGGTCCTTATATTGTAACCTCCATCAGGCATAGGTATCCATATGTTATCCTACTGAGGTCCTTATATTGTAACCTCCATCAGGCATAGGTATCCTTATGTTATCCTACTGAGGTCCTTATATTGTAACCTCCATCAGGCATAGGTATCCTTATGTTATCCTACTCAGGTTCTTACATTGTAACCTCCTTCAGGCATAGGTATCCTTATGTTATCCTACTCAGGTCCTTATATTGTAACCTCCATCAGGCATAGGTAACCTTATGTTATCCTACTGAGGTCCTTATATTGTAATCTCCATCAGGCATAGGTATCCTTATCTTATCCTACTGAGGTCCTTATATTGTAACCTCCATCAGGCATAGGTATCCTTATCTTATCCTACTCAGATCCTTATATTGTAACCTCCATCAGGCATAGGTATTCTTAGGTTATCCTACTCAGGTCCTTATATTGTAACCTCCATCAGGCATAGGTATCCTTATGTTATCCTACTGAGGTCCTTATATTGTAACCTCCATCAGGCATAGGTATCCTTATGTTATCCTACTGAGGTCCTTATATTGTAACCTCCATCAGGCATAGGTAACCTTATGTTATCCTACTGAGGTCCTTATATTGTAACCTCCATCAGGCATAGGTATCCTTATGTTATCCTACTCAGGTCCTTATATTGTAACCTCCATCAGGCATAGGTATCCTTATGTTATCCTACTGAGGTCCTTATATTGTAACCTCCATCAGGCATAGATAACCTTATGTTATTCTACTCAGGTCCTTATATTGTAACCTCCATCAGGCATAGGTATCCTTATCTTATCCTACTGAGGTCCTTATATTGTAACCTCCATCAGGCATAGGTATCTTTATGTTATCCTACTGAGGTCCTTATATTGTAATCTCCATCAGGCATATGTATCCTTATGTTATCCTACTCAGGTCCTTATATTGTAACCTCCATCAGGCATAGGTATCTTTATGTTATCCTACTGAGGTCCTTATATTGTAATCTCCATCAGGCATAGATAACCTTATGTTATTCTACTCAGGTCCTTATATTGTAACCTCCATCAGGCATAGGTATCCTTATCTTATCCTACTGAGGTCCTTATATTGTAACCTCCATCAGGTATAGGTATCTTTATGTTATCCTACTGAGGTCCTTATATTGTAATCTCCATCAGGCATATGTATCCTTATGTTATCCTACTCAGGTCCTTATATTGTAATCTCTATCAGGCATAGTTATCCTTATCTTATCCTACTCAGGTCCTTATATTGTAATCTCCATCAGGCATAGGTATCCTTATCTTATCCTACTGAGGTCCTTATATTGTAATCTCCATCAGGCATATGTATCCTTATGTTATCCTACTCAGGTCCTTATATTGTAACCTCCATCAGGCATAGGTATCCTTATGTTATCCTACTGAGGTCCTTATATGGTAATCTCCATCAGGCATATGTATCCTTATGTTATCCTACTCAGGTCCTTATATTGTAACCTCCATCAGGCATAGGGATCCTTATGTTATCCTACTGAGGTCCTTATATTGTAACCTCCATCAGGCATAGGTATCCTTATGTTATCCTACTGAGGTCCTTATATTGTAACCTCCATCAGGCATAGGTAACCTTATGTTATCCTACTGAGGTCCTTATATTGTAACCTCCATCAGGCATAGGTATCCTTATGTTATCCTACTCAGGTCCTTATATTGTAACCTCCATCAGGCATATGTATCCTTATGTTATCCTACTCAGGTCCTTATATTGTTACCTCCATCAGGCATATGTATCCTTATGTTATCCTACTGAGGTCCTTATATTGTAATCACCATCAGGCATATGTATCCTTATGTTATCCTACTCAGGTCCTTATATTGTAACCTCCATCAGGCATAGGTATCCTTATGTTATCCTACTGAGGTCCTTATATTGTAATCTCCATCAGGCATATGTATCCTTATGCTATCCTACTGAGGTCCTTATATTGTAACCTCCATGTGGCATAGGTATCCTTATCTTATCCTACTGAGGTCCTTATATTGTAACCTCCATCAGGCATAGGTATCTTTATGTTATCCTACTCAGGTCCTTATATTGTAATCTCCATCAGGCATAAGTATCCTTATGTTATCCTACTCAGGTCCTTATATTGTAACCTCCATCAGGCATAGGTATACTTAGGTTATCCTACTGAGGTCCTTATATTGTAACCTCCATCAGGCATAGGTATCCTTATATTATCCTACTGAGGTCCTTATATTGTAATCTCCATCAGGCATAGGTATCCTTATGTTATCCTACTGAGGTCCTTATATTGTAACCTCCATCAGGCATAGGTATCCTTATGTTATCCTACTCAGGTCCTTATATTGTAACCTCATCAGGTATAGGTATCCATATGTTATCCTACTGAGGTCCTTATATTGTAACCTCCATCAGGCATAGGTATCCTTATCTTATCCTACTCAGGTCCGTATATTGTAACCTCCATCGGGCATAGGTATCCTTATGTTATCCTACTGAGGTCCTTATATTGTAACCTCCATCAGACATAGGTATCCTTATGTTATCCTACTCAGGTCCTTACATTGTAACCTCCATCAGACATAGGTATCCTTATGTTATCCTACTGAGGTCCTTATATTGTAACCTCCATCAGACATAGCTATCCTTATGTTATCCTACTCAGGTCTTTATATTGTAACCTCCATCAGACATAGGTAACCTTATGTCATCCTACTGAGGTCCTTATATTGTAACCTCCATCAGGAATAGGTATCCTTATGTTATCCTACTGAGGTCCTTATATTGTAACCTCCATCAGGCATAGGTATCCTTAAAGTTATCCTACTGAGGTCCTTATATTGTAACCTCCATCAGGCATAGGTATCCTTATGTTATCCTACTCAGGTCCTTACATTGTAACCTCCTTCAGGCATAGGTAACCTTATGTTATCCTACTGAGGTCCTTATATTGTAACCTCCATCAGGCATAGGTATCCATATGTTATCCTACTGAGGTCCTTATATTGTAACCTCCATCAGGCATAGGTATCCATATATTATCCTACTGAGGTCCTTATATTGTAACCTCCATCAGGCATAGGTATCCTTATGTTATCCTACTGAGGTCCTTATATTGTAACCTCCATCAGGCATAGGTATCCTTATGTTATCCTACTCAGGTTCTTACATTGTAACCTCCTTCAGGCATAGGTATCCTTATGTTATCCTACTCAGGTCCTTATATTGTAACCTCCATCAGGCATAGGTAACCTTATGTTATCCTACTGAGGTCCTTATATTGTAACCTCCATCAGGCATAGGCATCCTTATGTTATCCTATTCAGGTCCTTATATTGTAACCTCCATCAGGCATAGGTAACCTTATCTTATCCTACTGAGGTCCTTATATTGTAACCTCCATCAGACATAGGTATCCTTATGTTATCCTACTGAGGTCCTTATATTGTAACCTCCATCAGGCATAGGTATCCTTATCTTATCCTACTCAGGTCCTTATATTGTAACCTCCATCAGGCATAGGTATCCTTATCTTATCCTACTCAGGTCCTTATATTGTAACCTCCATCAGGCATAGATAACCTTATGTTATTCTACTCAGGTCCTTATATTGTAACCTCCATCAGGCATAGGTATCCTTATCTTATCCTACTGAGGTCCTTATATTGTAACCTCCATCAGGCATAGGTATCTTTATGTTATCCTACTGAGGTCCTTATATTGTAATCTCCATCAGGCATATGTATCCTTATGTTATCCTACTCAGGTCCTTATATTGTAACCTCCATCAGGCATAGGTATCTTTATGTTATCCTACTGAGGTCCTTATATTGTAATCTCCATCAGGCATAGATAACCTTATGTTATTCTACTCAGGTCCTTATATTGTAACCTCCATCAGGCATAGGTATCCTTATCTTATCCTACTGAGGTCCTTATATTGTAACCTCCATCAGGTATAGGTATCTTTATGTTATCCTACTGAGGTCCTTATATTGTAATCTCCATCAGGCATATGTATCCTTATGTTATCCTACTCAGGTCCTTATATTGTAATCTCTATCAGGCATAGTTATCCTTATCTTATCCTACTCAGGTCCTTATATTGTAATCTCCATCAGGCATAGGTATCCTTATCTTATCCTACTGAGGTCCTTATATTGTAATCTCCATCAGGCATATGTATCCTTATGTTATCCTACTCAGGTCCTTATATTGTAACCTCCATCAGGCATAGGTATCCTTATGTTATCCTACTGAGGTCCTTATATGGTAATCTCCATCAGGCATATGTATCCTTATGTTATCCTACTCAGGTCCTTATATTGTAACCTCCATCAGGCATAGGGATCCTTATGTTATCCTACTGAGGTCCTTATATTGTAACCTCCATCAGGCATAGGTATCCTTATGTTATCCTACTGAGGTCCTTATATTGTAACCTCCATCAGGCATAGGTAACCTTATGTTATCCTACTGAGGTCCTTATATTGTAACCTCCATCAGGCATAGGTATCCTTATGTTATCCTACTCAGGTCCTTATATTGTAACCTCCATCAGGCATATGTATCCTTATGTTATCCTACTCAGGTCCTTATATTGTTACCTCCATCAGGCATATGTATCCTTATGTTATCCTACTGAGGTCCTTATATTGTAATCACCATCAGGCATATGTATCCTTATGTTATCCTACTCAGGTCCTTATATTGTAACCTCCATCAGGCATAGGTATCCTTATGTTATCCTACTGAGGTCCTTATATTGTAATCTCCATCAGGCATATGTATCCTTATGCTATCCTACTGAGGTCCTTATATTGTAACCTCCATGTGGCATAGGTATCCTTATCTTATCCTACTGAGGTCCTTATATTGTAACCTCCATCAGGCATAGGTATCTTTATGTTATCCTACTCAGGTCCTTATATTGTAATCTCCATCAGGCATAAGTATCCTTATGTTATCCTACTCAGGTCCTTATATTGTAACCTCCATCAGGCATAGGTATACTTAGGTTATCCTACTGAGGTCCTTATATTGTAACCTCCATCAGGCATAGGTATCCTTATATTATCCTACTGAGGTCCTTATATTGTAATCTCCATCAGGCATAGGTATCCTTATGTTATCCTACTGAGGTCCTTATATTGTAACCTCCATCAGGCATAGGTATCCTTATGTTATCCTACTCAGGTCCTTATATTGTAACCTCATCAGGTATAGGTATCCATATGTTATCCTACTGAGGTCCTTATATTGTAACCTCCATCAGGCATAGGTATCCTTATCTTATCCTACTCAGGTCCGTATATTGTAACCTCCATCGGGCATAGGTATCCTTATGTTATCCTACTGAGGTCCTTATATTGTAACCTCCATCAGACATAGGTATCCTTATGTTATCCTACTCAGGTCCTTACATTGTAACCTCCATCAGACATAGGTATCCTTATGTTATCCTACTGAGGTCCTTATATTGTAACCTCCATCAGACATAGCTATCCTTATGTTATCCTACTCAGGTCTTTATATTGTAACCTCCATCAGACATAGGTAACCTTATGTCATCCTACTGAGGTCCTTATATTGTAACCTCCATCAGGAATAGGTATCCTTATGTTATCCTACTGAGGTCCTTATATTGTAACCTCCATCAGGCATAGGTATCCTTAAAGTTATCCTACTGAGGTCCTTATATTGTAACCTCCATCAGGCATAGGTATCCTTATGTTATCCTACTCAGGTCCTTACATTGTAACCTCCTTCAGGCATAGGTAACCTTATGTTATCCTACTGAGGTCCTTATATTGTAACCTCCATCAGGCATAGGTATCCATATGTTATCCTACTGAGGTCCTTATATTGTAACCTCCATCAGGCATAGGTATCCATATATTATCCTACTGAGGTCCTTATATTGTAACCTCCATCAGGCATAGGTATCCTTATGTTATCCTACTGAGGTCCTTATATTGTAACCTCCATCAGGCATAGGTATCCTTATGTTATCCTACTCAGGTTCTTACATTGTAACCTCCTTCAGGCATAGGTATCCTTATGTTATCCTACTCAGGTCCTTATATTGTAACCTCCATCAGGCATAGGTAACCTTATGTTATCCTACTGAGGTCCTTATATTGTAACCTCCATCAGGCATAGGCATCCTTATGTTATCCTATTCAGGTCCTTATATTGTAACCTCCATCAGGCATAGGTAACCTTATCTTATCCTACTGAGGTCCTTATATTGTAACCTCCATCAGACATAGGTATCCTTATGTTATCCTACTGAGGTCCTTATATTGTAACCTCCATCAGGCATAGGTATCCTTATCTTATCCTACTCAGGTCCTTATATTGTAACCTCCATCAGGCATAGGTATCCTTATCTTATCCTACTCAGGTCCTTATATTGTAACCTCCATCAGGCATAGGTATCCTTATGTTATCCTATTCAGGTCCTTATATTGCAACCTCCATCAGGCATAGGTATCCTTATGTTATCCTATTCAGGTCCTTATATTGTTACCTCCATCAGACATAGGTATCCTTATGTTATCCTACTCAGGTCCTTATATTGTAACCTCCATCAGGCATAGGTATCCTTATGTTATCCTACTGAGGTCCTTATATTGTAACCTCCATCAGGCATAAGTATCCTTATGTTATCCTACTCAGGTCCTTATATTGTAACCTCCATCAGGCATAGGTATCCTTATCTTATCCTACTCAGGTCCTTATATTGTAACCTCCATCAGGCATAGGTATCCTTATGTTATCCTATTCAGGTCCTTATATTGTTACCTCCATCAGGCATAGGTATCCTTATGTTATCCTACTGAGGTCCTTATATTGTAACCTCCATCAGGCATAGGTATCCTTATGTTATCCTACTGAGGTCCTTATATTGTAACCTCCATCAGGCATAGGTAACCTTATGTTATCCTACTCAGGTCCTTATATTGTAACCTCCATCAGGCATAGGTATCCTTATGTTATCCTACTGAGGTCCTTATATTGTAACCTCCATCAGGCATAGGTAACCTTATGTTATCCTACTGAGGTCCTTATATTGTAGCCTCCATCAGGCATAGGTATCCTTATGTTATCCTACTGAGGTCCTTATATTGTAACCTCCATCAGGCATAGGTATCCTTATCTTATCCTACTCAGGTCCTTATATTGTAACCTCCATCAGGCATAGGTATCCTTATGTTATCCTACTGAGGTCCTTATATTGTAACCTCCATCAGACATAGGTATCCTTATCTTATCCTACTCAGGTCCTTATATTGTAACCTCCATCAGGAATAGGTATCCTTATGTTATCCTACTCAGATCCTTATATTGTAATCTCCATCAGGCATAGGTATCCTTATGTTATCCTACTCAGGTCCTTATATTGTAATCTCCATGAGACATAGGTATCCTTATGTTATCCTACTGAGGTCCTTATATTCTAACCTCCATCAGACATAGGTATCCTTATGTTATCCTACTCAGGTCCTTATATTGTAACCTCCATCAGGCATAGGTAACCTTATGTTATCCTACTCAGGTCCTTATATTGTAACCTCCATCAGGCATAGGTATCCTTATCTTATCCTACTCAGGTCCTTATATTGTAACCTCCATCAGGCATAGGTATCCTTATGTTATCCTACTCAGGTTCTTATATTGTAACCTCCATCAGGCATTGGTATCCATATGTTATCCTACTGAGGTCCTTATATTGTATCCTCCATCAGGCATAGGTATCCTTATCTTATCCTACTCAGGTCCTTATATTGTAACCTCCATCAGACATAGGTATCCTTATCTTATCCTACTGAGGTCCTTATATTGTAACCTCCATCAGGCATAGGTATCTTTATGTTATCCTACTGAGGTCCTTATATTGTAACCCCCATCAGGCATAGGTATCCTTATGTTATCCTACTGAGGTCCTTATATTGTAACCTCCATCAGACATAGGTATCCTTATGTTATCCTACTGAGGTCCTTATATTGTAACCTCCATCAGGCATAGGTATCCTTATGTTATCCTACTGAGGTCCTTATATTGTAACCTCTATCAGGCATAGGTATCCTTATGTTATCCTACTCAGGTCCTTATATTGTAACCTCCATCAGACATAGGTATCCTTATCTTATCCTACTCAGGTCCTTATATTGTAACCTCCATCAGACATAGGTATCCTTATCTTATCCTACTGAGGCCCTTATATTGTAATCTCCATCA
Source organism: Bathymodiolus brooksi (assembly GCA_963680875.1). Lineage (NCBI taxonomy): Eukaryota > Metazoa > Mollusca > Bivalvia > Mytilida > Modiolidae > Bathymodiolus > Bathymodiolus brooksi. Next base: position 155,370,942 of record OY804575.1, read on the forward strand.
GGCATAGGTATCCTTATGTTATCCTACTGAGGTCCTTATATTGTAACCTCCATCAGGCATAGTTATCCTTATGTTATCCTACTCAGGTCCTTATATTGTAACCTCCATCAGGCATAGGTATCCTTATCTTATCCTACTCAGGTCCTTATATTGTAACCTCCATCAGACATAGGTATCCTTATCTTATCCTACTGAGGTCCTTATATTGTAACCTCCATCAGACATAGGTATCCTTATGTTATCCTTCTCAGGTCCTTATATTGTAACCTCCATCAGACATAGGTATCCTTATCTTATCCTACTCAGGTCCTTATATTGTAACCTCCATCAGACATAGGTATCCTTATGTTATCCTACTGAGGTCCTTATATTGTAACCTCCATCAGGCATAGGTATCCTTATGTTATCCTACTCAGGTACTTATATTGTAACCTCCATCAGGCATAGGTATCCTTATGTTATCCTACTGAGGTCCTTATATTGTAACCTCCATCAGGCATAGGTATCCTTATGTTATCCTACTCAGGTCCTTATATTGTAACCTCCATCAGACATAGGTAACCTTATCTTATCCTACTCAGGTCCTTATATTGTAACCTCCATCAGGCATAGGTATCCTTATGTTATCCTACTCAGGTCCTTATATTGTATCCTCCATCAGGCATAGGTATCCTTATCTTATCCTACTCAGGTCCTTATATTGTAACCTCCATCAGACATAGGTATCCTTATGTTATCCTACTCAGGTCCTTATATTGTAACCTCCATCAGACATAGGTATCCTTATCTTATCCTACTCAGGTCCTTATATTGTAACCTCCATCAGGAATAGGTATCCTTATGTTATCCTACTCAGATCCTTATATTGTAATCTCCATCAGGCATAGGTATCCTTATGTTATCCTACTCAGGTCCTTATATTGTAATCTCCATGAGACATAGGTATCCTTATGTTATCCTACTGAGGTCCTTATATTCTAACCTCCATCAGACATAGGTATCCTTATGTTATCCTACTCAGGTCCTTATATTGTAACCTCCATCAGGCATAGGTAACCTTATGTTATCCTACTCAGGTCCTTATATTGTAACCTCCATCAGGCATAGGTATCCTTATCTTATCCTACTCAGGTCCTTATATTGTAACCTCCATCAGGCATAGGTATCCTTATGTTATCCTACTCAGGTTCTTATATTGTAACCTCCATCAGGCATTGGTATCCTTATGTTATCCTACTGAGGTCCTTATATTGTATCCTCCATCAGGCATAGGTATCCTTATCTTATCCTACTCAGGTCCTTATATTGTAACCTCCATCAGACATAGGTATCCTTATCTTATCCTACTGAGGTCCTTATATTGTAACCTCCATCAGGCATAGGTATCTTTATGTTATCCTACTGAGGTCCTTATATTGTAACCCCCATCAGGCATAGGTATCCTTATCTTATCCTACTGAGGTCCTTATATTGTAACCTCCATCAGACATAGGTATCCTTATGTTATCCTACTGAGGTCCTTATATTGTAACCTCCATCAGGCATAGGTATCCTTATGTTATCCTACTGAGGTCCTTATATTGTAACCTCTATCAGGCATAGGTATCCTTATGTTATCCTACTCAGGTCCTTATATTGTAACCTCCATCAGACATAGGTATCCTTATCTTATCCTACTCAGGTCCTTATATTGTAACCTCCATCAGACATAGGTATCCTTATCTTATCCTACTGAGGCCCTTATATTGTAATCTCCATCAGGCATAGGTATCCTTATGTTATCCTACTGAGGTCCTTATATTGTAACCTCCATCAGGCATAGTTATCCTTATGTTATCCTACTCAGGTCCTTATATTGTAACCTCCATCAGGCATAGGTATCCTTATCTTATCCTACTCAGGTCCTTATATTGTAACCTCCATCAGACATAGGTATCCTTATCTTATCCTACTGAGGTCCTTATATTGTAACCTCCATCAGACATAGGTATCCTTATGTTATCCTTCTCAGGTCCTTATATTGTAACCTCCATCAGACATAGGTATCCTTATCTTATCCTACTCAGGTCCTTATATTGTAACCTCCATCAGACATAGGTATCCTTATGTTATCCTACTGAGGTCCTTATATTGTAACCTCCATCAGGCATAGGTATCCTTATGTTATCCTACTCAGGTCCTTATATTGTAACCTCCATCAGGCATAGGTATCCTTATGTTATCCTACTGAGGTCCTTATATTGTAACCTCCATCAGGCATAGGTATCCTTATGTTATCCTACTCAGGTCCTTATATTGTAACCTCCATCAGACATAGGTAACCTTATCTTATCCTACTCAGGTCCTTATATTGTAACCTCCATCAGGCATAGGTATCCTTATGTTATCCTACTCAGGTCCTTATATTGTATCCTCCATCAGGCATAGGTATCCTTATCTTATCCTACTCAGGTCCTTATATTGTAACCTCCATCAGACATAGGTATCCTTATGTTATCCTACTCAGGTCCTTATATTGTAACCTCCATCAGACATAGGTATCCTTATGTTATCCTACTGAGGTCCTTATATTGTAACCTCCATCAGGCATAGGTATCCTTATGTTATCCTACTCAGGTCCTTATATTGTAACCTCCATCAGACATAGGTAACCTTATCTTATCCTACTCAGGTCCTTATATTGTAACCTCCATCAGACATAGGTAACCTTATCTTATCCTACTCAGGTCCTTATATTGTAACCTCCATCAGGCATAGGTATCCTTATGTTATCCTACTGAGGTCCTTATGGTTTTATGCTCACAAAGAATTTGTTTTGGTTTTTCAATCTTTAGAATTTGAGGTACCTGATTAATGTTATTCCAGAAAGGCGTTATGCTAACTAGATTATGTATTTACGATTTCATTTCTATACAATGTAGATTAATACAATGAAATAAACTCTATTACATTCAAATCTTTATTAATACTAGTCATATTTTGGGCATAGCAAGTTCCGGTCGATATACAGGCAGAGTGGCAGTGAAACATAAATAGAATAATAATCTTTACCACGTGTGTATTCGTTTTGAATACTTATCGTGATAGAATAATAATCTTTACCACGTGTGTATTCGTTTTGAATACTTATCGTGATACATGACTCGTGTCGACGCTGAATCTTTATCGGTTTGCGTATGGAATATGAATAACACTCAAAGACAATGATAAATCTTAATTAGTATACTAATTATTTCTTTATTGACATTCAATTAAATTAAGTTCGCATTCCCCTTTTGAAAGAGAGAAATAGTCTGTTGAAAATGCTAAAATAGTACATTTATTAGCAGTAATTAAAGATAACTTAGAAATAAGTTATTAGCCTGTTGATATAAGTGTGATTAATTAATCACTGAAGTACAAATAGAGTAGAACTAATCTATCAATGTAATTACAAAGATCTTTTGACAATATTATGTATTAAAGCTAATTACATGTCAACGTTTGTATATGCATAAAGTGTTTTAATGTGTTAGCAATTCATTCAGCGCATTTCACAAATTATAATACTTTGTTAATTAAGTTCTAATCTTAGTAATATTGGATAATTATGATACATTGTAACTTGTGTTAATGATATCTCCTTACAAGGAATTACAATAAAAGATTAAACTCACAACAAGATAGTAAATGGACATAATAACATATACCATTTTACATCTAGAATAAAAATAGTAATTTTAGTATATAGTTTTCATGGTTGTATATAAACGTTAGAGAAACCCGAAGGCCAATCACGAATAAACAACCCAGACACCTACGTAGACTACATAGGACACACAATACAGAATAAAGACACACAAAACATAGCACAGAAAACTAAACAGAGGAACAGCATGGACTCCAGCAAAACCTGGGGCTGTAAAAATAGGCTCGCTAAGGGTAAGCAGTTCTTGTGGCTTATCAGACACATGCCGTCTTACTCCTAATTATGTCCGGTAACAGTCTTATAGGTGGTAGAGAAATAATGAATCTGCATAAAAGGGAAATGATCCTTTGCATATTAAGAGATGGATATTTCGTAGCGTACAACCGGTTCGTGATGACGAGTGTATAAAATTTGTAGCACGACTTCAGCCTAGGAGTAATGTAGTTCTGTTCGAATGTGTCAGCAAGTGAGTTCTCTACGGAAAAACATAAAGGGAGGTTGTTTCAAGTAAGTAGTGTATCATCAAAGATTTTGAAAGATAAAAAAGCATCTATTTTAATTAGATTGGTGGGTGTAATATTAAAATATCTTAGAATGTCGTGTGAGGCATTTTAGACAACACAATGACAGTTCCATGTACTATACCAACAATAAATGATAGTGTGGGTTTAATGAATGGGTTTATCTACAAATGATTAAATAATTTTGACCTCATTTTCGTTTTAGAATATAAAAACAAATCTTATAATAAAACACAAACGCGTCTCAGTTTCTATATACTCTACTGTTTTGTCCATTGTGAATCAATGTAATAAATGAATTTTCCCCAGACACTTACAGTTGTCTTTCAATATAGTAATCTAAAAAGATATAAACACTTTCCGTTCTCTACGAAGATTTTAATGGCTTTCCTTTGTTTTTAATTGTAAATAGGTGTTATTTGATTTGTGTATCTTTTTTTTTGTTGAAACGGAACTATATTTCTGACTGACCGACATATGATTTCTTACTTTGACCTGATCTATATTTCTGACTGACCGACATATAATTTCTTACTTTGACCTGATCTATATTTCTGACTGACCGACATATGATTTCTTACTTTGACCTGATCTATATTCTGACTGACGGACATATGATTTCTTACTTTGACCTGATCTATGTTTCTGACTGACCGACATATGATTTCTTACTTTGACCTGATCTATTTTTCTGACTGACCGACATATGATTTCTTACTTTGTCCTGATCTATATTTCTGACTGACCGACATATGATTTCTTACTTTGTCCTGACCTATATTTCTGACTGACCGACATATGATTTCTTACTTTGATCTGATCTATGTTTCTGACTGACCGACATATGATTTCTTACTTTGACCTGATCTATATTTCTGACTGACCGACATATGATTTCTTACTTTGACCTGATCTATATTTCTGACTGACCGACATATGATTTCTTACTTTGATCTGATCTATATTTCTGACTGACCGACATATAATTCCGTACTTTAATCTGATCTATTTTTCTGACTGGCCGACATATGATTTCTTACTTTGACCTGATCTATATTTCTGACTGACCGACATATAATTTCTTACTTTGACCTGATCTATATTTCTGACTGACCGACATATGATTTCTTACTTTGACCTGATCTATATTCTGACTGACGGACATATGATTTCTTACTTTGACCTGATCTATGTTTCTGACTGACCGACATATGATTTCTTACTTTGACCTGATCTATTTTTCTGACTGACCGACATATGATTTCTTACTTTGTCCTGATCTATATTTCTGACTGACCGACATATGATTTCTTACTTTGTCCTGACCTATATTTCTGACTGACCGACATATGATTTCTTACTTTGATCTGATCTATGTTTCTGACTGACCGACATATGATTTCTTACTTTGACCTGATCTATATTTCTGACTGACCGACATATGATTTCTTACTTTGACCTGATCTATATTTCTGACTGACCGACATATGATTTCTTACTTTGATCTGATCTATATTTCTGACTGACCGACATATAATTCCGTACTTTAATCTGATCTATTTTTCTGACTGGCCGACATATGATTTCTTACTTTGACCTGATCCATATTTCTGACTGACCGACATATGATTTCTTCCTTTTATCTGATCTATGTTTCTGACTGACCAACATATGATTTCTTACTTTAATAGTTGGTGTCGAGTGGAAAAGCATACATGGCTTTGTCTAAATAACCAGTAAATAAGTGTTTAATTGTACCAAAGACAGCATAGAGAAACTGACACAATATGGCCATTAAAAGACAAAGATATAACTTCCGTATTAAACTCCAGGTCAAGCAACACAAAAAGTAAACAAAATACAATAATGACTATAAATATGCTGTCGTATCAAACAGTTGACCAAGCTATAAACAGTTCTTTTATTAAGGAATGGATATGTTACCATAGAATACAAAATATAGATATTTATTTCAGTACACAAGGTGTGTTTCTGGGATAACATTCATCAGGAACACCCAAGGTCAAACAATAGATTGGAAAGACATATAATTTAAAAGTCTTTGGGAGCAAGAAAACAAAAAGACATAAACAGGAGATAAAAGAAAAGGTTTGAAGATAATAAAGGGTCAGAAGCCGTCTAAGGAGGACAGATAATACAATGATCACAAGAAAAAGAGTAAAAGGATAAACAACGATCTATAAAACATTACAAAGAAAACTAAAGATCGATCAACGCGAAACCATACTAAAATCCTGGGGTGAATTCAGGTGCTCCGGACGGGTGTGCAGTTCCTGCTCCACATGTGACACCTGTCATGTTATTCTTGTCATAAATTCGGTGATAAGTCATGAACGGAGGAAAGGACCGGATTGTGATTACGACCTAAAACTTAATCGGCCAGTGCTTAATCTATATGTATATAAATTTTTTTCTATTCTTGAATTGCCTTTAACGACCATTACAACATCTACATGTACATATTAACAGTATCTAAGAATCACAACATACACTTGGGCCATAATAGGCGTAAAACACTGATTAATTTCCGTAAGAACATGCTTTTCCTGACCTTTTAGTCTGAAGCATTCCAACATCATATTTTTTTCTGAAACATGCATGATATCTACGCTCTGTCTCAATGCCATGACATGTTTAATATCTATCAGAGTAATGCCAGATTCCGAGACAACCAATACTTTAAAAATAATACAATCAAGACCAAAAGTTCATTATATATAATCTATGTATCAAGCACTCCATGAAGGTATTAAAAAAAATCAAATCAAATGTTGACTCAAAATATTCCTTATAGATTGACCTTCAATTATGAATTTTATTTATGCTATTCTATTTAATATTTCTCAAAACTAACAAAACCAATGGACATGTTTTGTTTATAACCAACTACTTTCTACATGTTCTAAGCTCTGATTGGTTGAATTAGTGTTTCACACATATTAATGCTAAGTGTTTAGAAAACCAATTCCAATTCAAACTTATCAGACTAACATCATACTAAGATAACTTTTATTGAATATCTGACACATTTGTTGTATAATATTAAACAAACTCTTTTATTTTGCATTACTATTCCACGTATCATTTGATTTTACACTAAAAAGGATTTCAAGTTAATTTAACCATTTATCATTTTTTTAAATTGAAATTGTAAAGTACGAATATAGCTACAAGGCAAATTACTGAATGTAATGATACAACCTTGTTATTAGGTGTGCATGTAATTTAATGATTTCTAATATTCTTTCTTCACTATCAACATGGACAATTTAATATTTTGGGGGAAATTCACTTCATAGTCCTTGCAAGCAATAATAACATCGATGATAGTGTTTAGACTCTGGGTAGTGTTGATATTGTTAAACATATTGTTTGCTTCTATGTTGTATAATATACGGTATATTGATTTTAATATTACTCCTTTGATTGATTGATTGATTGATTGATTGATTGATTGATTGATTGATTGATTGATTGATTGATTGATTGATTGATTGATTGATTGATTGATTGATTGATTGATTGATTGATTGATTGATTGATTGATTGATTGATTGATTGATTGATTGATTGATTGATTGATTGATTGATTGATTGATTGATTGATTGATTGATTGATTGATTGATTGATTGATTGATTGATTGATTGATTGATTGATTGATTGATTGATTGATTGATTGATATTGTCAAGCTGTATTTCAGTAATATTCATGACGAGTTTGCAAGCAATAAATCATTATGATTAAGTTAAGAATGTAGGACTTGGAAGGCTAGGAGTTGTTGATACAATAGAAATATCGTTTAAGATTGTTGAATTTCGTTGAACAAATTAATGCTAGCATCATCTTGTATCAATCGTATCACTCTTAATCAAAACGTGACGAATTCTGATACAATTCATGGATCAGAATAAACCTGGCAATAAGATAATTAATCACCACACCTTTTCCAAACATGCACACAACTTGGGATTTTGAATAAACATTCCGTTAGCATTAAACAATTCAAATATGAACTATTATCATATTAGATAATTGGGGAAGGTATGAAGCAATTTCTTTATTCTATGGACAAAAGTATGATAATGAAAATCCCAAATGTAATTCAAGAGATAAAATAAATGGATGCTATAATATTATCTCCCTAACCCATAATTATTGTGTTTTGTTGGTGTCCAAAACACTTGTGCATCAACATCTTTCATCAGAATTTTACACTCCTTCATTTAACATTATTTTGACTTTCAGAAAGATAATTGGTAAGCACACTGATTAAAACATGTTTTGCCATTCGGAAAACATTTCTTTTTCAAATCCTTTTATTTCACTGAGTAATTAAGAAAATATGAAGCTGTAAATAGAATGAAATATGTGCAATCATCATCACCACAGCTCAATTAAAACATCCTGGCTTAATATGATATAAATGACATCCAACTAAGATGAGTTCAAGCATCGCTAGACGTCGTGCGACATTGAGAAGTGAAATTGTAAACATATGATTATACAACTTAATGAGAAGCTATATTGTAACTATATCTTTGAAGAATCTTGTTATCAAAATATAATGCACAAATAGCATTCTTCAACATTTATACTAAATCTATTTAACTACATTCATTTTATGCCACATTTTTAGTTTTCCTCTACATACAATACGAATGTATGCAATATAGACGGTTTTGTATTAAACTATTAACTCATAATCCATAATTGAAATATTTTAATAATTTCTGAACATAATTATGGGATAAATACACTTTGACACACTTTACGTCATCCCTTAAATATCTTGGATAAAGCGTTTGGAAGCATTGGCATTCACGGGAATTGTAAGCTGCAGTTAATTTTATTTTAATGGTTAAATGCAATTGTGAATCTGCTTTTACCCAAAAATAGTAATGTAACACAAGCTATGTTAGTTTTCTCTGGAAATGTTAGAATAGTTTTAAGACTGTTGTGTTTACAGCAGTTAGAGAAATGGAAATATTAATATACGGTATGCATTTTAATAGCTATAGCCTATGCATTCGCATGCTATTACAGTTAGTTAAACAGTAACGATTGATAATACAGCTATGAACAATCAATGCTATTAATGGTCTTGGTGAAAGATCAAAGGTAAATTATCATCAAATTGCAGTGTTGTAGCAAATATATCTATAAGACACACACATTTAGTTTTAAGATATGATTAGATAAAAGATAACTTTACTAGTACACACACACGCACACATAATAATAGTAATAAAATAAATGATGCACTTTAACTTACTTATCAAAGACAATGTTAAAACATCACAGTCCTGCAAAGTCCGGCCACAGTATAATAAAAAAAAAAAAAAAAAAAAAAAAATTTGCGAGACATGTGCTTTGTCAGCTTGTGGGGAGTATACACATTTACTGCAAAAGACAACGATTTTCTTTAATTAACAGATACACATACATTTGTAGTTAAAATATTTTATGAAGCGTAGTGACTAGTGTTGGTATTTGTGCACACTCGATCGTGGTCTTGCATAATAGAATGCGAAAATCAACAATAATTGCAAGTCTTAAGAGAAGTATAATATCTATTTGCTTGTGTTATTTGTTAATTTGATGGTTCACCACGTGACTTACATGTAATCAGTTTTCAGCTATTAAAAAATAAAAAAAAATAAAATAAATATGCATGGTGCAATTGGGTTAGGTCACTTGAGAATTTGCTCACATTCTTTTCGTATTGACTATTGGTAAACAACTGCTGGTGTTTCACTCAGTATATAATAAGAATAAGAATATTTATTATTCCAATCAATGGGGACAAGCAAATTGCATACATTGAATGTTGATTATTGTCATTGGAGGCAATTATACATATACAATGTATATAAATATATATATATATATATAAATACAATGTTTCTTGTCGGGTTCAGAGCCTTAAAAAAAAAAAAAAAAAAAAAAAAAATATGATTATAATTAATAATATAAACAGAAAGAGAAAAATATTTCAGTTTCATAAACCCTGTTTCAGTTTTCTTGTCTCGAGGCACTCTATTATATAGTTTCCAAATATATTGATTGTTATTGAAAGATCTTCATTGGTAAATATATAATAGAATATGATTTACTAATGTTATTATGTACATATAAATTTAAGCATATTACACAGAATAACGATGTTGCATATATTAAATTTAATTATTAGATATGTTTTAGTATATAACGTGGTATACTGATGTGGCATATACATGTTATCAGATAAATTTCAGTATATAAAGTGGTACACATGTATACCGATGGTGGAGAAACATGATAATCGAACAAATTTCAGTATATAATATGGTATACCGATGTTGCAATAACACGATTATCGGATAAATTTCAGTATATAACATGGTATACCAATGGTTCCGAAAACATGATTATCAGATAAATTTCAGTATATAATGTGTTATACAGATGGTGCATAAAACATGATTATCAGATGTTTAATTGACATGTACTAACCTTATTATCAGAAGTTTAGCTGATATGTACAAGTACATTTTGTACTTATCTTATTATCAGATATTTAGCTGTCAGATATGAACTTATCATATCAGATGTTTAACTGATGTGTACTTACCTTATTTTCAGATGTTTAACTGATATGTACTAACCTTATTATCAGATTTTTAGCTGATAATTACTAACTTTATTATCTTATATATATATCTTTATTCTCATAAAGCCAATGTATAACAATGGTACAGAGATATAAAAATAAAATCAAAATAACAACAACTATTTACAACATATATATAAATTAGGAGAGAGGTTACAAAGGATTAAGAGCCTGGAGGACAAACACCGGTATTGATAGCACTTATAAAATGACAGAGTTTCTTCAGTATTGGTTTTCTTTTACTTGACATAAGTTCAGAAAATTTGATAATATTATGTCTATATATGAAATAATTTAACAGTGACTGCTTACGTTTTTGGTTAAAATAAGTACATTCAAAAATATAATGGTATTCATCTCCAATTTGGGATCTATTACATAATATACATTTACGATTTTCTCTTGGAATGTTCTGCCATCGCCCTGTTTCGATGGGGAGTTTATTATTTGTTGTTCTAAATCTGCAAAGCAAAATTGCATCTTTTATTTCTAAAATATTTAAATATTCTTCATATTTAAACTCTGTTTTAATTGTTTTATAATTTATGGCTTTAGGTGAATTTTGTACTAAAGAATTCCAATTTTGAAGAAACTGATCCTCTAATCGCTGTTTAATTACACATTTCAAATAATCTACATTGTCAAAAAGTTCTGCTTCCCATATATTGGGGAAGCCACACTCATTAAATATTTGTTTTACAAACAATATCCAACTAAACTGCATATTATGATTTTCATTCAATTGACGACATTGTCTATACAATATATTAGAATACTTTGTTTGTTTACCAACTATAAGTCTTGCCCAGTAACATACGGTTCTGATTTTAATATCAATATATATAGGGTATCGCCCTAGTTCACCATACACCATATAGCTAGGCGTTGATGTTTTTAATTTTAAAAGAATCTTACAAAATTTTAGATGTAATTTTTCCAGAATATCATTGTTACTAAAGCCCCACACTTCACAGCCATATAACAGGATGGGTTTAATCATTTTGTCAAATAGATCAAGTAGACATTTTATTGATAGTTTATACATTCTTCCCATTTTCAAAACTTCATACATAGCTTTTAGTGCTTTATCAGCTAGATGTTTTTTTGTTAAACTAAAATTTCCTGTTCTAGTAAAAATAATCCCAAGATAGTTGAAATTTTTAACTATCTCAAGATTTAGATTATCATAGCTGAAGCTCAAATTTTGTGGTAATCTCCCATTTCCAAACACCATTACTTTGGTTTTATCTGCATTTACTTTTAATTTCCACAAATTACAATATTCATAAAAAGCATCCAGTTGAGTTTGGAGATCATTTGCTGTCTCAGCTAACAATGCAGTGTCATCAGCATATAACAGAATAAAAAGTTTAAGGTAAATGTCTAAATTGTTTTCTATTTCATCTGAGATAGTTTGTAGTCCTGTAATATTTTTGTTTTCTAAAAAAGTGTCAACGTCATTTAAAAACAATGAAAAAAGAAAAGTCACAGATTTTCCCCTTGTCTGACTCCATTTGCACAATCAAAGTATTCTGATATACAATTATTATATGAGATACAAGATTTTATACTATCATACATATTAATAATAACATTATACATTTTGCCATTGATTTTATTTAACATCATTTTATAGAAAAGTCCTTCCCTCCATACCTTATCAAAGGCCTTTTCGAAATCTATAAAGGCACAAAATAATTTCCTTTTTTTAAGTTTTATTATTTGGAAAAACGAAAAGAGAGTGAAAATGTTATCTATAGTTGAATAATTTTGGCGAAATCCGAATTGGTTTTCTTTTATAAGTCTGTATTCCTCAGAAAAGTTATTGAGTCTTGTATTCAGAATTGATGTAAATAATTTTCCCAAGCAACTTACAATTGTGATAGGCCTATAGTTCTTGGGTTCATAAATATCGCCTTTATTCTTATAAATAGGCTTGATTGTACCAATCAGCCAAATATGAGGAACAAAACCCTTATCAAAGATAATGTTAAATAACTTCTCATAAATATTTATAAATTGATTTGATGTCGACTTGATGTATTCGTTTATAATTTCATCCTCACCACAAGCTTTTCCATTCTTTAATTTTTGTATACATTTTAAAAAATTTTCCTTTGAGATATAGGCGTTTATGTGTTCATTGATTGGTTCATTCTGTAGAATATTAACCTCTGGTAAGCTGTTGTTACCATCACAAATGTCTCTTGTATTCAAATTTTGAAAAACATCATAAAGTTTATCAATTTCAATATTCGGTTGCTTCTTTCTTTTACCTTTGTTCAAAAGTTTCCAAAATTCTTTAGGATTGTTTTTACTCATATTGTGTATATCTTCTGAAAATTTCTTTCGATAATTTTTATATTTTCTGTCCAATGTATGTTTGTAATGTTTTTCAGCGTCAATCATAGCTAAGCGATTTTGTGGAGAAGTTGAACGTTTAAAACGTTTCTTAAGTTTTCTGTAGTTTTGACGTGCAAATCTACAGTCTAAATCAAACCAGGGTTTATTTTCTTTTTTGAAAGTATTATTCTTGTTTTTTTCCTTAACATTATAAGTTCCAAAAGTTTTTTGGCCAGATGTGACAAATATATTACATAAATTTTCTATCAATATGTCAACAGTATCTTGAGTAATCATATCTTTTTCTGTGCCGCATAGAGTAAGCATATGTTCTAATTCTAACATTTTTTCAATATCAATATTGTTCTGAAAATGAATTTGTTTTTGGGGGTCCCATCTTTTAGTTTTTATTATATTTTCAACAGTATGATTCCGAGAATCCACATATTCATCTTTGCTGCTTTGTGAAAAATTATCAGAAGAAAAACATATCGTAATAGGCGAGTGAACATCTGAATATAGCTTACTAGAATCAAGGATGTCAAAATCTTTGAATGATTTCAGCAAATATGGACTACTAATACAGTAATCTACTACACTGGCGTTTCTACAAGTAAATCTTCCAATATTTTTATCCTTACCTACTCTACCATTCACTATAAATAGGCTATTACCTTTACAAAATTCTAACAACATATTTCCATACCTATTTCTTATCATATCCATACTACTTCGTTCAACAGGGAGAGACAATGATTCTAATACTTCAGTATAGTTATCGACATAATCTGAAATATTATTATTATTATGATTGTTGTCATCTAGAATAATAAAATCATCACAATTACTTGTCCTTGCATTACAATCCCAGACAAGGCAAAAGTATTTCGAAATATTTAAAAGTGATAAGTATTCCTGTTGAATTTCATTAAATGCTTCGTCTGATGAGTACTTTGTGTATTCAGGAGGTATATAAACTACACCAAAAATTACCGGTTGGTCTAGTTTGAATAACCCCCCCTTACACTTAAACCACAGAACATATTTACAACTAGTTTCTTTTATTTCAATCATGTTCACTAAAGTGTCTCTATATCCGACCATAATCCCACCTGACCGACGATAAGCTATATTCTTTCGGTTTTTCATTATGAACTTAAAACCAGGAAAATTAATAACATCCAAGTCGTCAGTTTTTGTCTCGACAAAACATAAGATATCATGATTTCTAATCATGTTTTGAAATTCCGGATACTGCAACCTTGACTTGATCCCACAACAGTTCAAACTTAACAAATTAATACAATTATTATTAGAATCATTGACTGACCTATTGATAGTTATATCAGAAGTATGACTAGTATTTACAGTTATACATGTATCATTATAATCACTGACTGACCTATTGACAGTTATACATGTATCATTATAATCACTGACTGACCTATTGACAGTTATATCATTAGAATCACTGATTGACATATTGACAGTTATATTATTAGAATCACTGATTGACTCCTATTATCAGATGTTTAGCTAATATGTACTTATATTATCATCAGATGTTTAGCTGATATGTATTTATATTATTATCTGATGTTAGCTGATATGTACTTTTATTATTATCTGATGTTAGCTGATATGTACTTTTATTATTATCAAATGTTTAGCTGATAATTACTAACCTTATTATCAGATGTACTTGTTTAGCTGATATGTAATTATCTTAATTTCAGATGTTTAGCTGATATGTACTTATATTATTATCAGATGTTTTAGCTGATATGTACTTATATTATTATCAGATGTTTTAGCTGATATGTACTTATATTATTTTCAGATGTTTAGCTGATATGTACTTATATTATTATCAGATGTTTAGCTGATATGTACTTATCTTATTATCAGATGCTTAGTTGATATGAACTTATCTTATTATCAGATGTTTGGCCGATATGTATTTATCTTACTATCAGCTGTTTAGCTGGTATGTACTAATCTTATTTCAGATGTTTAGCTGATAATTACTATCCTTATTATCAGATGTTTAGCTGATAAGAACTTAGTATTGTCAGAGGTTTTAGCTGATATAAAATTACCTTATTTCAGATGTTTAGCTGATAATTACTAACCTTATTATCAGATGTTTAGCTGTTATGTATTTATCTTATTTACAGATGTTTTATTTCAGATGTTTAACCGATAATTACCAACCTTATTATCAGACGTTTAGCTGTTATGTATATATCTTAATTTCAGATATTTATCTGATATGTACTTGTCTTATTTTCAGATGTTTATCTGATATGAACTAACCTTATTATCAGATGTTTAGCTGATATGTACTTGCCTTATTTTCAGATGTTTATCTGATATGAACTAACCTTATTATCAGATGTTTAGCTGATATGTATTTGCCTTGTTATCAGATGTTTAGCTGATAGTACTTGTCTTATTTTCAGATGTTTATCTGATATGAACTAACCTTATTATCAGATGTTTGTCTGATATGTACTTGCCTTATTATTAAATGTTTAGCTGATATGAGCATTTATAGCCAATTTGGCTTGGAATCTATTTGTTATTGAAGTCAGATTTATATAGCACAAGTTATTTGAATTGAGCCAATTTGGCTGATTAGTTTAGTTTAGAATTACACATTTATAGCCAATTTGGCTTGGAATCTATTTGTTATTGAAGACAGAGTTATATAGCACAAGTTATTTGAATTGAGCCAATTTGGCTGATTAGTTTAGTTTGGAAATTAATATAAGTGGAGTTGTAAGAATTACACATTTATAGCCAATTTGGCTTGGAATCTAATTGTTATTGAAGACAGAGTTATATAGCACAAGTTATTGAATTGAGGCAATTTGGGCGATTAGATAAGTTTAGTTTGAATATCTTATTACAAATATTTGTTCATAGCACACATAATTTTGATTTTAGAGCCAAATTGGCAGATTAGTTTAAACATTTTATAAGAGTTATTTGGTGGCAAGGTTTAAGTGGCATGTCAGTTACAAGATTGAAGTATCAAATTAGAACCATGAGTAGATTTGATCCTGCACATAGCAGGTAACGATATTGGTTTATAAAAAATTGGTCAATTACGTGCCTATGTCAAAGAAATTATCAGATGGATGGGCAAGATAATGCCAAATACAACTATAAATTGGTCTCAGATTCTGCCACGTCTTCACTGGCAATACTCAAAACCAGGTAGCCATGTCTAGATGCAGATAGAGTGAATAATGCTAGCTTCATTCATATTACGAGGTGGGGGCTCGTCACCCAGACATTAAACTAATGAGACTTTCCCTTCGCAGGATGGTGTGCACCTAACCCTTTGGCCATCGAGTTGTTTCTTATAACATTCAAGGGACTATTGAACTGTTTGTTACTTATGGAGGGACCATCGGTACCTTTCCTATGTAATATCAATTTTAAATCAGTACTTGTAACTTATTAAAGAAGTTTATTCATGAAGATAATTTTGTATTTTTGCATTCATTATGGAACTTAATTCTTGGTATTGGGTTTTTGGCCAGCAGCGAACCCCCATTTCATGGCGGTTGACTGTCTTGAATTATGGTTCAGACAGTCAGTATGGCGTTTTTCGCTGCTCATGATTTAACATTGTTGTAAAGTTGAAACCGTCTTAGCTACTCTTCATGTACTTTGATATACAATGTAGTACTAACGTTGAATTGTCGGTGTTACAACAAAACCAGTTGACATTATCAGTTGAAGGTTGAAAGTTGGTTGATATAAAGTTGAAACGTTGAATGGCTTGTGAACCCACAGCCAATACAAGTTGACAGTTGATATAAAGTTGAAACGTTGAATGGCTTGTGAACCCACAGCCAATACAAGTTGACAGTTGATATTGATTGATATAAAGTTGAAACGTTGAATGGCTTGTGAACCCACAGCAAATACAAGTTGACAGTTGATATAAAGTTGAAACGTTGAATGGCTTGTGAACCCACAGCCAATACAAGTTGACAGTTGATATAAAGTTGAAACGTTGAATGGCTTGTGAACCCACAGCCAATACAAGTTGACAGTTGATATAAAGTTGAAACGTTGAATGGCTTGTGAACCCACAGCCAATACAAGTTGACAGTTGATATTGGTTGATATAAAGTTGAAACGTTGAATGGCTTGTGAACCCACAGCCAATACAAGTTGACAGTTGATATAAAGTTGAAACGTTGAATGGCTTGTGAACCCACAGCCAATACAAGTTGACAGTTGATATAAAGTTGAAACGTTGAATGGCTTGTGAACCCACAGCCAATACAAGTTGACAGTTGATATTTTTGGTTGCCATAATCTGCGGTAGCCGTTCGTGCCGTTGTGTTAATTGTCATCACCTGTGTACCCACGGTGATAGTTTTGTATTTTCTGTTGTATTGTTGTTTGTATATATCTACATTGTATATTCCTATATTAAACTGTGGCCAAATTCGCCAATACCAAGCTTACATATCTGTTAATGTTTTCATACGGCCATACAGGATAATTGAAATATTTTAGTAATTTCTGAACATAATTATGGGATAAATACACTTTGACACACTTTACGTCATCCCTTAAATATCTTAGATAAAGCGTTTGGAAGCATTGGCATTCACGGGAATTGTAAGCTGCAGTTAATTTTATTTTAATGGTTAAATGCAATTGTGAATCTGCTTTTACCCAAAAATAGTAATGTAACACAAGCTATGTTAGTTTTCTCTGGAAATGTTAGAATAGTTTTAAGACTGTTGTGTTTACAGCAGTTAGAGAAATGGAAATATTAATATACGGTATGCATTTTAATAGCTATAGCCTATGCATTCGCATGATATTACAGTTAGTTAAACAGTAACGATTGATAATACAGCTATGAACAATCAATGCTATTAATGGTCTTGGTGAAAGATCAAAGGTAAATTATCATCAAATTGCAGTGTTGTAGCAAATATATCTATAAGACACACACATTTAGTTTTAAGATATGATTAGATAAAAGATAACTTTACTATCTTCAAGACTCACAAAGTTAGTTTTAAGACAGTGGTAGATAAATCAATAACTTTATTATCTTCAAGATTCAAACAGTTAGTTTTAATATATTTTTAGAAAAGAGATAACTTTATTGTAAATCAGCATTTGTAAATGACATATATATTGCAGAGAATAGAAACACAATAGTCAAATAATAGAACAATGATATACAAAAATGTTATGCATTTAAGAAATTATATCAGTGAAATAAAGTCAGTTGTACAAAAATTAAAGAATGGTAAGTCTGCTGGCAGTGATAATATACTCAACGAATACATTAAATATACACTAGATGATATGTTGGCAATATATGTTTTATTATTTAATGTTATTTTAGACAAAGGTATTATACCAGAGAGCTGGACTGAAGGTATTATGATCCCTATATACAAAAATAAAGGTTCCAAGTTAGACCCAGCTTCCTATAGAGGAATAACACTTAATTCTTGTCTTAGTAAAACATTTACTGCCGTCCTAAACAATAGATTAAATATATTTGCAGATGAGGTCGAGCTAATTTCGGGGGCACAGGCTGGATTTAGAAGTGGGTTTTCAACTGTAGACAATATTTTTGTTTTACACTCTCTAATAGCGATGTATTTTTCTTTTGGAAAAAAACTGTATTGTTCTTTCGTTGATTTCAAAAGTGCATTCGACACAGTTTGGCGATTAGGATTGTGGCAAAAACTACAAAAATCAAATATACAGGGTAAAATTTTTAAAGTTATATATAATATGTATCAAAATATCAAAACATGTATACGAAAAGGAGAAGAATGTTCTGTATTTTTTAATAGTGAGGTAGGGGTGAAACAAGGGGAAAATATGTCTCCTTTTCTGTTCTCATTGTTTTTGAACGACTTGGAAACCTTTTTCTTGGAAAATAATATCGGTGATCTTGAACAAATATCTAAAAAATGTCAAGACACAATTGCATGTTATCTAAAAATATTTATAATACTTTATGCAGATGACACTGTAATTTTATCTGAATCGGCAGAAAGCCTTCAAGAGGCAATATCAGCTTTTGAAGAGTATTGTAACATTTGGAAACTCACTGTAAATACGAATAAGACAAAAATTGTAGTGTTTAGCAAAAAGAAATATAAAACTAATGTTGTTTTTAAAATATATGGTCAGGCTATAGATTTACAAGATTCGTACTCATACCTAGGGGTTATATTTAATTATAATGGAAATTTTTGTACAGCTCGAAAGAAATTGTTAGATCAGGCAAATAAAGCATTATATGCTTTATACAGAAAAATAAGAAACTTAGCCATCCCGATTGACTTACAATTAAAGCTATTTGACTCACTTATTACTCCAATTTTAGCTTACTCTTGTGAAGTATGGGGATTTGAAAATAAACAGGGCATAGAAAAAATGCACTTGCAATATTGTAAAAGAATTCTAAACTTAAGAAGCAGTACACCAAATTTCATGGTCTACGGTGAAATTGGTCGTTTTCCTGTTGAAATTATTATTAAGTTGAGAATGGCTACATTTTGGAATAAAATGTTATGTAATAATAATAAACTTTCCAGTATCATGTATAGACTTATGTTCAAACTTCATCAAAGTAATCCCATACATTTTAAATGGATTACATACGTCAAATCAATCTTTGATGAGTGTGGACTTAGTTTCATTTGGAATGATCAGATACATATGAATAGAAATGTATTGAAGTCTGTTCTAAAACAAAAGTTGTTAGACCAGTATATTCAGCATTGGTTTCAACAGATTAATAGTTCTTCACGAGGTGAATTTTATGGTATTTTCAAAACCGAATTTAAGCTAGAACCTTATCTTATTAGGTTACACCCATCTGATAGAATATATATGTGTAAACTGAGATGCTCGAATTTGAAACTTCCTATCGAAACTGGTAGATGGGCAAATATTCTGAAACAAAACAGGAAATGTCATTTATGTAACCTAGTAATTGGAAATGAATTTCATTATTTGTTTATTTGTTCATATCCACAAATTAATGAACTACGAACAAAATTTATCCCGGAATATTACTTAAGAAATCCTTCGTTATATAAATTGAAAGGGATGCTATCACTATGTAATGTAACGTTGTATCGTAAAATATGTGGATTCATTAGAAAAATTATTAAATATTTGTAATTGGTAATATCCTTTTCAGTTTTATATTAATGGTTCCAATGTTTTAGCACATTTTATATGTTTAGGCATTTTTTTTTTTTTTTTTTTTTTTTTTTTTTTTTTTTTTTTACTCACAAGAACATGGAATTAAACTAATAATTAAAAAAAAAAATAGTACTTACCCTGCATACTTTAAAATATGTAATCCCACACAAATAAATAAAAACTTAACAACACTCTACAAATTACATAATTGTATATACTGCCACGTGTAGTATAAATGTTTACATTCTTGCCACGAACTGCACGTGACGTTGTTTGAGTCAAGCTACCCTATTTGTATATTGTTGTAAATTTCTAATTGCAATTGTCTATTTCAATGTATTGAGTTTATATGTATTTATGTTGTAAATGTCTAACTACTATGTATTTGTTTGATGTTTTGACCCCTTGTATAGTGTCTGGGGATAATAAAGTATTTGTTGTTGTACAAAGTTTCCAACTGTTACGTACATTGGACATTTTATTTATCACTCATTAATTGCACTAATCGATACACAAATGATGTGTTTTCATTGGTCAGCTCTAAATAAGCAAAAAAAACCTACTTACATCCTGGATAGCCCTGTGAAGTTACAATGGATGTCAGCAGATTCACTGCATAACTATTCTTGAATGTGACACCTATAGAGTTTTAAATTATATTACAAATGCGTGTCTTCAAAAATAGGCTATGATATACTAACCCTCCCGGAGCACCATCTGTCCTGTCCTAGATTTTTATCGTTTTCTGTTTTATTTAACATTCGTACATGTACTACTATTTTTGCTATGTTTTATTTATAATTTGTTTTCTTGTTTACTATTATTGTAACAGAAACATTGTTTTTCTAGAAGATCATTTCCGGCTTTGGTACACCAAGCTCATCATATCACCTCACTGCATTGTAATATAATTGGTACGATGTTGAATATTGATTAGAGGCTAATTACCAGCATATTAAAAACATCAGATGTGTAACGGAGTACAGTCCTTGAAATACGTTTTGTGTAAATAAGCTGTTGACATCACTAAGAAAAATAAAGGATTGACTTGCTGTTTTGAGGTTTTTTTTATGAGAAAAAGGAACAAACCTCCTCCATTACGTTTGATGTATTTACCCACGTTCGTCTCTCCTACATTTACTAAATGGTTACCAATAGTTTACCGTATATCAGTCTAGTCCAAACAGACAACATCACCCACCTGTCATCATGAAGCGAAGGTCAACACACAAGAGATGTTGATAAAATCATGTCAAATTAATGAATGTTTGAATAATGAATAAGTCTACATACAAATAAGTAAAATAAATTAGGTAGAATTATAACGCATTTAGTTAAGCATACTATACTACTATACATTGTACGTGTATGATATAAGAAACTCGAAAACTGATTAGTATACTAGTATATAGGGCATACATGTATATTTCGGGGGATATTTATAAAGTTTAAAATAATTATGGATAATTGGAGTACGGACGAACGTTAAGAATATGTATGAATTCGCCCTGGTGAAATGGACATAACAATCAATTATTACGATAATGTGTTCGCCCTCGTGAAATGGACATAACAACCAATTATTACGACAATGTGTTCGCCCTCGTGAAATGGACATAACAACCAATTATTACGACAATGTGTTCGCCCTCGTGAAATGGACATAACAACCATTTATTACGACAATGTGTTCGCCCTCGTGAAATGGACATAACAACCAATTATTACGACAATGTGTTCGCCCTCGTGAAATGGACATAACAACCAATTATTACGACAATGTGTTCGCCCTCGTGAAATGGACATAACAACCATTTATTACGACAATGTGTTCGCCCTCGTGAAATGGACATAACAACCAATTATTACGACAATGTGGTGTTTATGTTTTCATTTTATTGTGTAAGACGTCATTTCTGTATCAAGTTGTATATTTATTCACACAATATATAACACCAAATACAATGTACAAATGTTCTATGTATAACATGTTTACTACAACACAATATATAAGTTAAAAAAAATCACAGTATTCAATGTATAGTAATATATACTACAAAGACTGAAATCTAGCCGTAGATCATAGTTGTAAAAAGGCCACTATCAAACTGTAGAATTAAAAACCGTTATTAGCAATTCCGTATTATTTTCTATTTAATAACGACAAATATTGGAACATGTGTACAATATCGTACACAGTAAACATGTCCAAATAAAAATAAAGAATTAAACTGTGTGGACAACGATATGTATGTATTTGACCTTGAGCGTACATGATGAAGGTTAATCCAGAAACGCGTCGTGTGCACTAAATTTGATATCTACGTTTTTTAGATTTGTATGGGTTTATGAAATGTTTTTATGCTTATAATTTAGATTTAATATTTGTGGCATCACACCACAAGCAAACTAAATCTTTACATGTGTCAAATTATGAATGTCATGATTAGTTGTGTCATAATAGGTATTCGGAGTTTCATGAAGTTCTTAATATCAATGAACATTTAAGGTGCAATACTACATTTTAAATTGACGCCTGTTCGATAGCTATTTTGTAAGCATTTGCGAGGAATCGGTGTTTATTAGCAGAATCACGTTAATGTCATTCAATTAAGGTTCATTTCAAAATTCGTTCAATTTCATTTGATTGTAACCGATTCATATGAATAAAGCATTATGCACAACAATGTTTCATTACGATATGACATGACTACCCAAAGTTAAAGTTTCCAGGAATTTCCTGGTTTGATGTTTATATATTACATGATAAATTTCGTGATTACACAATAGTTTAATTAAGTAATATAAAAAAAGACATTTTGCATTTAGTTCAAACCGTTTCCATAAACATATAAAATGGAGATCATAAAATGATTCCAAAATGTACCTTTCATCTTTTACCATGTCAATTAATTGAGTCATCTTTTACCATGTCAATTAATTGAGTCATCTTTTACCATGTCAATTAATTGAGTCATCTTTTACCATGTCAATTAATTGAGTACATTGATTATTTACCTTATCATTATCTAAAATGTCACGGCAAATGTCATTTAAATGTCGCTTTTCATATGTATTCTTAAATTGCATACATTTGTCGATTTTACGATCTAAAAACAATGTAACACCTTTCAATGATTGCAGACAATTTTGGCAAGGAATTTCCTGGACATTCCGTTAAAGAATATTATAAAGAAGTAAAAAGATGATTGGTGATGGATTACGCCTGTAACAATGTTGACTTCCGAATAGCATCGTTGTCATGTGACAATATCATTTTAACTTGTCACGCAGTGTCCTTCCGAATTGAACTGCACATGTTTTGCGATCATGTTTTATGAGCCAATTAGAGTAAGTGAGTGACTCATACATGACACAGATATTAAATATTAGTATGGCCACTTACTCCTACATTGCACAGATATGAAATAGTATGGCCACTTTTTTCTAATTTTCATTTGAGCAAACATTAGTTAACAGATTATTTTCTTACATTTGGTTCATGTCTTGATTGATTGATTGTAGTTTAATGTCAAGTCGACAGTATTTCAACTCTATTCTTGACGAGATCAAGCTTACAAACAATACATCAATGTACCACTGGGATAGGTATATGAGCCGAAGATTTCATGACCACAAGCAAAAAGACGATATGATTAATAGGGTTAGGAAATTCGGCATTGCAACCAGCCAGCGTCGATTACCCACGAAGATTAATGGTCAAGTGACAAAACATTATCTACATATCGAAAGGCGAAAATGACAGTTTCCGACTATAGTATAAGCGTTAATTAGTGTTACGTTGTATCGCTGAGAAACAACTGAATCAACTTTGATTCATAACAGAATAGAAATGAGACTTCTAGTAGTTGTTCACGTTGTGTCATTCATTGTACCCAAATCTAAATAAGTATTTCCGCATGTAACATCCTTCCTGTACATGTCTAATGGTCTGTCTTTCAAAACATGATGTTGAAAAGTGTTGAAAAACCTTTGATATTAGTACAGGAATTTCAAAGATGGTGATTTGAGACATTGAGGAAATTATCAGAGTACATTAGAATTTATTCACCATATACGAAAAATGGCAAACAAGCCACAGTAGTACTCTAAAAAAAGGCAGATTAAATTGTTCAATTTTTAACTTTATTAAGATACATACATATATCGAAGCCTTCCGGATATTACAGGCAATAGATTTTCTTTGCACTTCATTCAAGGAAGATTAGATTTAAACGCGTCCTGCATTTGATTTGAGTGCTTTAAATGAAATGCGACGTGGTATATTAGACAACTATTGTTTGTCATTAATGTTGTTATATGATCAATATCATCATTAACAACGTATTTAAGTAAATCTCCTTGAATAGAACTTCATAATGCAATACGTCAGAACGTAAAGGTGTACAGTAAAACAAAATATAACAGGCAGAGGTGTACATTAAAGTAAAACAGGTATATTTTGACAGAAAAACACAGTATAGGAGGTAAAGGTGTACACAAAAACGGAATATGACAGTCATTGTGGCGAAGGTAAAGCAACTTCCGAAGTGATGATTTCCACCTAGCTAATAGTAACCGTAGGTTCAATATCTTTCTAATAATTAGCAGCACCTCTTTATCCAGACAATCGTGATATTTGCTCTTTATGCCATGTAACTTGGTTCTTAAAAAAGTAAATCTCAATCTCAATTTGATAGGAGCCATAAACTTTGGAATATCGTACCAACTGAGAGAGAGAGAGAGAGAGAGAGAGAGAGAGAGAGAGAGAGACATATATGCACTATACGCAGCAGCTGCTTCAATGTTGCTACATATAAATGAGAATTATAATACAAAATTAAAATCATCTATTTTGTCGTAAAGTTAACCGGCACGGACTGTCGATTTGTAGGTGTATGTCAATGTATGGAGCAGACCTAGCTGTATCAGGCTTATTGGTATACATGTGATCAACCCAATTTGGAATATTTTAATGAAAGTACATCATGTATATAACCGAACGTGAAATGAAAAGATCTGAGTAATTTATTTTCGGTTATTTTTTAGACGTCCCTGCGTGAAGTCAGCTTCATGCAAATAAAGAAATTAAAGGAACAAATCGGCGAGAAGAGGAGAGAAGTACAGTTGGTACCCATTCGAATGCACTTTGTCTGTTGAAAAACACGTCCACCAAACATAGTAATTACGTTGTCAATCAAAAACACGATTATTTTGATGATATCAGTTTCCGAGAACGTCTCGATAGCATCAGATTGCGCTTTTTTAAATATGATTTATTCCTTCTTAAAACTTGTATCTACATTGGCAACCTTTTTCTATGTTGAACTGCATATGTTAATCGTTTAGGTTTTTTCAGTTTAGAGTGGGGAATAGTAGTGTAAAAGTAGAGAAGTCAAAAGTTTTAATGCTATTGTTTCTTTGTTTTGCTTACTAATTAAACTACATATAGCAATAAAAAGCTAAATGTTGTACACGTGTGTTACATATTTATATAAGCGCCGCAAATGTGTCACATGTGTGCGCAGCATGAATCACAAATGAGAGATACATATGTGATTCACATGCGTGGGTCTGACAATATTAACATAAATATGTGAGCCTACCATATAAGCCACATGTTACGATCACATATATTACACGTATGGTGTAAGCATAGACATTGTATATGTAAAACAGCATATGTGTTCTATACTGACATTTGTATATTATTTTATTAACTGCGCTATGCTATTGACTGTTTATATTTCTTTATAGCGATTTGATTAAACTGATTGATGTACTGTTATTTGTTTACTAGAAAGAATTAACTGTTGTAGGGTTTGTACACTTAAAACTACACTTCATAAAGATGATGGTGTCTGTTTGATTACCGACTTTGAAAGCGTAAATGAGTATGACAAATTGTCCTATGATTTGCTCGTCGCACTTATTTGATTTCTTCAGATAGTTTATTTTTTCATATATAAATTATGTTTATTTTTATTTCCAATCGGCTCTTACTGTAGTAAGGACTCCCATCATAGTATATGACTTTACACATTCCAAACACAGTTTTTAGTAGCGTTCGTGTTACTCGATCTAGAGTTATATGTGTATGTTTTGTAGATCGTTGTTTGTCATTTTGGCCATTGTGTTGTCTGTTCTTCTTCGATATACGGATTCTGATTACTACTTTGGTATCTTCAAACTCTTCTTATCATTAGAACTATCTACAATGTATTAATATTCATGAATATTACTTTATAGTTATTTATAAAAGGTTGGCACCCAGCCAATGAAACGTGTCGTCATGTGGTACCAATTTGATTATGTTTATCATGACTTAGTAATAGTACTTCTTTTTTCTAATGAAAATGCAGACACAGTACAACCCTTGTACATATACAAAATGTATATATATATAATATCAAACTCATTTGGTCTGTAAATTTACCTCCTTTATTTAAACAATATCTCTAAGACATAGTATTCAGAATATAAGAATGCTCTTAAATTAAAATGTTAAGTCCAATTTAAAATGTTACTCTGTTCAATAGATACATTTGCATGTTAAAAACTGTCTACAACAGTTCTATGTTTGTATAGTTTACCGTGTAATTTAGAAATTGCATCGTTAAATAAATGGCTTTGTATCAGAAGCTGACGTATTCCTTACATATTGAGTATCAATTAAATTGGTTCCAATAAAGACTGTTAAAGTAGATATATTTTATTTCACGTACGAAATGATAGTTAAACATTAAAAAAGGCCAATGACATTCATGTGATGTTTTTTTTCCCTTCTGTATCCGTCGTGCACATAGTAATTTTAGAAGAAAGCTTCCCAGTGATTAAAGCGAAATTATTATATTATAAAAGAAGGTATAACATGTATTGATAATTTTAATTTTTATCATTGATAAATATTATTATAATATTTTAAAGAAAATAGTTCTCTTACATAATAATGACTCGAATGTAAGCTTGTTGTTAGATCAAGATAAACGATGAGTACCGAAGACAATGTAGAGTAAAGGTAAAAACCAACAACAGTACAAAAGCGAATGTAAAACACTGCAGAGGATCACCCAACACCAAACCATAAATGGTTAGTATCTCCTGCTACCCAAGTAATGGCTATCTTTGTGTAATCTAATTTCTCAGTTAGTATCTCCTGCTACACAAGTAATGGCTATCTTTGTGTAATCTAATTTCTCAGTTAGTATCTCCCGCTACCCAAGTAATGGCTATCTTTGTGTAATCTAATTTCTCAGTTAGTATCTCCTGCTACCCAAGTAATGGCTATCTTTGTGTAATCTAATTGCTCAGTTAGTATCTCCTGCTACCCAAGTAATGGCTATCTTTGTGTAATCTAATTTCTCAGTTAGTATCTCCTGCTACCCAAGTAATGGCTATCTTTGTGTAATCTAATTTCTCAGTTAGTATCTCCTGCTACCCAAGTAATGGCTATCTTTGTGTAATCTAATTTCTCAGTTAGTATCTCCTGCTACCCAAGTAATGGCTAACTTTGTGTAAACTAATTTCTCAGTTAGTATCTCCTGCTACCCAAGTAATGGCTATCTTTGTGTAATCTAATTTCTCAGTTAGTATCTCCTGCTACCCAAGTAATGGCTATCTTTGTGTAATCTAATTTCTCAGTTAGTATCTCCTGCTACCCAAGTAATGGCTATCTTTGTGTAATCTAATTTCTCAGTTAGTATCTCCTGCTACCTAAGTAATGGCTATCTTTGTGTAATCTAATTGCTCAGTTAGTATCTCCTGCTACCCAAGTAATGGCTATCTTTGTGTAATCTAATTTCTCAGTTAGTATCTCCTGCTACCCAAGTAATGGCTATCTTTGTGTAATCTAATTTCTCAGTTAGTATCTCCTGCTACCCAAGTAATGGCTATCTTTGTGTAATCTAATTTCTCAGTTAGTATCTCCTGCTACCCAAGTAATGGCTATCTTTGTGTAATCTAATTTCTCAGTTAGTATCTCCTGCTACCCAAGTAATGGCTATCTTTGTGTAATCTAATTTCTCAGTTAGTATCTCCTCCTACCCAAGTAATGGCTATCTTTGTGTAATCTAATTTCTCAGTTAGTATCTCCTGCTACCCAAGTAATGGCTATCTTTGTGTAATCTAATTTCTCAGTTAGTATCTCCTGCTACCCAAGTAATGGCTATCTTTGTGTAATCTAATTGCTCAGTTAGTATCTCCTGCTACACAAGTAATGGCTATCTTTGTGTAATCTAATTTCTCAGTTAGTATCTCCTGCTACCTAAGTAATGGCTATCTTTGTGTAATCTAATTTCTCAGTTAGTATCTCCTGCTACCCAAGTAATGGCTATCTTTGTGTAATCTAATTGCTCAGTTAGTATCTCCTGCTACCTACGTAATGGCTATCTTTGTGTAATCTAATTTCTCAGTTAGTATCTCCTGCTACCCAAGTAATGGCTATCTTTGTGTAATCTAATTTCTCAGTTAGTATCTCCTGCTACCCAAGTAATGGCTATCTTTGTGTAATCTAATTTCTCAGTTAGTATCTCCTGCTACACAAGTAATGGCTATCTTTGTGTAATCTAATTTCTCAGTTAGTATCTCCTGCTACACAAGTAATGGCTATCTTTGTGTAATCTAATTTCTCAGTTAGTATCTCCTGCTACCCAAGTAATGGTTATCTTTGTGTAATCTAATTTCTCAGTTAGTATCTCCTGCTACACAAGTTATGGCTATCTTTGTGTAATCTAATTTCTCAGTTAGTATCTCCTGCTACCCAAGTAATGGCTATCTTTGTGTAATCTAATTTCTCAGTTAGTATCTCCTGCTACCCATGTAATGGCTATCTTTGTGTAATCTAATTTCTCAGTTAGTATCTCCTGCTACCCAAGTAATGGCTATCTTTGTGTAATCTAATTTCTCAGTTAGTATCTCCTGCTACACAAGTAATGGCTATCTTTGTGTAATCTAATTTCTCAGTTAGTATCTCCTGCTACCCAAGTAATGGCTATCTTTGTGTAATCTAATTGCTCAGTTAGTATCTCCTGCTAAACAAGTAATGGCTATCTTTGTGTAATCTAATTTCTCAGTTAGTATCTCCTGCTACACAAGTAATGGCTATCTTTGTGTAATCTAATTTCTCAGTTAGTATCTCCTGCTACCCAAGTAATGGCTATCTTTGTGTAATCTAATTTCTCAGTTAGTATCTCCTCCTACCCAAGTAATGGCTATCTTTGTGTAATCTAATTGCTCAGTTAGTATCTCCTGCTACCCAAGTAATGGCTATCTTTGTGTAATCTAATTTCTCAGTTAGTATCTCCTGCTACCCAAGTAATGGCTATCTTTGTGTAATCTAATTTCTCAGTTAGTATCTCCTGCTACCCAAGTAATGGCTATCTTTGTGTAATCTAATTTCTCAGTTAGTATCTCCTGCTACCCAAGTAATGGCTATCTGTGTGTAATCTAATTTCTCAGTTAGTATCTCCTGCTACCCAAGTAATGACTATCTTTGTGTAATCTAATTTCTCAGTTAGTATCTCCTGCTACCCAAGTAATGGCTATCTTTGTGTAATCTAATTTCTCAGTTAGTATCTCCTGCTACCCAAGTAATGGCTATCTTTGTGTAATCTAATTGCTCAGTTAGTATCTCCTGCTACCCAAGTAATGACTATCTTTGTGTAATCTAATTTCTCAGTTAATATCTCCTACTACCTAAGTAATGGCTATCTTTGTGCAATCTAATTTCTCAGTTAGTATCTCCTGCTACCCAAGTAATGGCTATCTTTGTGTAATCTAATTTCTCAGTTAGTATCTCCTCCTACCCAAGTAATAGCTATCTTTGTGTAATCTAATTTCTCAGTTAGTATCTCCTGCTACCCAAGTAATGGCTATCTTTGTGTAATCTAATTTCTCAGTTAGTATCTCCTGCTACACAAGTAATGGCTATCTTTGTGTAATCTAATTTCTCAGTTAGTATCTCCTGCTACCCAAGTAATGGCTATCTTTGTGTAATCTAATTTCTCAGTTAGTATCTCCTCCTACCCAAGTAATGGCTATCTTTGTGTAATCTAATTGCTCAGTTAGTATCTCCTGCTACACAAGTAATGGCTATCTTTGTGTAATCTAATTTCTCAGTTAGTATCTCCTGCTACCTAAGTAATGGCTATCTTTGTGTAATCTAATTTCTCAGTTAGTATCTCCTGCTACCCACGTAATGGCTATCTTTGTGTAATCTAATTGCTCAGTTAGTATCTCCTGCTACCCAAGTAATGGCTATCTTTGTGTAATCTAATTTCTCAGTTAGTATCTCCTCCTACCCAAGTAATAGCTATCTTTGTGTAATCTAATTTCTCAGTTAGTATCTCCTGCTACCCAAGTAATGGCTATCTTTGTGTAATCTAATTTCTCAGTTAGTATCTCCTGCTACACAAGTAATGGCTATCTTTGTGTAATCTAATTTCTCAGTTAGTATCTCCTGCTACCCAAGTAATGGCTATCTTTGTGTAATCTAATTTCTCAGTTAGTATCTCCTCCTACCCAAGTAATGGCTATCTTTGTGTAATCTAATTTCTCAGTTAGTATCTCCTGCTACACAAGTAATGGCTATCTTTGTGTAATCTAATTTCTCAGTTAGTATCTCCTGCTACCCAAGTAATGGCTATCTTTGTGTAATCTAATTGCTCAGTTAGTATCTCCTGCTACACAAGTAATGGCTATCTTTGTGTAATCTAATTTCTCAGTTAGTATCTCCTGCTACCTAAGTAATGGCTATCTTTGTGTAAACTAATTTCTCAGTTAGTATCTCCTGCTACCCAAGTAATGGCTATCTTTGTGTAATCTAATTTCTCAGTTAGTATCTCCTGCTACCCAAGTAATGGCTATCTTTGTGTAATCTAATTGCTCAGTTAGTATCTCCTGCTACACAAGTAATGGCTATCTTTGTGTAATCTAATTTCTCAGTTAGTATCTCCTGCTACCCAAGTAATGGCTATCTTTGTGTAATCTAATTTCTCAGTTAGTATCTCCTGCTACCCAAGTAATGGCTATCTTTGTGTAATCTAATTTCTCAGTTAGTATCTCCTGCTACACAAGTAATGGCTATCTTTGTGTAATCTAATTTCTCAGTTAGTATCTCCTGCTACACAAGTAATGGTTATCTTTGTGTAATCTAATTTCTCAGTTAGTATCTCCTGCTACACAAGTTATGGCTATCTTTGTGTAATCTAATTTCTCAGTTAGTATCTCCTGCTACCCAAGTAATGGCTATCTTTGTGTAATCTAATTTCTCAGTTAGTATCTCCTGCTACCCAAGTAATGGCTATCTTTGTGTAATCTAATTTCTCAGTTAGTATCTCCTGCTACCCAAGTAATGGCTATCTTTGTGTAATCTAATTTCTCAGTTAGTATTTCCTGCTACACAAGTAATGACTATCTTTGTGTAATCTAATTTCTCAGTTAGTATCTCCTCCTACCCAAGTAATGGCTATCTTTGTGTAATCTAATTTCTTAGTTAGTATCTCCTGCTACCCAAGTAATGGCTATCTTTGTGTAATCTAATTTCCCAGTTAGTATCTCCTGCTACCCAAGTAATGGCTATCTTTGTGTAATCTAATTTCTCAGTTAGTATCTCCTGCTACCTAAGTAATGGCTATCTTTGTGTAATCTTATTGCTCAGTTAGTATCTCCTGCTACCCAAGTAATGGCTATCTTTGTGTAATCTAATTTCTCAGTTAGTATCTCCTGCTACCCAAGTAATAGCTATCTTTGTGTAATCTAATTTCTCAGTTAGTATCTCCTGCTACACAAGTAATGGCTATCTTTGTGTAATCTAATTTCTCAGTTAGTATCTCCTGCTACCCAAGTAATGGCTATCTTTGTGTAATCTAATTTCTCAGTTAGTATCTCCTGCTACCCAAGTAATGGCTATCTTTGTGTAATCTAATTTCTCAGTTAGTATCTCCTCCTACCCAAGTAATGGCTATCTTTGTGTAATCTAATTTCTCAGTTAGTATCTCCTGCTACCCAAGTAATGGCTATCTTTGTGTAATCTAATTTCTCAGTTAGTATCTCCTGCTACCCAAGTAATGGCTATCTTTGTGTAATCTAATTGCTCAGTTAGTATCTCCTGCTACACAAGTAATGGCTATCTTTGTGTAATCTAATTTCTCAGTTAGTATCTCCTGCTACACAAGTAATGGCTATCTTTGTGTAATCTAATTTCTCAGTTAGTATCTCCTGCTACCCAAGTAATGGCTATCTTTGTGTAATCTAATTGCTCAGTTAGTATCTCCTGCTACCTACGTAATGGCTATCTTTGTGTAATCTAATTTCTCAGTTAGTATCTCCTGCTACCCAAGTAATGGCTATCTTTGTGTAATCTAATTTCTCAGTTAGTATCTCCTGCTACCCAAGTAATGGCTATCTTTGTGTAATCTAATTTCTCAGTTAGTATCTCCTGCTACACAAGTAATGGCTATCTTTGTGTAATCTAATTTCTCAGTTAGTATCTCCTCCTACCCAAGTAATGGCTATCTTTGTGTAATCTAATTTCTCAGTTAGTATCTCCTGCTACCCAAGTAATGGCTATCTTTGTGTAATCTAATTGCTCAGTTAGTATCTCCTGCTACACAAGTAATGGCTATCTTTGTGTAATCTAATTTCTCAGTTAGTATCTCCTGCTACACAAGTAATGGCTATCTTTGTGTAATCTAATTTCTCAGTTAGTATCTCCTGCTACCCAAGTAATGGCTATCTTTGTGTAATCTAATTTCTCAGTTAGTATCTCCTGCTACCCATGTAATGGCTATCTTTGTGTAATCTAATTTCTCAGTTAGT
Source organism: Bathymodiolus brooksi (assembly GCA_963680875.1). NCBI lineage: Eukaryota > Metazoa > Mollusca > Bivalvia > Mytilida > Modiolidae > Bathymodiolus > Bathymodiolus brooksi. The sequence continues at coordinate 155,404,201 of OY804575.1, forward strand.
ATCTCCTGCTACCCAAGTAATGGCTATCTTTGTGTAATCTAATTTCTCAGTTAGTATCTCCTGCTACCCAAGTAATGGCTATCTTTGTGTAATCTAATTTCTCAGTTAGTATTTCCTGCTACCCAAGTAATGGCTACCTTTGTGTAATCTAATTGCTCAGTTAGTATCTCCTGCTAAACAAGTAATGGCTATCTTTGTGTAATCTAATTTCTCAGTTAGTATCTCCTGCTACACAAGTAATGGCTATCTTTGTGTAATCTAATTTCTCAGTTAGTATCTCCTGCTACCCAAGTAATGGCTATCTTTGTGTAATCTAATTTCTCAGTTAGTATCTCCTCCTACCCAAGTAATGGCTATCTTTGTGTAATCTAATTTCTCAGTTAGTATCTCCTGCTACACAAGTAATGGCTATCTTTGTGTAATCTAATTTCTAAGTTAGTATCTCCTGCTACCCAAGTAATGGCTATCTTTGTGTAATCTAATTTCTCAGTTAGTATCTCCTGCTACCCAAGTAATGGCTATCTTTGTGTAATCTAATTTCTGAGTTAGTATCTCCTGCTACCCAAGTAATGGCTATCTTTGTGTAATCTAATTTCTCAGTTAGTATCTCCTGCTATCCAAGTAATGGCTATCTTTGTGTAATCTAATTGCTCAGTTAGTATCTCCTGCTACCCAAGTAATGGCTATCTTTGTGTAATCTAATTTCTCAGTTAGTATCTCCTGCTACCCAAGTAATGACTATCTTTGTGTAATCTAATTTCTCAGTTAATATCTCCTACTACCTAAGTAATGGCTATCTTTGTGTAATCTAATTTCTCAGTTAGTATCTCCTGCTACCCAAGTAATGGCTATCTTTGTGTAATCTAATTTCTCAGTTAGTATCTCCTGCTACCCAAGTAATGGCTATCTTTGTGTAATCTAATTTCCCAGTTAGTATCTCCTGCTACCCAAGTAATGGCTATCTTTGTGTAATCTAATTTCTCAGTTAGTATCTCCTGCTACCTAAGTAATGGCTATCTTTGTGTAATCTAATTGCTCAGTTAGTATCTCCTGCTACCCAAGTAATGGCTATCTTTGTGTAATCTAATTTCTCAGTTAGTATCTCCTGCTACCCAAGTAATGGCTATCTTTGTGTAATCTAATTTCTCAGTTAGTATCTCCTGCTACACAAGTAATGGCTATCTTTGTGTAATCTAATTTCTCAGTTAGTATCTCCTGCTACCCAAGTAATGGCTATCTTTGTGTAATCTAATTTCTCAGTTAGTATCTCCTGCTACCCAAGTAATGGCTATCTTTGTGTAATCTAATTTCTCAGTTAGTATCTCCTCCTACCCAAGTAATGGCTATCTTTGTGTAATCTAATTTCTCAGTTAGTATTTCCTGCTACACAAGTAATGGCTATCTTTGTGTAATCTAATTTCTCAGTTAGTATCTCCTGCTACCCAAGTAATGGCTATCTTTGTGTAATCTAATTGCTCAGTTAGTATCTCCTGCTACACAAGTAATGGCTATCTTTGTGTAATCTAATTTCTCAGTTAGTATCTCCTGCTACCTAAGTAATGGCTATCTTTGTGTAATCTAATTTCTCAGTTAGTATCTCCTGCTACCCAAGTAATGGCTATCTTTGTGTAATCTAATTGCTCAGTTAGTATCTCCTGCTACCTACGTAATGGCTATCTTTGTGTAATCTAATTTCTCAGTTAGTATCTCCTGCTACCCAAGTAATGGCTATCTTTGTGTAATCTAATTTCTCAGTTAGTATCTCCTGCTACCCAAGTAATGGCTATCTTTGTGTAATCTAATTTCTCAGTTAGTATCTCCTGCTACACAAGTAATGGCTATCTTTGTGTAATCTAATTTCTCAGTTAGTATCTCCTGCTACCTACGTAATGGTTATCTTTGTGTAATCTAATTTCTCAGTTAGTATCTCCTGCTACCCAAGTAATGGCTATCTTTGTGTAATCTAATTTCTCAGTTAGTATCTCCTGCTACCCATGTAATGGCTATCTTTGTGTAATCTAATTTCTCAGTTAGTATCTCCTGCTACCCAAGTAATGGCTATCTTTGTGTAATCTAATTTCTCAGTTAGTATCTCCTGCTACCCAAGTAATGGCTATCTTTGTGTAATCTAATTTCTCAGTTAGTATTTCCTGCTACACAAGTAATGGCTATCTTTGTGTAATCTAATTGCTCAGTTAGTATCTCCTGCTACACAAGTAATGGCTATCTTTGTGTAATCTAATTTCTCAGTTAGTATCTCCTGCTACCTAAGTAATGGCTATTTTTGTGTAATCTAATTTCTCAGTTAGTATCTCCTGCTACCCAAGTAATGGCTATCTTTGTGTAATATAATTTCTCAGTTAGTATCTCCTGCTACACAAGTAATGGCTATCTTTGTGTAATCTAATTTCTCATTTAGTATCTTCAAACATTTCTTATGATGATTTATGATTTCAAAGGAGGAGCATAATACTCAAGTCCTCTCGATATCTTTGCTATATATAAAATGTGAACATTTCAATTTATTCTAAGACTTAAAATACCATAAATATTAAATGTTATCTTTATTATACGACCATTTGACCATCATACTGTCGAATACATTATGATGAGTGTGAACATTGTTCTTGTTAATTTTGTGGAGGTTCGCTGTTGAAAACTAATTGTTAATTTTGTGGAGGTTCGCTGTTGACAAACTAACTATTAATTGATTTTCTTTTATACATACTTTTATGACTTCCATTTTAGATGATAAAACAAAATGGACAGTTCTAAAATGTTGTTTTATCGGTATTTGCCATAAAATCCCGATAAAGTCAACTTGAATATGTCAAATACGCCACTCGTTCTAAGCATAATAAGGAAAGCTGTCGCATTGTTATTTTATAAGCTTTGTCTGATTATTGTATAAAAAAGTATTGTTGTAAGGAAAGTGCCGACTAAGTCTAATTGAACAATAATAGGTCTACATTTATGGACAATATTAGAATAAATATTTTGAGAATAATTTCATACAAAATGAAATAAAAAATGTTGAAATTTCCAAGTGAAAAAAGCCTTTATTTCACCCATTTAAATAATACGGTTATATTTCACTCAGTGACGTCACATTGTCAACGTTGTCACAATTGAAAATATCTCTGAACATGTTCTTTTTTTAACCGTCTTTTTAGTCAAACAAAAAACACATAGAATGCATTAGTTTTTAATTGCCAACACATGTATTATGTTAAGTGGACATGTTGCTCGATAGACAGGCTACATTGGTTGAAGTAATCGCTACAAAAATTCTACGGTCGTCATCACGATCTGGTTGACCGTTACGAAATATCCATAGCCTAAAGGACAATGGATCTTTTACTTTTTACGTAGATGTTTTCTTTCCTCTATCACTGCCAAGACTTTTACCAGACTTGACTGTATATATGGCCGGTGTCTTATAAGAAGCAGGCTGCTTACTATTCGCGAGCACATGGGTTCACACCCGGTTTTTGGTGGTGTCCGTGATGCTCATCATTATAGTTTTCTGTGCTATGTTATTTGTTTTGTTTGTCTTCGTCCTGTCTTGTGTACGCAATGTTGCCTGTTTTTCTGGATTGTCCATTCTTGATTCCTTTTTCAGTTTTCTCTAACGTTTATTCCTATGGGTTCCATCTGTTCTGCTCTCCTCGTCAACTTGTTCTTGTATTCGAACGAAACAGACTTCATGAAGGAACATGTTAAGTCCTTTCAATTTATAATTCAACGTTTTATAAAAAAATAAATAAAAGATAATTAAAAAAATATGAACTATTCCATCAATCTCTACAAAGCTAGCAACCACCATCCACCTCAAATCATTGAATACATAAAAAGATCAGGTCATTTGGAGATGGAAATCTAGGTAATATCGTGATACTGGCACAAACACGTCGCGGAATTAAATCGGTAAATCGTGGAATCTCAACCCTCTAATGGCAATATAGATAAAAAAATACCAACAACAAAGATCAACTGCACAGATTCACTTTCACTCAAAACGACTACACACTATCACACAAATTAATGACAACATAAACATACACACTGCAATAACAGGGTAGGTCAAAGATCGTAATTAACTGACTACAAAGAAGGTAGAGTCTGTTATTTAATGATCATTACTCTAAGGAGTAAAAAACACATCACAACTGGTTCTTCTAACATTTTTAAATTCAGTTGATGACACAGAAACAATTCGCGTGCGCTAAATTAAGTATTTATTCATCAAGCGCTCTGTTGAAGGCTATGGTGCTGATCAAATGACTACTACCTGTCTTTGTGGTTTAAAAACGTTTTAAAGTTCAAAGGAATTTGACGATTATAGAACACACGAAAAAGTTAAAGGTAAAATAGCAATCTGAGAGAACAAAGCTAACCAGCAATAATAAACAGAATACGAGACAACCATCATGCATATACTGGTAGGGATACTAGTTGTATTAACATGAATATACTGGTAGGGATACTAGTTGTATTAACATGAATATACTGGTAGGGATACTAGTTGTATTAACATGAATATACTGGTAGGGATACTAGTTGTATTAACATGAATATACTGGTAGGGATACTAGTTGTATTAACATGAATATACTGGTAGGGATACTAGTTGTATTAACATGAATATACTGGTAGGGATACTAGTTGTATTAACATGAATATACTGGTAGGGATACTAGTTGTATTAACATGAATATACTGGTAGGGATACTAGTTGTATTAACATGAATATACTGGTAGGGATACTAGTTGTATTAACATGAATATACTGGTAGGGATACTAGTTGTATTAACATGAATATACTGGTAGGGATACTAGTTGTATTAACATGAATATACTGGTAGGGATACTAGTTGTATTAACATGAATATACTGGTAGGGATACTAGTTGTATTAACATGAATATACTGGTAGGGATACTAGTTGTATTAACATGAATATACTGGTAGGGATACTAGTTGTATTAACATGAATATACTGGTAGGGATACTAGTTGTATTAACATGAATATACTGGTAGGGATACTAGTTGTATTAACATGAATATACTGGTAGGGATACTAGTTGTATTAACATGAATATACTGGTAGGGATACTAGTTGTATTAACATGAATATACTGGTAGGGATACTAGTTGTATTAACATGAATATACTGGTAGGGATACTAGTTGTATTAACATGAATATACTGGTAGGGATACTAGTTGTATTAACATGAATATACTGGTAGGGATACTAGTTGTATTAACATGAATGTACTGGTAGGGATACTAGTTGTATTAACATGAAAATACTGGTAGGGATACTAGTTGTATTAACATGAATATACTGGTAGGGATACTAGTTGTATTAACATGAATATACTGGTAGGGATACTAGTTGTATTAACATGAATATACTGGTAGGGATACTAGTTGTATTAACATGAATATACTGGTAGGGATACTAGTTGTATTAACATGAATATATTAGTAGGGATACTAGTTGTATTAACATGAATATACTGGTAGGGATACTAGTTGTATTGACATGAATATACTGGTAGGGATACTAGTTGTATTAACATGAATATACTGGTAGGGATACTAGTTGTATTAACATGAATATACTGGTAGGGATACTAGTTTATTAACATGAATATACTAGTAGGGATACTAGTTGTATTAACATGGATATACTGGTAGGGTACTAGTTGTATTAACATGAATATACTGGTAGGTATACTAGTTGTATTAACATGAATATACTGGTAGGGATACTAGTTGTATTAACATGAAAATACTGGTAGTGATACTAGTTGTATTAACATGAATATACTGGTAGGGATACTAGTTGTATTAACATGAATATACTGGTAGGGATACTAGTTGTATTAACATGAATATACTGGTAGGGATACTAGTTGTATTAACATGAATATACTGGTAGGGATACTAGTTGTATTAACATGAATATATTAGTAGGGATTCTAGTTGTATTAACATGAATATACTGGTAGGGATACTAGTTGTATTAACATGAATATACTGGTAGGGATACTAGTTGTATTAACATGAATATACTGGTAGGGATACTAGTTGTATTAACATGAATATACTAGTAGGGATACTAGTTGTATTAACATGAATATACTGGTAGGGATACTAGTTGTATTAATATGAATATACTGGTAGGGATACTAGTTGTATTAACATGAATATACTGGTAGGGATACTAGTTGTATTAACATGAATATACTGGTAGGGATACTAGTTGTATTAACATGAATATACTGGTAGGGATACTAGTTGTATTAACATGAATATACTGGAAGGGATACTAGTTGTATTAACATGAATATACTGGTAGGGATACTAGTTGTATTAACATGAATATACTGGTAGGGATACTAGTTGTATTAACATGAATATACTGGTAGGGATACTAGTTGTATTAACATGAATATACTGGTAGGGATACTAGTTGTATTAACATGAATATACTAGTAGGAATACTAGTTGTATTAACATGAATATACTGGTAGGGATACTAGTTGTATTAACATGAATATACTAGTAGGGACACTAGTTGTATTAACATGAATATACTGGTAGGATACTAGTTGTATTAACATGAATATACTGGTAGGGATACTAGTTGTATTAACATGAATATACTAGTAGGGATACTAGTTGTATTAACATGAATATACAGGTAGGGATACTAGTTGTATTAACATGAATATACTGATAGGGATACTAGTTGTATTAACATGAATATACTGGTAGGGATACTAGTTGTATTAACATGATTATACTGGTAGGATACTAGTTGTATTAACATGAATATACTGGTAGGGATACTAGTTGTATTAACATGAATATACTGGTAGGAATACTAGTTGTATTAACATGAATATACTGGTAGGATACTAGTTGTATTAACATGAATATACTGGTAGGGATACTAGTTGTATTAACATTAATATACTGGTAGGGATAATAGTTGTATTAACATGAATATACAGGTAGGGATACTAGTTGTATTAACATGAATATACTGGTAGGGATACTAGTTGTATTAACATGAATATACTGGTAGGGATACTAGTTGTATTAACATTAGTCCTTGATTAATGGATCACTTCACTGATAACTAGTCCAATAACATAATATATATATATTGGTTAAGGTTAATGTATGCTTAGTTGTGAATTAAGTTCAATTCGTTCGTTTTCTTTAAATGAAAAAGGGAAATTCAATTAGATGTTTTTAAAAGGACCAAAGGAAATTAAGCTAACCAAAAACTCATTCTAAATACAAATAAAAGAGGCAGTTAAATAGATATAATTCTTTTGAACATATAAATTGAATTGAATGTGATATTTAATTAACGTCATCCAATCATACGGTAGGTAATACCAGAATGTATATTAGTGGTTTAAGTAAAACGATTTAGATATATATTTATTATTACAACATGGTTAAGTTTTCCATAAGTAAATAATATGCAAAAGAAAAGTTTGAAGATATCAAACGAGTATTTAGAAATTCTAAATTGAAGGACAGACAATACAATTACCAAAAGAAAAACGACAATGATCTACAAAACACTGCAGAAACTAAAGATTGTGCAACACGAACCCCACTAAAGACCGGGGGATGAATTCAGGTGCTCCGAAAGAGCTAGTAATTCCCGCTCTACTCGTGGCACCAGCGGTGTTATATTTAAACGACACTAATATCATATGATGTGGAAATCGTGTGGGATGCCAAAATACGTAAATTATGAATGCACTGACAAGTGACTGTTTATGGAGTTTGCAATCAGTGTTGTAAATGTAGGAAACAGGAGTACCAAGAGAAAACAGCCCATTACCGGTAATGCACTGATTAATGTTATCACATAAGCATTTTTATAGAATGCGCCTCACACTCATAAATTTATTAGATATCAGCCAATAAACCGATTATATAGACGGGATTCCCCTAAGTTTGATTATATATAATGAACATAGTCATGTACTACTACCAGTAACAACCTAGGAATCCCTCGAATTAATTGTTATTTTGCATGTTGTATAATCATTGTGCAGTAATGTGTGTGTATTTTCAAATTGCTTTGTCATCAGTTCTAATCTGCTACAAATTTAACAACTGTAATTGTATCTATAATAAAGCCTATGTAAATATTGTTTTTCACATTTACCATAACATTCAGTTATCTTCATATTTAATAAAGAATTATCACATGAAGCACGCCATAGAGATGTCTAAGAATGCACTAAAATATTCTCGAAAGGTGAGATAGCTGCCAGAACAAATCTTCTATTCGTAATTTTCATGAAGATGAAAATCTTGACACTAGAGCCATTTCCTTAAAGGTTTAATCCCAAAATGGAAACACTTACTATGTGATATAACTATATGGTATAAGTTGTGATAAGAAGTGGAAAATATGGTGTACGCATCACCTATGTTGCAAAATATATTGCGTGATAAATGATGTAAGAAAAATAACTTCTATATATGGAACCTCTCGTTGAAGAGTTCTGATCAAACTAATTATCTAAGTATCTACCCACATTTACATCATACGATAATCGTTAAAATATGAATTACAAGTAACGTATTTCATTTATAGCACACAATTTTTGCTCACTGAAAAAGAAATGAATCTTTTTAAGTGCTGTGTTTTGGTTTATAGTGTTTAACACCCCTTTCAACAATATATCAGCTATATCGTGGCGGTTAGTTTGGCGGAGGAAACTGGAGTACCCGAAGAAAACCACGACCTGTCGCAAGTCACTGACAAACTTTAGCACATAATGTGTTATCGACTACACCTCTCCATCAACGTGATTCGAACTCACAACGTTAGTAGTGGTGATATGCACTGATTGCACAGTTAGTTGTAAATCCGACTACCATATGATTATGACCACGACGGCCTCTTTTTAAATGTGTTCTACCGCTCTGCTAAATGTAGTCTCATCTATTTTTCCATAGGTCATCAGTAGGCGTCACATTTACCTTTCTGTAGTTGTATGCACAAGACAGTAGTAAGCACAGCATACGCTGCAGCAATGACATGGTTTGTTAGATATACATATAGCTATGTTTGAAACACAGTAAAGTAATATATCAAAACTAATGTCAATATCCTTCAAAGCAATACGTCCATAGTCGTTGTGGTCAACCATAGTCGTTTGTGGTCTACCATAGTCGCTTGTGGTCAACCATTGTCGTTTGTGGTCAACCGTAGTCGTTTGTGGTCATCCTGTAACCATAGTCGTTTGTGGTCATCCTGTTTAGCTGCCAATGACTTTTAATTTATTTGGCTTCGCAATCTATTGACAGGAAAGTGAACGGTCATTTATTTGTGTGCTATGGTTATCGAATTTGCCTATGTTTGCGATTTTTCCACTGGATTTTGGAGCTGTTCCAGCAGTGTGGTATTTTTTTATTATTATTATTTTCATTTTATTTACTATGAGTGTACCTGATGTCGTGCGCAGTAAATTAGAAATTTATACGGTTTTATTGGTCAAATAACGACTAAACTAGCAGTAAATTAATGGTTTCAGGACAAATGCAATGGAAAAGTGACACATTTCTGATAACAACAGAGTATGTCTCTTGTGAAATATAACTCCCAAATTAATTCTTTTCCAGTTTAACAGAGAAAGTAATTATTGAATCGATCCTCGATATTAGTAGTATAGACATGTGACGTCTTACGAAAAAACATATAACTAACATTAAATTATCGTGTCGTGATCTACATGAGGCAATACTGTGATATATGTTATGTGCTAGAAAAAATAAGGGAAATATGTATGTCGCCCGTCTCTCGTCAACATGTAAAGCATCAACGTTAAATATGAATATTAAATCCGACCAACACTTAAGCTCAATATAAAGAAAACTAAATCTCGACATGCTATTCAGAAGATTATAAGAAAGCACATGTTATGACATGGAGGACGGTGCAGCTGATTTCTAGGCCTATGTAATAGATATACAGAAACACAATGACCCTTTACATGAAACAACGTAATTTTCCAGTGTAAATCCCATTTTTATTTATATTCTTAATACTGCTTCACGAATTACTTTCATTTAAAAGCTTCCATTGAGTTGGTAATATATATTTTGTATGCATTAGGCTTCTGTGTGTAATCTTTTCTTTAAATAGGAAAAAAATGATTATATTCCTTGAAAATAACTTGGCTATTTCAGATTATTTATAAAGAATCATTTGAAAGTGCTACAAATCCTAATTATCACTAAGTATACCAGTATCACATAAGAATTTTATCCATTATCATGTTTAGAGACAATATGTTTGATATGCCAGACACATGTTGAAAATTCAACCCTTAGAGCCAACAATGTCAGTATTTCAGGTTCTCAGCACGGCACTGATGTGTGACACACTATGTCAGTATTTCCTGTTCTAAGTACGGCACTGATGTGTGACAAACTATGTCAGTATTTCATGTTCTAAGTACGGCACTGATGTGTGACAAACTATGTCAGTATTTCCTGTTCTAAGTAAGGCACTGATGTGTGACAAACTATGTCAGTATTTCATGTTCTAAGTACGGCACTGAGGTGTGACAAACTATGTCAGTATTTCATGTTCTAAGTACGGCACTGATGTGTGACAAACTATGTCAGTATTTCCTGTTCTAAGTAAGGCACTGCTGTGTGACAAACTATGTCAGTATTTCATGTTCTAAGTACGGCACTGATGTGTGACAAACTATGTCAGTATTTCCTGTTCTAAGTAGGGCACTGATGTGTGACACACTATGTCAGTATTTCATGTTCTAAGTACGGCACTGATGTGTGACAAACTATGTCAGTATTTCATGTTCTATGTACGCACTGATGTGTGACAAACTATGTCAGTATTTCCTGTTCTAAGTAAGGCACTGATGTGTGACAAACTATGTCAGTATTTCATGTTCTAAGTACGGCACTGATGTGTGACAAACTATGTCAGTATTTCCTGTTCTAAGTAAGGCACTGATGTGTGACAAACTATGTCAGTATTTCCTGTTCTAAGTACGGCACTGATGTGTGACAAACTATGTCAGTATTTCATGTTCTAAGTACGGCACTGATGTGTGACAAACTATGTCAGTATTTCATGTTCTAAGTAAGGCACTGATGTGTGACAAACTATGTCAGTATTTCCTGTTCTAAGTACGGCACTGATGTGTGACAAACTATGTCAGTATTTCATGTTCTAAGTAAGGACCTGATGTGTGACAAACCATATCAGTTTCTCATGTTCTAAGAAGAGTTTGAAGTTATCAAAGGAGTAATCAGAATCTGTAAAGGGGCCGTCGTGATCGTATGGACTTACAACTACCTGTACAATCAGTGCCTATCACCACTAAAGTTGTGAGTTCGAATCCCGCTCAGGCGAGGTGTACAACATTATGTGATAAAGTTTGTCAGTGACTTGCGACAGATCGGTGGTTTTCTCCGGTTTCCTTCACCAATAAAACTGACTGCCACGATATAACTGAAATATTGTTGAAAGTGGCGTTAAACACCATAAACCAACATAAACCAACCAGAATCCGTAAATCGAAGAACAGACATCACATTGCCAAAAGAAAAAGAACAAACAACGATCTACAAAACACTACACAAAAAACAAAAGAACCGAGTAACACGAACCTCACTAAAATATCGGGATGAACTCGGGTGCTCCGGAAGGGTAGGCAGTTCCTGCTCCACTAGTGGCACCCAGTCGTGTTACTCTAGTAGCACATGATGTGTGACTTACATGTAATAAAAAGGTAAGAGGTTTGCAATCTATTGAAATAAAATGGGAAGAATATCAACAAACATGGGTATATCAATAACTTATATAAAAGATGTAATGGTATTATAGTTAAGTGTTTAAGATATTTTTTATTATATACCAGAACAAATATTGATAACGGAACATGTTCAACAACATAATTGAGGAGTAGATTTCTCCTATTTAACTGAAGTCATTAATATTTAAGAATTAAAGAAGATCAACTTGTAATTTATCGTTTATTTTACGTCTTACCCAGATTTAAATGTCAAATAATCGTAACAAAGTATACTTGTTTTGTGACTTATAGAGGATATTGAACTACAAAATCGATATGCGTTTGCCAAATGTCCTCTTGTTTATTTTATGTGGATTGGGTAACAATTATATGTAGAATCTCTTGTAATAAGGCATGTAAATTTAATGGTTTTAGTCGTCTAATTGAATTACAGTGTTAAACATGTGATGATGTATGGTTTTGTATCAACGCAACATCAAATTGTATTGTAATACGAATAGATATTAAATGAAAAGAGATCCCGAGGAAAATGTTAAAAGCCAAGCAATCCTTTGTTGTATGAACATAATTGGACGTACAATAAATATATTCATCGATACTGCTGGGAAGCCAGGTCACATTATCCTAAAGCGGACAATAAATGACTTCAGTCATTTTGACAGGCAGATATTTGCCTTGCTTAAAGAAAAACATTCTTCTTTTCTATATATGGCAACCAATTATCCAAGCATGTGCAATGTTAAATGTACTCATAAATCTATGCAGCCATGTATAACAAGTGGAATACTGTCAGAACGACGTATAATACTAAGTGTTAATACCATAGAGATAATAAACATTGAAAATACACCCCATAGTTTCTTTCATCGCGGCGTTGTAACAGCTTCTCCTACATTGTTGCTTGTTAGTTGAGTACATGATTTATTGTTTTAATGATAGAACAGAAAGTAATGTTGAAACATAGAACAGAAAGCAATGACCAATCATAGAACAGAAAGCGATGACCAAACATAAAACAGAAAGCAATGACCAATCATAGAACAGAAAACAATGACCAAGCATAAAACAGAAAGCGATGACCAATCATAGAACAGAAAGCAATGACCAAACATAAAACAGAAAGCAATGACCAATCATAAAACAGAAAACAATGACCAAATATAAAACAGAAAGCGATGACCAATCATAGAACAGATAGCAATGACCAATCATAGAATAGAAAGCAATGACCATTCATAGAACAGAAAGAAATGCCCAAACATAAAACAGAAAGCGATGACCAATCATAGAACAGAATACAATGTCCAAACATAGAACAGAGAACAATGTCCAAACATGGAACAGAGAGCAATGTCCAAACATAGAACAGAGATCAATGTCCAAACATAAAACAGAACGCAATGTCCAAACATAGAACAGAGAGCAATGTCCAAACACAGAACAGAAAGCAATGACCAAACATAAAACCGAAAGCAATGACCAATCATAGAACAGAAAGCAATGTCCAAACATATAGCAGAAAACGATGACCAATCATAGAACGGAATGCAATGTCCAAATATAGAACAGAGAACAATGTCCAAACATAGAACAGAGAACAATGTCCAAGCAGAGAACAGAAAGCAATGACCAAACATAAAACAGAAAGCGATGACCAAACATAAAACAGAAAGCGATGACCAATCATAGAACAGAAAGCAATGATCAATCATAGAGCAGAAAGCAATTACTATTCATAGAACAGAAAGAAATGCCCAAACATAAAGCAGAAAGCGATGACCAATCATAGCACAGAATACAATGTCCAAACATAGAACAGAGAACAATGTCCAAACATAGAACAGAAAGCAATGTCCAAACATAGAACAGAGATCAATGTCCAAACATAGAAAAGAAAGCAATGTCCAAACATAGAACAGAAAGCAATGTTCAAACATAGAACAGAGAGTAATTTCCAAACATAAAACAGAGAATAATGTCCAAACATAGAACAGAAAGCAATGTTCAAACATAGAACAGAAAGCAATGTTCAAACATAGAACAGAGAGTAATTTCCAAACATAAAACAGAGCAATGTCCAAACACAGAACAGAAAGCAATGACCAAACATAAAACCGAAAGCAATGACCAATCATAGAACAGAAAGCAATGTCCAAACATATAGCAGAAAACGATGACCAATCATAGAACGGAATGCAATGTCCAAATATAGAACAGAGAACAATGTCCAAACATAGAACAGAGAACAATGTCCAAGCAGAGAACAGAAAGCAATGACCAAATATAAAACAGAAAGCGATGACCAAACATAAAACAGAAAGCGATGACCAATCATAGAACAGAAAGCAATGATCAATCATAGAGCAGAAAGCAATTACTATTCATAGAACAGAAAGAAATGCCCAAACATAAAACAGAAAGCGATGACCAATCATAGCACAGAATACAATGTCCAAACATAGAACAGAGAACAATGTCCAAACATAGAATAGAGAGTAATGTCCAAACATTGAACAGAAAGCAATGTCCAAACATAAAACAGAACGCAATGTCCAAACATAAAACAGAAAGCAATGTCCAAACATAGAACAGAGAGTAGTGTTCAAACATAGAACAGAAAACAATGTTCAAACATAGAACAGAAAGCAATGCCAAAACAAAGAACAGAAAGCAATATCCAAACATAAAACAGAGAGTAATGTCCAAACATTGAGCAGAAAGCAATGTACAAACAGAACAGAAAGCAATGTCCAAACACAAAACAGAAAACAATGTCCAAACATAGAACAGAGAGCAATGTCCAAACATGGAACAGAAAGCAATGTCTAAACATAGAACAGAGAGTAATGTCCAAACATTGAACAGAAAGCAATGTCCAAACATAAAACAGAACGCAATGTCCAAACATAAAACAGAAAGCAATGTCCAAACATAGAACAGAGAGTAGTGTTCAAACATAGACCAGAAAACAATGTCCAAACATAGAACAGAAAGCGATATCCAAACATAGAACAGAGAGTAATGTCCAAACATTGACCAGAACGCAATGTCCAAACATAGAACAAAAAGCAATGTCCAAACATGGAACAGAGAGCAATGTTCAAACATAAAACAGAACGCAATGTCCAAACATAAAACAGAAAGCAATGTCCAAACATAGAACAGAGAGTAGTGTTCAAACATAGACCAGAAAACAATGTCCAAACATAGAACAGAAAGCGATATCCAAACATAGAACAGAGAGTAATGTCCAAACATTGACCAGAACGCAATGTCCAAACATAGAACAAAAAGCAATGTCCAAGCATAAAACAGAGAGCAATGTTCAAACATGGAACAGAAAGCAATGTCCAAACATAGAACAGAAAGCAATGCATAAACATAGAACAGAGAGCAATGTATAAACATCGAACAGACAGAGAGCAATGTCCAAACATTGAACAGAAAGCAATGTTCAAACATAGAACAGAATGCAATGTCCAAATATAGAACAAAGAGCAATGTTCAAACATAGAACAGAAAACAATGTCCAAACATTGAAAAGAAAGCAATGTCCAAACATAGAACAGAAAGTAATGTCTAAACATAGAACAGAGAGCAATGTCCAAACATTGAACAGAAAGCAATATTCACACATAGAACAGAGAGCAATGTCCAAACATAGAGCAGAGAGCAATGACCACACATAGGACAGAAAGCAATGTTCAAACATGGAACAGAAAGCAATGTCCAAACATAGAACAGAAAGCAATGTCCAAACATAGAACAGAAAGCAATATCCAAAAATCGCCTTGAAGGTTTGATAAGATATTTTAACAAATACTGAAATGTGTAGTCAAGGATTACAATAAAAACGTAGAACAATTTGAATGTATATGACTGAAGAATTCGAGTTATATTTCTAATCAACATTGACCCTGACCGCCTATCACTTGTTGATTAAATAGAACTATAAAATAAACATCTTTTAATTAATCACTGTTTTAATGGATACAAACCGGTAATAGCTATTGAAATTAGACATCCATCTATTCTCGTAAATGTAAAAGGGAGGATACTTCACCTAAAATCCTACGGATGTAAAGAACCAATAACAATAATTAACATGATTACAACAATGAGTCTCTATATATCCAGCACGATGTGAATACCAAAATAAACGTCACAAAAACCTATTCATCGGATGGGAATACCTAATGTACATAATTAACACCCATATAGAACGGAAGACCTTGTCAGATAAACAGACGGAAAGAATCTCAGTGATAGCTTGGTATTTGTTAAATAGCAAATAACAGAAAATAAAAATACGACACCATATTGACCAGACATTGTAGAGTTTTGTTTTATTAAACGTCCACAATACAATACATTTCTAAAATACTCTTTATGACTGTAAACATCATTCCGTATATAATGTTGGAAGATTGGCAACACATGGTGTTAATCAATTTCTGTTTTAATTGTGCATTGATTAACTTGTGACTATGTTAACATACAGATATACGTGAATAGCTTGAAGATACCAAAGGGTAATAAAAAGTTGTAAATCGAAAAAGGGACAGACACTACAATAAAAAAAATAAAGCAAAAAACGAAAACAATTGTCAACAAAACATTACAAAGACAACTAAAGATCGATTAACACGAACCGACTAAAACAAATAGGATGAATTCGTGTGATCCTGGAAAGTAAATAGTTCCTACTCCTTTATGTAGAAATGGAACTGTTATAGGTTAAAAAAAAATCATAACAAAGTGAAGATTGTTTTAATGACAAAGCTTCTTACTACTTAGATTACGCTAAGAATAATTTGAATGGAAGTTTTATTTGGATCTCGTGCAGGGAAACGTTTTAACTTTATTGTTTTAATAGAGCAATAGTTACACCACATGCCAATCGAATATTGATGTTCTGTTAACAATTGGGTGTTTATGAAACAGCTTGATATTACAGAGTATGCAGTGTATTATAGAACCTTACTATCAAATTCTGAAAATAAAAAAAATGAGAGAGGAACAGGATTGGTTCGCCTGATATCTAAGTAGAATTTGTCAATGAAACAATGATTTATTGAACTTTATCTGTATGATACCAAATAAGTTCAGATACAAACAAGAATCAATTGATATTGGCATAATAAACAGGAAATATGAAGATTAAAATTAATAGTAAACGATAGGGGTGGGATGGCTGAAGACGACAGCACATGTAAAACGAAATGTCTTTTTTTTCTTTTTTTCTTTTTTTTGCAAATGTAAAACGAAATGTTGATAACCATTTCCTCTTAGAGTTTGTACAACAGGACATTCAACACACAACTGAAACAAGTTGTTTTAGAAATGGACCTATTGTGAAATTGTGAAAAAGATTTCATGGTCTTATAGTTATATGGGAAACATGTCTTGAAGCAATGATTGATTCATGATGACGACAACTAAGCAGTTTGAGGTAGCCATTATTCAAATTCAGAATAATACGCTAAACTGAAATGACTGGCCATATAGTAAACTACCAGAATACAGAGCACTCATCTGTCAAACAACAACTAAAAACCAACAGGAATAGATAACGACAAAGTCCATAACACTGTAGTCCTACCTTGAAACTGGCACAAAAATATGGTGTTAGTTAAATCGCACATTATGGTCCAAACCAACCCCCTCCTACAACCAGAATTAAAATTTTCAGCTTCGAATTCATTCTGATATTAATGCAATTTTATGTACAGACTTATGTTATTTCCAAATTTTGATTTATCGATGGAACGCGATAAAATGTAAAGATAGTCAATAATAAGGACGATTGACAGTTGTGCCATTCGATATCGTGTTACCGTAATAAAAACAAATACATCAAATGAAATCAAACATCCTGTTCTCCTGCAAGTGAATCACGAGTAGGAATGCTGTGTAAATGTCAAAAACATGAACGTTACTATTTTTAATCATTACTTCTGTTATGTTTGTAATAAAATGTTTTTGTTTTATTTAATGAAAGTTAATTGGTATAGCAATACACCCTTGAATCAGATTTGTCTTCCTGTTCATTAATTGATACATTGTATTGGTATTTTATTTCTCGTTAGAACACATGAAGCTTGAGAATTCCAATAGCATCAAAGTAAATCTTAAAAGTGCTGATTATAATCACATTTGTTTTAATGGATGACTAACTTTGCGTCATTCGAAAGAAAACTGTAATGAATTCGAAGACTTGCCGCCACCAATTGTTGAATTGATTGTCACAAAGTAAGCTTACTGGTGACGCGTTCGCGGAGCCTGTAAGCGTAACATTTGTGACCATCAAATTACATTTGATGCCGCCAAATATTTCAATACATTATAGTTATCTCAATTATAATGCTGTTTCTGATTAATAGGTACAAACGGCATTTTCAATTAACCGGATATGATTGTTCCGCATGCGCAAGCTGTTGGTGGCATCAATGATGACTTAACTTATCAAAATTGGACAGGACATTCGAGGAAAGGTGGAAATAGCACGTAATAACTCATAGCGATTCTGATTATATTTATATATATATATCTTTATTGCTATAATAACAAACTCCAGGAAGTTGTTTCATGTGGGTCACAAGGGACCATTGTTATATCTCTCCACATGATAACCATTGTCTTATTTATTAATACCATCATCAGGGATTTTTTCAGATCATAAATAACAATCAGATTACATAAGCCAGTATAGAACCCTGTTATATATCTAACTAAAGCACCCATAGAAACACCATGCGCTGACGTAATCCGCTTAAATTATATACATAAATAAATAATTTAAGTATGTTATCCATGAAAGCTTATGCAATATGATTTAATAAATCACTTGTTTTAGTATTTAAGTCGAGACATCATTATGATTTATGATTGCCGTACACATTTTGTACTTTTATCAATGTATGGCTTAACTTCTTCTACGATTATTCATCTTACTTCAAATTGTGGATCGCAATATGCATTTAAAAAGCAATGACTTTCACAATAACTTTGATTATATGTTATCAGCCTTTTGTATACTTTTTATCGAATCTATCGTATCTTTTGACTTGTCTTTTAAGCAATTTCTCAACTGTATGTGACATATTATTTCAATATGATGCCCAATTTTGTTTCCATCTTAGGAACAGCATATGGTGAACAGTGGTGATGGACAATTTCACCGAAAATGACAACTGAAGTAACATGACGTACTGTTGTGATGTACAATTTCACTCACATCAATTCCCACTGAAACAACATATGGTGAACAGGTGTGATGGGTAATGTCACCAACAACAATGACCACTAAAACAGCATATGCTGAAGGTTGGTGATGAATAATTTCACCAACAAGAATGACAATTTACACAACATATTAAAAAAATGGTGATGGATAATTTCACCAACAACAATGACCACTGAGATAACATATGGTGAAGAGTGGTGATGGATAATTTCATTAACATCAATGACCACTAAAACAACATGGTGAACAGTCGTGATGGGGTGAGTGAGTGATTGTTGTTTAACGCCAATTCAGCAATTATTCAGCTATATTATGGCGAGAGCATGTTATTTTTCAATGAGATGAAGCTGAGGTCCACTTTGTACTAGACCAACACGCAGAGTTGGATTGTATTACTGTTGGCTTACTGAAACAACAGTCCGTGGGCAGACATGTCGCTCCACTCGAACATATTATTCTGCTTCCAAGCCAACCAGTCTTTGTTCTTTCTCCTTAATGCTGCGTTCTTACCGGAGAAGCAACAAATACCAAATTAATAGTGTTTGGTTTGACCCGACTGGGGCTCGAACCCACGATCTACCGCACTCGAGGAGAGAAAACTAACCATTAGACCACCGATGTGATTCAGTTGTGATGGACAATTTCACCAACAACAATGACCACTGAAGCAACGTAAGGTGAACAGTGGTGATGGATATTTTCACCAATTACAACGAACTAAGGCCAATAAAAGAATTTATTACCGGACATATATGCCAAAAATTATGTTATTATATAATCGCAAAATCTCATAATTATTTGCTGTTCGTTTGTTCATTTTTTTTTAATTTTGGCGATTTTGGTATGTTGTGCTTTTCCTCATGTTTTAGTTTGTGCTCATGTTTACTCGTGTTTACTCATGTTTATTCATGCTTACTCATGTTTACTCAATCTAGGTGTATAAAATGTATCAATCCGAAACATTTCAATTTGCTGGAAAACTGTCTACTTGTTAATAGACATATTAGCAAAATATTGAGGACCCTGGCTTTCTCACGAGTTCACTTTTGTAAAGTTAAACTTAGGAATACCCTTTAGTTTGAAGCAAAAACAGTTGGAAACTTTGTAATCGTTATACTATTTACGTTATGTGACATTGACTGTTTTGTCACCAGGATTCTTAGCGTCACTTGTTTTAAAAGAAGTATATGGCAGCTGTTGTGTCACGTCCGAGGTTTGTGTTCAGTACCAAGACATTCGAGGAGTTCCGAGGGTTTTTCAATTTGACAGAAATGAATGTCTAACGTCAGCAGATCACAAGAATTTATAACGAGATTAGATGTGCTGTTTATTTAGTTAATATATAAAGAGACTAAAATGAGTACTTGAATATTTATTTTTTTCAGATCTGGGTTCTTTGTGTTCGTTTTGTTTCATCTCGTGCAATTCTTTTATGAGATCAATAATATATAGAAGAGAACGTCCTGTGTTTTATGTAGTCGTAAAACAGAAATGAATATCAAACGTCCGCAAATCGAACGAATTTATAACGAGATTAGCTGCGCTGTTTATTTAGTTCATATAAAAAGAGCACTTGAATGTTTCTTCAGATCTGGGTACTTTGTGTTCTTTTTATTTCATCTCGTGTATTTCTTTTATGATATCAATTATATTTTAAAGAGAAGACTCTGTGCCTTTATAGTCATAACACAGATATGTTAATAGTCATAACACAGATATGTTTATAGTCATAACACAGATATGTGTATAGTCATAACACAGATATGTTAATAGTCATAACACAGATATGTTTATAGTCATAACACAGATATGTGTATAGTCATAACACAGATATGTTAATAGTCATAACACAGATATGTCTATAGTCATAACACAGATATGTTTATAGTCATAACACAGATATGTTAATAGTCATAACACAGATATGTTAATAGTCATAACACAGATATGTTAATAGTCATAACACAGATATGTTTATAGTCATAACACAGATATGTTAATAGTCATAACATAGATATGTTAATAGTCATAACACAGATATGTTAATAGTCATAGCACAGATATGTTTATAGTCATAACACAGATATGTTAATAGTCGTAACACAGATATGTTAATAGTCATAACACAGATATGTTTATAGTCATAACACAGATATGTTAATAGTCATAACACAGATATGTTAATAGTCATAACACAGATATGTCAATAGTCATAACACAGATATGTGTATAGTCATAACACAGATATGTTTATAGTCATAACACAGATATGTTTATAGTCATAACACAGATATGTTTATAGACATAACACAGATATATTTATATTCATAACACAGATATGTTTATAGTCATAACACAGATATGTTTATAGTCATAACACAGATATGTTAATAATCATAACACAGATATGTTAATAGTCATAACACAGATATGTCAATAGTCATAACACAGATATGTTTATAGTCATAACACAGATATGTTTATAGTCATAACACAGATATGTTTATAGTCATAACACAGATATGTTTATAGTCATAACACAGATATGTTTATAGACATAACACAGATATGTTTATATTCATAACACAGATATGTTTATAGTCATAACACAGATATGTTTATAGTCATAACACAGATATGTTTATAGTCATAACACAGATATGTTTATAGTCATAAGACAGATATGATTATAGTCATAACACAGATATGTCTATAGTCATAACACAGATATGTTTATAGTCATAACACAGATATGTTTATAGTCATAACACAGATATGTTAATAGTCATAACACAGATATGTTTATAGTCATAACACAGATATGTCTATAGTCATAACACAGATATGTTTATAGTCATAACACAGATATGTTTATAGTCATAACACAGATATGTTTATAGACATAACACAGATATGTTTATATTCATAACACAGATATGTTTATAGTCATAACACAGATATGTTTATAGTCATAACACAGATATGTTAATAGTCATAACACAGATATGTTAATAGTCATAACACAGATATGTCAATAGTCATAACACAGATATGTTTATAGTCATAACACAGATATGTTTATAGTCATAACACAGATATGTTTATAGTCATAACACAGATATGTTTATAGTCATAACACAGATATGTTTATAGACATAACACAGATATGTTTATAGTCATAACACAGATATGTTTATAGTCATAACACAGATATGTTAATAGTCATAACACAGATATGTTTATAGTCATAACACAGATATGTTTATAGTCATAATAAAAATGAATACATCATTTGCTCAACATAAACTATAATAGAATAAAGAAGATAACACCATATACTGATTTATATTTATGTATACTCATAGCTAGCTTCCTACTAACTAATATGGTAAGACAAAGGTATTAATATGAGTGCAGAATAGTCAACATTCGAATAGACAAGCAATACCAATGATATATGAAATTAAAAGGGTCGAGTTTTTATTGGTGTTTCGACTGCAAGTCATTGACAAACACATACATTTGTGTCATCATGGACGGAATTCGAACTCACCATGGTGGCATTCCTGTGTAGATCTAAGTTCAATCCCCATATCACCATGCCCAGTGACGGTTCATAGAATTAACCAAATAAAAATAGAAATAGATTAAAAAACACCAGCAACAACATGGAGCGAGACCATGTACTTGGCATGGGTGGGGTCAGCATCTTTTTCTATGGACATCGAGACTACAATATGTATGAACGAAATAAAATATCAATTTGGTATAAACTCCCTTTCCACAAGGCATTCCATGTGAATGACGAATCAAACATCGGTTTTCACACGATAATTGTACTGGACATCTACAAATAGGTCCTTTATTGTATATGTGTTAAAATATGATGCCTTTAGACCATTACAGCTATGATAATACAGTGAGTATGTAGTTCTGTAATTGATAATGTTGATTATTCAAGCAAATGTTGGTGAAATTTGTTTATCTACTTGTTCCAATAAAGACCGTACACATTATATCTTGGTATATTATTTTGATGTGTAGCACATTACATGTCCGTGTATTTAGTTATCTACTAGATATTAGCCTGTTCCATCAGTGGCATTATTTGAAAGTTTGGCATAACCTGTTTTTTGTTTTTTTGTTTTATTTTTTATCATTTCTTTGTTTGTCATTAACATACTCTTATTGTCTTCCTGACTTAATCTAATGGCTGGTTAACACACCTTCCGATATGAAATAAAAACAAGTTTCAACAGTGATGGTCAACAATTTCACCAATATCAACAAAACGTACAATAGTCTCTCAAATCAAATCATTGAACTAAAATACTACGACATCTGTCTGTATTAGATTGTACATCTTTTGCATTTAACCAGAACATGTTTTGCATTGTAGAAACATGAGCTTTCGTGTTTCTTATTTCCTGTCTTAAGTATTATTTCCTTGACTATTTACATGTTAATTCGTTTACGTTATTTTAATCGTGATAGTTTACTTCTTATAAAATTTTCTTTAACTTTCATTATTATCTCCATCTATAAATATATATATATTTATATATACATATACGTCTGAAAATTAAACCAAACATTGTTAGAATTAGATTTTAGAGCTGTCAAATTTTTGTTCTTCCCTCGACGGGATTTGAACCCACACTATTGATACACTGCAGCATCATTCGCTTAGCCTTACGTCCAACGCCCTAGACCACTCGATCACATCCACTCTCTCACTCGCTCCCCTTGACTGACATGCTGCAGTGTCAGAGATTTAAAAGGAACCGTATTACGGGTCATTTGCGAATGGCCCCATGTCATGAATTTTTAATGACCTTGTTCGATCATTCGGATTGCTCGTAGTAAACAGTTTAATTTGAGATTTTAGCACTTTCATAATCGTCATTTTCATTTGGTCGTCCGCATGTAAGGAAGTTTCCTCAGAACTCATGCGCCACACCGTATCAGTAAGGGGAGTAAGTGAGATATATACTTTCAATCAGATTGACATAAAATGACTGAAATAATAAACAGTTGCGGTCAACAATTCTACGCCCACATACAAACAAATCGTATGACTGGTCGTAAACAAAACACGAAGTGAGCGAGTGATTGTTGTTTAATCTAGCTGAACGTATTTTCATGTTAACACGTTAGTCTTAGTGTGATAATGAGGATGTCTGATGAATTGGACACACTCCCACTTGACCACAAAAACATCGCTAATTCTCGGTAATTACATATATCTGTTTAGAAATGAATGACATTAAGTACGTAAAATGTCTGAAGAGTCAATCAACGTTTTTGTAAACGATGATAATTTTACACATTTCCGACTTACAAACCAGATAGTGCCGTTGTCCTCAAAATGGCACTTTCAATTCAATCGATTTCACGCCTTTATGAACACAATTTAAAAGGTATCGTTGTACAATTCCATTGCACAAGATTATTAAGTATTAAGTACAATGATCCAACTGGATCATAACAAAATATTTTACAATGTTCTGAAAATTTTAAGTCGATAAAATTGATATTTATGTTCTTCAATGTCTTGTTATCGCGTTCTGAAATTAAATAACGCTACAATATGTTTAATCATTTAACAAGACACATATGACATGGTGGACTACTTTCACTGTACTTGTTAGAGAGTCCTGCCATCATCACAGGGACTTGCTCCCGGTCACTTAATTTGTCCCACTGAATTGTGTTTTACTGTCAATGTATTACCCACTTACAAATCACAAGGAAGGACGCCATTACTAACCCTTCATTGCGTCAACTCGTTCTATTTTTATTTCTCTTCAATTTCTCCTCTTATCGCTTGTACGGATCTTTTAAATAATCCCTTAGTTGCAAATTCTTTTTATGTGTATGATTTTCAAAGGAGAGAGTATTAATGATACAACTAAAATATATAATTACACTATATGTTCGTTCTTTATCGGAATGTTTCTATAAAGTGGCGCTTAAAATATTAACGAGCAATATCGGGGGTCGCCTGCGATTGGGATACGTAAGTTGTATCTTACGTATGAGTAAACATACATGTTATTACCTGGCAAAATATAATACTGTGATCGTTTTACCATTATTCAAATCTTAGTTGGATGTTTATAGAATTAACTAACTAAAACAACAGTCCATAGGTAGATATGTAGTTCCACTCGGACACTCTCGTGATTCTGTAACTAAAACATCAGTCCATTGGCAGACATGTAGTTCCACTCGGACACATTATCGAGATTCTGTAACTAAAACAACAGTCCATAGGCAGACATGTAGTTCCACTCGGACACTCTCGTGATTCTGTAACTAAAACATCAGTCCATTGGCAGACATGTAGTTCCACTCTGACACATTATCGAGATTCTGTAACTAAAACAACAGTCCATAGGCAGACATGTAGTTCCACTCGGACACTCTCGTGATTCTGTAACTAAAACAACAGTCCATTGGCAGACATGTAGTTCCACTCGGACACTCTCGTGATTCTGAGTCTTCAAACCTCTTACTCTTTAATAATGTTGTGTGTTTGGCAGAGAAGCAATAAAAACAATGCCGCAATCGTGGTAAGCACGCTAGCCATAACACCACCCGAGCGCTTCAAAGCACAAAGAATACCTACATTGATGAATGTTTAGGTCTTGGCTATTCGTATAATAATTCACATCATTCTTTACTGCATTCGTGTAAATTTGCATATTTACCAGATACCGGGTTATTTTGTGAAAGACGCTACTCATATCATGCTACCTAAAGACATTTCATTACAGTGTATTGGTTGACAGTTCTGAGATGACGTTTTGTAGATATGTTGCGATGTTATCGATTTGTATCGATCTCAATCTAATTAAATCTAGATCTCTTCACATCCTCTCCCTTTTCCTTTTCCGATGTGTGGGAGATTGATCAGCATTAAATAATGGGTCACATTCAGGTGACAATTTAAATATAATTAGCACTGACCAATCGGGCGGAGTTTTACTTCAAGGACAGAATATGTGTCCTTGGGTACTTTGAAAGTCAGACAGTTAAAAACAGGCTTTTGCTATTAAATAAGCATTTAAGTCGTAAAGTGGTACATTTAACCCACTAATCATTGATGTTATTACCGTCTGCCACATACTGAGTTGTTAAATTAGTTTGCCTCGCCTCAAGGCGCTACTATTTTATTCGGTTAACACTGGTGTGTACAGTATTCCTAAATAATGCATTTCTTATGAACGCGAAACATTGTTTCCGTGCGGGAAACTGGACTAAGGTGAAACACAGTCGATGAAATCGGTTCAGTACTTATAATTAAATCCAAGATTTAGAGCGGCGATATGATTGGATAAGTAAAGGTTACCTAAACGTGACCCCTTATGGATGTTGTTAGAACTACCACACGACAACAAAAAAGGGAGCAAGTGAGAGGATCTGATTTTAATTATATAGTGTATCTATCGTTTCCCTTTCTAACATTGACTTATATCGCAATGATCTCTATAGAAGCACCGGACGTATGGTCTTGTATTGTCCCAAAGCTTCTTATCCCGTTCACCTTGCATTCCTGGTCCGGTGAAATTAAATGAGTCCACTTCTTTCTTCTTAAATAACAGTTAACTTGATTGGTTTTGAAATAAGATAGTTGCTATTGATGGAATACCGTGACGTATGAGATGACATACAGAACGAGACAGCTGATACATCGACAGATACATTTGGGTCAACAAAAAGATCAAGCAAACAACATGTTGGCATCAGAGGACTAACACTATGTTATATCCATCATGATCACCATTCCCAAAAGTATCTCCACATTGTATGTCTATTAGAGATGCTTATGTTTATCGTACACTGTTGCTAGGCGTAAATTTGATTATCCAGAAAGTACAAGTTTATTATATCCTTCATGAAAAGGTCAAATTCATTTAACCCCTCGTGACGTAAATTAATGAAAACGTACATATCTAATTTAGTGCGCACGGCGCGTTGATGGAATAACCTTCATGCACTCTCAAAGTCGAAAGATTGCAAAGTCTAGTTGCTTAAAAGTCATTGGGAGCATGAAAGCCAAAGTGCCTAAACAGAAGAACCAATCGGATATGATCACCTATACCTGAGGGAGGAGAACCTTAGTTTTGATAACAATCAAATTATCTAAGAATTGTAAATTTAAGCTATGTTACACATACCTGTAATTCAACATTCAAATGGGTCTATCATTACAATTTAAATTTGGATTGCTATACATGTGTATATCTATATAAAAATCTGTTCACACTACTTATTAATTTCGGATTTGAAATCCGATTTAACATCAACACCGGATTGCGTTCACACTTATTCCGGAATAAATACGTATTTAATTTTGTGCTTCCGAATATTCAAACCACCTCGGGGTGGTGGTTTGAAATCCGATTTGAACAAATATGATGAATTATTGTTTATTTACTCCTTTGTTATATTTGATTTTATTTAGTGGATACAAAAACGACAAATCTGCTGTTAGTGATGAAAGAATAATACAGCAATAGTTTGTTGGGGGTTAATGTTAGGGTTAGGGCTATACTGGCTAACTCCTCTTTCAACAATATTTCAGTTATATCGTGGCGGTCAGTTTTATTGGTGCCGGAAACCGGAATACCCGGAGAAAACCACCGACCTGCCACAAGTCACTGGCAAACTTTATCACATAATACTGTATCAAATACACCTAAACATGAGCGGGATTCGAACTCACAACTTTAGTGGTGATAGGCACTGATTATACAGGTAGTTGTAAATCTAACTACCATACGGTGACAGACACGACGGCCCCTAAATTGTCTGTTTAATTTATAGATAATGTTACACTCTTTCACAAAATGTACAAAAAATCTTTAATCATCCATTCACAAACATTTGTATCATAGATAAAACACGTGTCGATACACGAAGAACTGTTTATTTTTTATATTTCACAAATAAAGAATCAAATTAAATATTTCATTGGAGTATGATATATTTTGGGTTCATTTGTTTCTATGAATCCCTTTCGCGACATTTTTCATTTCATTTTATTTTGTATGTGCAGATTGTTTTGTTCGTTTTTCCACAGAAATGTTTATATTCTAATATTGTTTGTTTGTTTACCAGTGGTCACAGTCTAGATATTCTGGCTAGCTTGATGAGATCTCGAAAAGTAGTTTTGTACAATATAAAACAGTTCAGAAAAGCTTAAGGAAATATTCTTGTAATATATTTGTGTCAAGAATGATACTTCAACATATTTTAACTGTTTATATATTAATTGTCTAGACGATGGGAAAAGGGGAAAATACCTGTACCTCATATGATACATTGTAAATATATATCAAAACCAAATTATATCACAAATCTTACTCACAAAACGTGAATGTGGTACCTTTGTATATTATATGTAAGCAGTCGTGCCTCTTTCAGACAAAACAAAAATACATTCATTATTTGTTCTTGACTTTACAAGAACACATAGCAATATCATTTGTTTTTAACTTTACAGGAACACAGCCAACAGTAGTTGCTCTTGCCTGTACAGGAAATCATATAACAGTAGGTGTTCTTACCTGTACAGGGAATCATATAACAGTAGGTGTTCTTACCTGTACATGGAATCATATAACAGTAGGTGTTCTTACCTGTACATGGAATCATATAACAGTAGGTGTTCTTACCTGTACAGGGAATCATATAACAGTAGGTGTTCTTACCTGTACAGGGAATCATATAACAGTAGGTGTTCTTACCTGTACAGGGAATCATATAACAGTAGGTGTTCTTACCTGTACAGGGAATCATATAACAGTAGATGTTCTTACCTGTACATGGAATCATATAACAATATGTATTCTTACCTGTACAGGGAATCATATAACATTATGTGTTCTTACCTGTACATGGAATCATATAACAGTAGGTGTTCTTACCTGTACAGGGAATCATATAACAGTAGGTGTTCTTACCTGTACAGGGAATCATATAGCAGTAGGTGTTCTTACCTGTACATGGAATCATATAACAAATGTGTTCTTACCTTCACAGGAACACAGATAACAACAAGTAGAAGATCCGCCGTGGACAAACTCAGAAGAAAAGTATTTGTTGTATTCTGCATTTTCTTGAACCGGGCCACTGATATAATAACTAAAATATTTCCTACTAATCCTAGAATAAGAGTAATAGAGTAGATGATAGTGACAGGTACCAGTTCATTTAGTGGTAAATGGTTAATTGACGCTTCGTAGTCATAATCATACATATAATCCTCGTAAGAAGAATTTTCTGAAGATATGTTCAAAAGTGTATCAACTGCCATTTTTGTTTGTAAATGTTCCGAAGTAAAATTTCTTGTTCCGTTATATAAGGCACTATGTTTAATATGTGTATTATACATATCACTCCAATCAATAGAACTATCCATTGTTGTTACTCCTTTATATAACATTGTATAGGTATATAATTGTTGTTACTCCTTTATATAATGTTGTATAGGTATATAATTGATTTTAAGGTCTAACATTACATTCTAGTATGTTTTCCTCTATACTAAGTGGTTACTACCTCGTTTAAGATTGTAACCAATCTCTTTATGTTGTTGTGACAGAAATGACGGCGGAAAATACAGTGAATGGAAAAAAAAAGACTGACTAATCAGTCAAGAAATTTTCAATGAATTTGACTCCGGGTGTTGAAAGACACGTTTATATGTTCAATACGATGTGGGTGATATTCAAGATTCGATTTGTGGGAACACTACGGTTCTATTGGATAAAAGTGCTAGTCAGTCAAAGACTGGTCTAAATAGTTACAGAGTAAAAGCAATTAAAATATAATTGAAAACAGAACATACAGAACGAGCCTCGATCGGTTTCTAAAAACAGCATACATGATTTGTCTAACACGAAATATAATCCAACCAAGTATATATTTTGTTCTTGATTACTTGTTTATTTTTAATTGAACTTGAATAATAAATATAAATGAAGTTTCCGATGGTGTCATCTATTATAAATGTCGTCCATCGTAGCTATTTGTACTAGCCAACTAATTAATTATATTTTATCATGATAATAGCTGCTAAATAAAACGTAAGGAACATAACAAATATCCTTCATTTAGACATGTATTAAACAGAAAAACTCAAATGTGAATTAAATAGATTTTGTTTTATAATGCATTACTGTATCGACATAAAACTTTCGGATTTAGAATTACTTTGGACAATATTTAATTTTGCATGCTTAGGAATGATTAAATGTTGGAGATAACTGAAGTGGCAATCAATAATGAACAAACAAAAAACATTGGGCACATGATACAGAACGAACACAAATAAAACCACAACACAGAAAGCTAAAATGGTGAGCAACACGGACCCCACCTAAAAACATGTTGGTCATAATTATGTGCGATAAAAGTCTTGTCGGTGATTAGGGAAAGAAAACAATGTTCGTGTCCTGGTTGATAACAACGAAGCATCTGCTTAGTTTCGATATATGAACGATTTTTTGGGGACTTTAGACAGAAGGTGCAGATCATCAAAAAGAGTTTGAAGATACAAAAGGGGTAATCAGAATCCATCAATCGAAGAAGAACAGACAACACAAAGATCAAAAGGGAAAGTACAAAAATACAAACAACGATCTACAAAACATAGACATAAAACTAATGATCGAGTAACTAAGCTTCGGGCAAAGGCCAACGCAATTCTTTAAGATAAACAGGTAGATTTAAGATATCCACCAAAAATATTGAATTTCTATATGTTTATCTAACTATTCAAAATAATGAATTTGTCACTGATTTTTACAACAAACCAGCTTCTGACAAGCGTCTTTATTTACATATGATGTAATCATGTTATCCGGAAAAGTTCGGTACCAAAGAAAATCTAGATTCCCATATCACTATTGAAATATAAAACAAACAAACATAAACAACTAAATAGCATAGCACTTGTTCGAACCTTTTCCCGAGCTCTACCTAATTCAAAAACGAAATGGAACTTTACACAATTAAGACGGCATTATTTTTACAAAAAAATCTCGATTGTTGCATATTGCCGTGACACAAATCTGCAAGATATTCTTGTGCATCAGAAAAACATAATGTTGGTTTTTTCCCAACAAATCCAATAAATGCAAGACATATGAAAAGAATTGTGTACTATGTTGACATCTCCACTTTACCAACAATGTTTCAAGTAGAGTAATAGGCTTTCTTTTAGTTTAATTCTTTTATATAGCATAATAAAACTGGAATATATGAAAAACAGACGAAATCATTGCCACACAGAGATAGTTAATCTTTAGACTTTGATATTATGTGCTTCTCATATCAAATAACGTTTTAATTCATGTATTTATTCATATATTGCTTGTTTTCATATTTCTTCATCTTATACAATTTTCATATTTCTTTATGCTGTGCTTACTGAAGACCGTCAACCCATTGTGACATATAAATCCCTGAACAATACAACATATTGTGTTAATGTGTTATGATAAAAGACGTTTGCTAACCTTGAGAAAGACGTGGGATGCTAATATATAAAGATAAGCACGTGGATGAAATAAAGAAGTTGCAAATTGCAGCATTGATGAACGTGGACAGACACGGGTCTAAACTATATATGAACACAACTGATCACATATAAACACGTCAGTGAATTCACGTTCTACTGAAGGGTAAGCAATTCCTGCTCCACGTGTGATTCCCAACGTGTTACTCATGGTACTGGTCAAAGTCTAGTAAATGTCGTAGTAAAATGAAAAGAAAACGCCACATCAAAACAAAGCTTCTCTCTTAGTGAAGTAATGCAGTCAATGCCACAACGTCAGAACAAAGAATATCTCTTAGTGAAGTAATGCGGTCAACGCCACAACATCAGAAAAAAGCTTCTCTCTTAGTGAAGTAATGCGGTCAACGCCACAACGTCAGAACAAAGCTTCTCTCTTAGTGAAGTAATGCGGTCAACGCCACAACGTCAGAAAAAAGCTTCTCTCTTAGTGAAGTAATGCGGTCAACGCCACAACGTCAGAACAAAGTTTCTCTCTTAGTGAAGTAATGCGGCCAATGCCACAACGTCAGAACAAAGCTTTTCTCTTAGTGAAGTAATGCGGACAATGCCACAACATCAGAACAAAGCTTCTCTCTTAGTGAAGTAATGCGGTCAACGCCACAACGTCAGAACAAAGCTTCTCTCTTAGTCAAGTAATGTGGTCAATGCCACAACGGCAGAACAAAGCTTCTCTCTTAGTGAAGTAATGCGGTCAATGCCACAACGTCAGAACAAAGCTTCTCTCTTAGTCAAGTAATGCGGTCAATGCCACAACGGCAGAACAAAGCTTCTCTCTTCGGGAAGTAATTCGGTCAATGCCACAACGTCAGAACAAAGCTTCTCTCTTAGTGAAGTAATGCGGTCAACGCCACAACGTCAGAACAAAGCTTCTCTCTTTGGGAAGTAATGCGGTCAACGCCACAACGTCAGAACAAAGCTTCTCTCTTAGTGAAGTAATGCGGTCAACGCCACAACGTCAGAACAAATCTTCTCTCTTAGTGAAGTAATGTGGTCAATGCCACAACATCAGAACAAAGATTCTCTCTTAGTGAAATAATGCGGTCAATGCCACAACGTCAGAACAAAGCTTCTCTCTTAGTGAAGTAATGCGGTCAATGCCACAACATCAGAGCAGCAAAGCTTCTCTCTTAGTGAAGTAATGTGGTCAATGCCACAACGTCAGAACAAAGCTTCTCTCTTAGTAAAGTAATGCGGTCAATGCAACAACGTCAGAACAAAGAATATCTCTTAGTGAAGTAATGCGATCAATGCCACAATGTCAGAACAAAGAATATCTCTTAGTGAAGTAATGCGATCAACGCCACAACGTCAGAACAAAGCTTCTCTCTTTGGGAAGTAATTCGGTCAACGCCACAACGTCAGAACAAAGCTTCTCTCTTAGTGAAGTAATGCGATCAATGCCACAACGTCAGAACAAAGAATATATCTTAGTGAAGTAATGCAATCAACGCCACAACGTCAGAACAAAGCTTCTCTCTTTGGGAAGTAATGCGGTCAACGCCACAACGTCAGAACAAAGCTTCTCTCTTAGTGAAGTAATGCAGTCAACGCCACAACGTCAGAACAAAGCCTCTCTCTTAGTGAAGTAATGTGGTCAATGCCACAACGTCAGAACAAAGATTCTCTCTTAGTGAAGTAATGCGGTCAATGCCACAACGTCAGAACAAAGCTTCTCTCTTAGCTAAGTAATGCGGCCAATGCCACAACATCAGAGCAAAGCTTCTCTCTTAGTGAAGTAATGTGGTCAATGCCACAACGTCAGAACAAAGCTTCTCTCTTAGTAAAGTAATGCGGTCAATGCAACAACGTCAGAACAAAGAATATCTCTTAGTGAAGTAATGCGATCAATGCCACAATGTCAGAACAAAGAATATCGCTTAGTGAAGTAATGCGATCAACGCCACAACGTCAGAACAAAGCTTCTCTCTTTGGGAAGTAATGCGGTCAACGCCACAACGTCAGAACAAAGCTTCTCTCTTAGTGAAGTAATGCGATCAATGCCACAACGTCAGACCAAAGAATATCTCTTAGTGAAGTAATGTGGTCAATGTCACAACGTCAGAACAAAGATTCTCTCTTAGTGAAGTAATGCGGTCAATGCCACAACGTCAGAACAAAGCTTCTCTCTTAGCTAAGTAATGCGGCCAATGCCACAACATCAGAGCAAAGCTTCTCTCTTAGTGAAGTAATGCGATCAATACCACAACGTCAGAACAAAGCTTCTCTCTTAGTGAAGTAATGCGGTCAATGCCACAACGTCAGAACAAAGCTTCTCTCTTAGTGAAGTAATGCGATCAATGCCACAACGTCAGAACAAAGCTTCTCTCTTAGTGAAGTAATGTGGTCAATGCCACAACGTCAGAACAAAGAATATCTCTTAGTGGAGTAATGTGGTCAATGTCACAACGTCAGAGCAAGGCTTCTCTCTTAGTGAAGTAATGCGGTCAATGCCCCAACTTCAGAACAAAGCTTCTCTTAGTGAAGTAATGCGGTCAATGCCACAACGTCAGAACAAATCTTCTCTCTTAGTGAAGTAATGCGGTCAATGCCACAACGTCAAAACAAAGCTTCTCTCTTAGCTAAGTAATGCAGTCAATGCCACAACGTCAGAACAAAGCTTCTCTCTTAGTGAAGTAATGCGGTCAATGCCACAACATCAGAACAAAGCTTCTCTCTTAGTGAAGTAATGCGGTCAATGCCACAACATCAGAACAAAGATTCTCTCTTAGTGAAGTAATGTGGTCAATGCCACAACGTCAGAACAAAGAATATCTCTTAGTGGAGTAATGTGGTCAATGTCACAACGTCAGAGCAAGGCTTCTCTCTTAGTGAAGTAATGCGGTCAATGCCACAACTTCAGAACAAAGCTTCTCTTAGTGAAGTAATGCGGTCAATGCCACAACGTCAAAACAAAGCTTCTCTCTTAGCTAAGTAATGCGGTCAATGCCACAACGTCAGAACAAAGCTTCTCTCTTAGTGAAGTAATGCGGTCAATGCCACAACATCAGAACAAAGCTTCTCTCTTAGTGAAGTAATGCGGTCAATGCCACAACGTCAAAACAAAGCTTCTCTCTTAGTGAAGCAATGCGGTCAATGTCACAACGTCAGAACAAAGCTTCTCTCTTAGTGAAGTAATGCGGTCAATGCCACAACGTCAAAACAAAGCTTCTCTCTTAGTGAAGTAATGCGGTCAATGCCACAACATCAGAACAAAGATTCTCTCTTAGTGAAGTAATGCGGTCAATGCAAGTGGTTTTCCACATGTGAGTAACAATCTAAATGATTAATCATCCTTTGATATACGCTGTTTTATAGCTCTAAGTGATTAATCATCCTTTGATATAGGCTGTGTTATAGCTCTAAATGATTAATCATCCTTTGATATAGACTGTTTTATAGCTCTAAATGATTAATCATCCTTTGATATACGCTGTTTTATAGCTCTAAATTATTAATCATCCTTTGATATAGGCTGTTTTATAGCTCTAAGGGATTAATCATCCTTTGATATAGGCTGTTTTATAGCTCTAAGTGATTAATCATCCTTTGATATAGGCTGTTGTATAGCTCTAAGTGATTAATCATCCTTTGATATACGCTGTTTTATAGCTCTAAATGATTAATCATCCTTTGATATAGACTGTTTTATAGCTCTAAGTGATTAATCATCCTTTGATATAGGCTGTGTTATAGCTCTAAATGATTAATCATCCTTTGATATACGCTGTTTTATAGCTCTAAGTGATAAATCATCCTTTGATATAGACTGTTTTATAGCTCTAAGTGATTAATCATCCTTTGATATAGGCTGTTTTATAGCTCTAAGTGATTAATCATCCTTTGATATAGGCTGTGTTATAGCTCTAAATGATTAATCATCCTTTGATATACGCTGTTTTATAGCTCTAAGTGATTAATCATCCTTTGATATAGACTGTTTTATAGCTCTAAGTGATTAATCATCCTTTGATATAGACTGTTTTATAGCTCTAAGTGATTAATCATCCTTTGATATAGGCTGTTGTATAGCTCTAAGTGATTAATCATCCTTTGATATACGCTGTTTTATAGCTCTAAATGATTAATCATCCTTTGATATAGGCTGTTTTGCAGCTCTAAATTATTAATCATCCTTTGATATAGGCTGTTTTATAGCTCTAAGGGATTAATCATCCTTTGATATAGGCTGTTTTATAGCTCTAAGTGATTAATCATCCTTTGATATAGGCTGTTGTATAGCTCTAAGTGATTAATCATCCTTTGATATACGCTGTTTTATAGCTCTAAGTGATTAATCATCCTTTGATATAGGCTGTGTTATAGCTCTAAATGATTAATCATCCTTTGATATACGCTGTTTTATAGCTCTAAGTGATTAATCATCTTTTGATATAGGCTGTTTTATAGCTCTAAGTGATAAATCATCCTTTGATATAGACTGTTTTATAGCTCTAAGTGATAAATCATCCTTTGATATAGGCTGTTTTATAGCTCTAAATGATTAATCATCCTTTGATATACGCTGTTTTATAGCTCTAAGTGATTAATCATCCTTTGATATAGGCTGTTTTATAGCTCTAAGTGATTAATCATCCTTTGATATACGCTGTTTTATAGCTCTAAGTGATTAATCATCCTTTGATATAGGCTGTTTTATAGCTCTAAGTGATTAATCATCCTTTGATATAGACTGTTTTATAGCTCTAAGTGATTAATCATCCTTTGATATAGGCTGTGTTATAGCTCTAAATGATTAATCATCCTTTGATATAGACTGTTTTATAGCTCTAAGTGATTAATCATCCTTTGATATACGCTGTTTTATAGCTCTAAGTGATTAATCATCCTTTGATATAGACTGTTTTATAGCTCTAAGTGATTAATCATCCTTTGATATAGACTGTTTTATAGCTCTAAGTGATTAATCATCCTTTGATATAGGCTGTTGTATAGCTCTAAATGATTAATCATCCTTTGATATAGGCTGTTTATAGCTCTAAATGATTAATCATCCTTTGATATACGCTGTTTTATAGCTCTAAGTGATTAATCATCCTTTGATATAGACTGTTTTATAGCTCTAAGTGATTAATCATCCTTTGATATAGGCTGTTGTATAGCTCTAAGTGATTAATCATCCTTTGATATAGGCTGTTTTATAGCTCTAAGTGATTAATCATCCTTTGATATAGGCTGTTGTATAGCTCTTTGCTAATTGTTCCTGCAACATGTATATCTTTGCATGTGTAGGTTCAGTTAAAACAAACTGTTTTATTTTCATTTTTATTTTTTTATTTACACAATTCCTTTCACTTAAATGTATTTCTAAGAGACATGATTTTAATATAATTGTTAGGAATTGATACGGAATTTTTATATTCGTATGAATCGGAATATCTGAATACCAAACTTTGATGATTAAAGAAATACAAATTCAAGGAATAGTAAACACATGGTAAAAAACGTGACTTAACATTTTATGGAAAAACACGCATAATGAATAGTCTCCTCATACCACAATTAAAATATCCTCTCGGTGTCTTACCAAATCAAAGGGCAAAATATTTAGAAGACAAAGAAAAGATATTATCAAATGTATTAAGAATATCAATGATGAACCACAACACATTAGTAAATTATATTATTTAAAGACCGAGAAGCTGTTAAGTGTCTTTCCTCTCTTCATGACAAATATGTTATCGTTCCTGCGGACAAGGCTTCCAAAAATATCGTGTTTGTATGTAAATCATATTACTTCGAATGCCTAATCAAGGAATTAGGCATAAATAGCAACACCTCTAGTAACACGACATACAAAACAACTTCGTTCGACAAAGATGAAATCCTAGCTAACCACAGATCATTCATGAACTCTTTAAACATTCCCTCTGGTAAAGAGTCTGAGGATTTACCCTATTTATATTGGATACATAAACTCCATAAGACACCATACAAAGAAAGGTACATAGCGGGATCATCAACTTGTTCGACGAAAGAATTGTCTATTCACCTGACAAAGATTCTGTCTGCAGTAAAAGGGGGACAACAGAAATATTGTGAAACTGTTTACTCGCGTAGTGGATATTGAAAAACTCTAAAGATCTTATGGATAATCGTAAATCAATATCTTTCTCTCAGGTATCCTCCATCAAAACTTTTGATTTTTCAACTCTATATACCACCCTACCGCATGACAAATTAAAAACCCGCTTAAAAGAAACAATTCACAAAGCTTTCAATCATAGAAACTATAGCTCAAAATTTGTTGTGTTAGGCTACAATTCCGCATATTTTTCAAACAAAATTCAAAAAGGTTAAAACATGCTACTCCAAGGAACAAGTGATCAGTATGCTGGAGTTCCTCGTCGATAACATATGTGTCTCCTTTGGAGGAACACTGTTTCAGCAGGTCGTCGGCATACCAACGAGTACGAATTGTGCCCATCTTCTAGTCGATTTATTTTCATACTCATATGAGTCGGAGTTTCTTCAAAAGCTTGTAAAAGATAAGAAGATTCATGAGGCTAGAGCCTTTAATTTCGCATACAGGTATATTGATGACGTTTTATCTATCAATAATTCTAGATTTGCAGAATTTCTTCCATTGATATATCCTCCAGAGCTGAAAGTTAGAAAGTTAAAGAGACCACAGATACAGCTTCGTCCGCATCTTTTTTGGACTTATACCTCGAATTTGACGACAGTGGTCAACTCAGTACTAAAATTTATGATAAACGGGACGACTTCAATTTTACAATCATAAATTTTCCAAATATGTGCAGCAATATACCAGCTTCTCCTGCATATGGTGTTTCACCTCGCAATTGATTCGCTATGCAAGAGCCAGTAGAAATTATTCTGATTTCCTGAAACGTCATCTTCATCTGAGAAACAGGCTACTGGACCAGGGCTATGAAAAGATTCGCCTTATTCGATCTCTTAAAAAGTTTATATTCCGATACCAAGATCTTGTCGAAATATATTCCGTCTCTGCAGAGACGATGATAAGCGATGCATTTTCATATAGTGAAAATGTATAAAGATAAAGAAGTCAACAAAAATGTCAAAAATATTTTTCTATCAATGTGTGACGTAAAATTGTTTTTGACATTTGCTTCACTGGGTTTGGTACTGCTTTGACAACTATTTTACTTATTTTGTTCCAGTATTGTTATAAATGCTGTCATAGTGACAGCCGGAACCTTTGAGCCGTAATGAAAGCGGGAGGTTTGGCGCTTTAAAATCTGATTCAACCCACCATTTCTTTAGAAATGCCTGTACCAAGTGAGGGTCATTACGGTTTTCACAGTTTTCCAGTTGTTGACTGATTTTGTCTGTTTATATACTTATGAGTTTTGACTTTCCCTTTGTAAGATTGTTCGGAGTTCGGTAAATTTGTTATTACCCTTATTCAAAAGCAGAGTAGACATGTTATAGTTTAGTGAATCGAAAATTAGATGGAAAATTTCAAGTCAACTTGGGAGAAATTAGTATTTTTGCGTATAGCATTATTGAATGATAGATTTATATGATAGTAAAATTTTCAAGGCTGTGACTTACAAGATATGATATACAAAATCAATACGGTTGTTTCGAATCATTTCCATTCCGTCTAGCTTTTTATTTTCGACTGCCAAACCACGTGATGTTGATGGAATGTAAGGCACTGGACTTCCGGTGTCAATGTACACAACGAAAACTCCAATCGATAGGTGCCGTTTTAACATTACTCAACTTAAAGAATTTTTTACATTTTCTGTAAAAGACAGATATCAATTGAATTATTTTATTTTTATCAAAGACTTCTTTATTTACTGCTCCTCAGCATCATGAAAGGGAAACGATATTTATGCTATAAGACAGACATTGAGGCACCGAACACCAGTATTTACTCAGCCGTTATCTTGGCGTCTCCATATTACAATTACTTATAATCTACCGCATCTACGACTATGATATGTTGACGTTGTCACAGTAATAGCGTAAACAACGGAAGTAGTCTGCCTAACATATCAGACGTCATGACACGAAAAAGACGGAATGTCATTGGAATTGACATGATTCGAAACAACCGTATTATGGATCTGCTAAACTGGTATCCTGAAATCCTTTTTCTTTAACAAATTCAGGGAAAGTTAAGTTACGTATATTGATGTCCATACGACGGGTGCCACTATTGTAACAGGAACTGCTTGCCCTTTCAAAGGAACCTGAATTCATCCTTGGTCGTTTGTGTGGTTTCTGTGTAGTGTTGTGTAGATACATGTTTGTCTTCTTGTGCTTTTACTTTTTGACATTGATTTGTCTGTCCTTCTTTGATCTACAAAAATGGGAGTGAAAGAGAATATTAATTGTGATTGATACTGACTCTATTTTGCATTCCTTAATGGGAATAGTTCAGTATTAAAACTATCTTAGAAATCGTTTATTGTGTGTATGAGATGAATTGAACTTTGACCCCATTAACCTAAATGTGCAAAATACATTGTTATGGATACTTAATAAGAAAAAAAATAAAATAACTTGTGGAGGCATGTGTTAGTGGCATAGGGCAATTGATGCAAATGTTAGTGACACGAGCAAGTGGATATCAATGGCATGGGCTAAGGGATGCATTTGTTAGCGGCATAAGCCAATGATTGAATGTGTTAGCGACATAAGGCATTGGATGCACGTGTCAATGGCATATGATAAGGGATATATGTGTCAGCGACATGAGCTAATTGATGCATTTGTTAATGGCATGTGTCAATGGATGCACGTGTTAGTGGCATGGGCTAA
Source organism: Bathymodiolus brooksi (assembly GCA_963680875.1). Lineage (NCBI taxonomy): Eukaryota > Metazoa > Mollusca > Bivalvia > Mytilida > Modiolidae > Bathymodiolus > Bathymodiolus brooksi. The sequence goes on from OY804575.1 coordinate 155,444,659, forward strand.
AGAATGCATGTGTCGGTGATATGAACCATTGAATGCACGTGGTAGTTGCATGTGTGAAAGGATACATGCGTTAGTGACATGAACCAATGGATGCATGTGTTAGTAATATGTGCTTGTGGATGCATGTGTTTTTCCCATAAATGAAAGGCAAGATATTGGATAATGTCGACAATGTTGGCTTTCACTAAGAGCTACTACCATGTGTTGTCTTTACGTGTACTTCTCCAAACACAATGTTCTCAGACACGTCACATCCTGAGGGAAAGCGTTGTATTCGATTCGTTCAATACAACCAAACGTGGATCCTATTAGCCAAGTGTATCACTCACGCTCTTTGCTATACCCTGCACCAATACAACCAGTGGGTGACCGTATCAGATGTACTTTAGTTGTCTACGGTGGAGAAAATTTGTCCTATCTCTATAACCTCAAGTGTCCTCCAGGCAAAGCATATTAATTTTCACAGTAGTAGTAGTAATTCAGATCAATTGATTTAATAATGACATTCTTCTCAATGCTTTGGCTATTCTCAAACTTGCTACAAAATAACAAGTCATAATATTCAACATTATTTTCAACAGTTGATGAACCATGTTTATATCTAACACTTTGAGTGCATTTCAAAATGAACCTTGAATATTGATGATCATATATCTATGACAAATGACGGACAAAGACAAGTAAAACAAGAAAAAGTTGAGGGTTTTATCACGTTTTTGTTTTGTTTTTGCTTTGTGCATTAGTTTTTTTTTTTTTTTTTTTTTTTTTTTGCTAACAATATTAAATAGGACAGGAAGAGATCAAATCAAATCAATGCGGATTAATTTCGCCCACCACTGAACACCACTGATGTATAATAAATAAACGGTACAGAAAACCGAAGGGGCAACCAAGCATTGATAATTCAGAAACACTGGCAACACTGGGAACAAGATAGAGAACGTTGATGATTTTAAAATGATATAGCAAAGCCAAAAGCTTACATTGTAAATAACATTGTGATATTCTTTATTAAAATCTCTACGAGTTCAGAAGTAATTTCCTTATGACAAACAAGTCTGCTGTAAATTGTTACTACCAATTAAGGGTACTTTGTGCAGCCTAACATTAATGGATCTTTTGTTTTATGACCAGCCAATAATTGTTGTAAATGTTATAAGCTACAATTTACTAGCTTAGTCTCTCGTGTGTCATTGGTTTTCAGACACAAATGTGTTGTAGTGTATCAACACTTTATAAACTTGGGAACAAGTACTCAAATTGTGTTCAATATCTGTTTCACTAGTGTCCCACAGACATGGCCAAGTTGTATCATTTTTATTCTTATCCACGAAAACGTTATCTGACAATATGTAATAAGAACAGTTTGTAGATACCAAAGGAGTAATCAGAAACCATATATCGAAAGACATACAACACAATGGCTAAATGGAAAGGGACAAAAAAAAACACGACACATAATTATAAAGATTGAGCAAAACGAGTCCCACTAAAATCCGGGAGCAAATTCAGATGCTCCGGGAAAGTAAGCAGTTCTTGCTCCACCAGTCGCACCATCGAATAACTCTTGCTACAAACCCAGTGACAGGTCATGGATGAGGAAATGATTGGACGGTGGTGATTTTGAAACATTTTGGCGAGTTCAATGGCTGACAATTGTGTGTGATCTGTAATTATGAACAATGATAGAAAACAGAAATCTAACCGTTCAGACTTATCTATAATCATTTCATTGCTTTCTTTGACGGAAATGAATGAGAAAGAAATTGATTTCTGTTTGGTAGGTAATTATGAAGACAAGAAGCTCGAGTGCTATGTTTATTTACTTAGATGTCGAAACTATGAGCCAACAATTCAGATATGCCAACAGAATTGATTTTATTCCTGTAATATACCAATATATATCAATTAAAAGACAAGAGAAAACAGTAAAGTGTAGAAAAGAACAACACCCTTTTAAGATAAAAGACGATTTGTAAAAAATCTTAAAAAATATAAGACATATCGGTGGGATGAATCGAGTAAGGCAGTGCTGTTTATGGAATACGGTTACAGATAATTGTGTGATGTTTCATGTCGATACACACTTCATCTGAACATCTCGGTCGTTTTGATATCAACTGGTATATATATATATATATATATATACGTCTGAAAATTAAACCAAACAGTGTTAGAATTAGATTTTAGAGCTGTCAAATTTTTGTTCTTCCCTCGACGGGATTTGAACCCACACCATTGTTACACTGCAGCACCATTCGCTTAACCTTACGTCCAGCGCCCTAGACCACTCGACTACATCCACTCCCTAAAAAAGGAGCTTCAATAGTCGTAGTGTTACCTTGTCTCGTAAGGCAAATCTAGGGATAGACGTAAGACATGTGTATAAGCGTGTGTAGATGGTACATATATACTTAATATTATAATTTGACAGCAATCTAACTCAGCAATTTTTAATATATTGGATAGGATAATGAAGAATTATTCATTATACAGTCACAGGAAATAAAGTATATTATACAAACGTCTAGAAGCAAGTGACAACCATACAATATATCTGTCCCACTGGATCTCAAAGTTACTTTAAAGGATACTAGGTTAATACTAAATATTATATACGTCTGAAAATTAAACCAAACAGTGTTAGAATTAGATTTTAGAGCTGTCAAATTTTTGTTCTTCCCTCGATATATATATATATATCTTTATATGGTTATAGACTTTTTGTCCCTGATGTGAAATATAATTAACCGGTAACGTAATCTTACTAATATCGCCAACTCATTAAAAGATAAAAACAACCACAGGCTCTCATCATGTAATATGCAGGACCACATACAAATGTAACAGTTATGTACAGTTTATGTGAGAAGATAAATCGGATCGACTTGATATTACTTTTACAAAAATGAGTTTGAAACCATACATATCCACGGGTGTAAAACATAAATAGAGAATAAAGTCATCTTAGCCAGGCTTTCACACTCTGAAGAATTGTACCTCAACTCTCTCTACTCTAACTGAATATATGTCTTTACAAACAGTGTTATCTTGCAGAGCCTGTCAAATATTTCATAATTATTAACATATACTCTATCAACGGTCAAAACCGAGATTCAGAATTACTGTGACACTATATACTCCACCAAAACGTTTGACCTTGATATCCTTTGCATAACTAATCGCCAATCTAAGCTACAAGACAGATTCAAAAAATAGTTCAACTTTGTTTCATTACGTTCCGCTGTATAGACGATGTCCTTTAATTGAATACTTTAACATTTAGTGAGTATTTCGATCGCATCTATCACATTGAAGTTGAAATAATGGATACTGCATATACAGTTAGACATGGCATACCTTGAAAGACACTGAATATGTTGCTAGCGAGAGCTTACTACAAATAAAGGGAAAGGATTTACATTTTCCCACTGCTATATGCATAGCAACATTCCTGCTCCACCTGTATATAGAGTATGCATCTCTCAATTAATAATATATTCCAGAGCTTGTGTTTACCGTCAAGATTTCACTGATAGAGGGCTGCTGCTAACAAGATAACTACAGGACCAAATGTTGCTTGTGGTAAAGTTGAAATAATCACTTCGCGGGTTTTATGGCAGCCATCATGATTTGGTTAGCTGGTACGGAATACATTTATGAGTCACAGATGACCACGGATATATTCCGTTTGTCGTAGTCACAATCTCATATTTCTTTTCTAGTTCATTATTTATCACCTAGTTTTTTTTTATATAACTAACGCGACGGGTGCCACTAGTAATTATGGACTGCTTACTTTTCGGAATCTTCTGAATTCACCCACGGATTTTAGTGGGATTCGTGTTATTAATCCTTTAGTTTGCCGTTTCGTTTTTGCACCATTGTTTATGTCATTTTTCTTTTGGTCTGTCTTTCGCATTAAGGCTACTTGATTACTCCTTTGGAATCTTAAGCTTCTCTGACGAATACGTACTCTGAAAATAAATACACTAGAGGAAGCATGGATGTAAATAAACATGATATAATATTATGGATCCAGCTCTGAAATCAGCTTTCGATTGGACAAGAATGCCGGAATGTTATCTTATCTGCACGACAACATGCATATATATAAGACACCTTAATCTCCACTTGGTCCCCGCTAAGACTAATATAAGTAGTCTACCAAACTACGCTTTATAGAGCACAGTGGTAATTTATAACGCAACTAATTAATTTCGAGACACAAATGAGGGTTATTTCATCTTATTAGTCATGAAATAAGTAAAGACATAACATAAATTGTGTTGTTCGATCTTTAGTTTTCTGCTTAGTGCTTTATAGATCGTTGTTTGTTCTTTTGTCCTTTTTCTTTTGGCAATTGTGTTGTCTGTCTTTTTTCGATTGACGGATTCTAATTACCTCTTTGGTATCTTCAAACTCTCCTTATCCGGATATTCAAACAGTTCAATTGCTCAAATTATATCTCTTGTCGGCCGATACGAATCTGGTTTCTCAGTGGCCGTTTATTAATGTGTTTCTACAAGAAACAAGTAATTGGAGACATAATTACATATCTCGATCCAATGTTATGCATCAAGCCTGACATACCATGCCCCTCAAGCTCGTTCCCGTCGCATAGACTTCCATGTAGTGCTTTCACAATTGTTGCATTTACCATGCAACAGAGTATTAACCGAAAATGAGGTTACAACTAATCGTTTCCTACCAAAAATCCTCATGCTGATTTCTTCAAATTCATCAAAATTCCGATTGATCATTCACCAAAATAACATTAGATCGAACGTGTACCATCAAAAACCTTCCAACCGATTGCCAAACAATGCATCGGCCGTCGGAAAGCCCGGAATGATGGCTTAGTTATATCTCTCAGTCTTCTAAAAAGTTCTCTAGAGTACAGATGACGAAAGATAGTATTGGTAATTAGATTGTCGTTCAAAGTTGACTGTAGTTTCCATATTTATTCTTACAATGTCCTAGTGTACTATGATGGTCAGTCTTAATAGGGAAACAACAGTCAACGTTGAACCAGAATATAATTGACAATACCATCTTCCATCATCTGTACCCATGTGACAGGATACTTTTCAACATGATGTTGACATATTTCAAAAATAAATTTGAAAGATAAGATGATTTAATACTTAAGTACTCATAAGACGATGAAATGTAAAATGTCTAAATGCAAGCTTTAGAGTAACAAAAGATACAATTATTTATTTTAAATATGTATAGAATGATGCCTATATATATATCACATCTAATTACATGCATAACAAAAATAAATCTGACAATGGTGAAGTATAATGATCAACTCTGCTACCTACTGATATATGAATCAATAAATTATTCTAAATATTGCATCTAAGTGCTTCTTATTTAAACATCATTGTATTTTTCTTCCCACATTATGTAACAGTTTGTTTTAATAGTATAGTACAAAACAAATGAAGCAGACATCGGCGGAAGTTATTTAATCTAATGACACTTAATGTTTCTGTAATGAATTTCCGGTTCTTTGTCTTAAAATTCTAATTTTCTTCTTGTATAACAACATCCGACGTGTAAGTCAAATAATGATTTAAAACACAAGTTCATAGTGCCTCACACGTGACGTAATCACAAGTTCATAGTGCCTCACACGTGACGTAATCACAAGTTCATAGTGCCTCACACGTGACGTAATATCTACATAACATGTACTTTACGAGGGTGCTGGTCAATTTGTCTCATGTCCAATTTGTCCCAACCAATTTGTCCCAATTTTTTGTCAATTCGTCCCACTTTTGGACAATTTGTCTCAACTGTAATTTATCAATGTGGATCTTTCTTTTTTTTTAGATTTAGTAAAAAAAAAAATGATGGAATATGTTCAATGTAATTTTTTTTTTTAGATTTAGTAAAAAATGTGGATAATTTTTTTTTAGATTTTGTAAAAAAAAAGATGGTATATGTTATGCATGTATTTGATCACACAATTAAGCCAATACTGCTCTATGGCTGTGAAATTTGGGGAACATTCAACACTTTCTCTGCAAAATTCAGACATGGGATGCAGAATTTATCTTTTGACCAAATTTATTGTAAGCAAAAAGCTGAACTTTTGCACCAGAAATTCTGCAAGTACATACTAGGTGTACACAAAAAATCAACAAATTTTGCTGTTCTATCAGAACTTGGTAGATTTCCTCTTCATTTTAATGTCATTAAAGCAATGATTAGATATTATGATAGACTTAAAAAAATTGAAGACATGTTTCCTCTTTTGCATGCAGCATATAAAGAATCTATATCAATGGATGATTCAAATCATGCTTCTTGGTTTTCTTCAATAAAATTGATTAGCAATAAAATAGCTCAATCTTTGGATCTGAAAAACAATAAGATAAGTAATGCAATTTTAAACAAGTTTTTCATTAATGAATGGAACAAAAATAACGAAAAATTCTCAGATGGCAAATTGAGCAAAAAACAACTTTGGTTTTGAAAAATATCTTGACAAATTAAGAATTTTTAACAGAGGAGAACTTTGACTAGATTTAGAATCTCTGCTCATAAGTTAGCCATAGAAACTGGCAGATACAAGGGAATTCCCCGACACGACAGAATTTGCACACGATGCACAGATAATACTGTAGAGGATGAGAGACACTTCCTATTTTCTTGTAACTATCAAACTCAGGAAAGAGAAGCCTTAATGTCCATTATCAATGAAAATTGTAAAAACTTTTCATTACTTAATATAGATGTAAAACTTGTATTGCTTTTAAACAATGAACATATTGATATTCTTTGTGCTCTCTGTACTTTTTTAAAACATATTTAATCTTCTCTCCTGAAGTTTAATATCAAGTTGGGAGATGTTTCTCTCTTCTACAGCTGTTGTGAGGTCCACTGGGCACTTGATGCATTTAAGAATATAATGATGAAAATTGGTCCTAATGCACCTGCCCTTGATGGCCTCTGTATCTGGATGATGCAAATTTCCTCCATGTACATTGGCCATGAGGAGGACTTTAATTTCATTTGAATTTCATTTTGTTTAATCATTTCCAGTCTAAATGTCCTTTAGGCACCGGCCCTTGATGACCTCTGCATATGAATGGCATTGCTCTCATGCATGTACATTGGTCATGAGGAGGACGCTGGATTTGTCTTCTGTCATTGAATTAGCCCCTTGTAAATATAAAAGGGTTTATTTCTATTTCGGTGTTCAGAAGAAGTTAATAACTTATTAAATATCAACAAATGATATATATTTATTGGGGTTGTTTTGGGGTTTTTTTTGTAATTGCCCAGTGGACTCTTCCAAATACAATACTCATCAGAGACATAGATATGTTTAGTACTTATGTACCAATTTCTGCAAATTGCTTGTTTGTATACTGATTATTACATTTATGTATTAGAATGTTTATTGTTTTTTGTGTGTAATATAAATCACTGTAATGACTCTGCCCCTTGCTGGGACCTTGATTGGACAATAAAATCTTATCTTATCTTATGTTCAATGTAGACAAAAAAGTATTGCTCTGTGTAATAAGCCACTACCTTACTTGACTATCCTAATTGTAAGCTATAATTTGGTTATAGTTCTTTGATGATAGATCAAACAAACGCTTTAATAATCAGCTTGAGCATAATTATTGAATGATCTTGACTGAAGTACAGGTTATTGTTTTTTTTAATATTACTTGATTGCTTTTTGATTGGCAATTTTTTTAGCATCAAGTCAATTAGTATAGTCAATGTTTATAGAACAGTTACTCTTAACCAGTTTTGTGTATATTCTACAATATAGTTTTTACTCACTGTCCTTTTTATGAAACCAAACACAAACATCAAAGAAACAAAAGAAATATGCAATCAGCTTGGGAGTTGGGGGAAGACAAAATATTGTCTTCTTATAGGTCAAATACATTAAAACCAATCATATTAAAACATTACAAAAAAAAACCCAAATATATAAGGAAAACTTTTAGAGTCACTGCATACGTAAACTTTCATCATGTCACTCAAGCTAGCGACCACTAAGTTAGCGATCAATAAGGCGATATGTCTCAAAACCAAAAAAAAATAATAAGAGTAAAATGTACTTTTAAAGATTTCTAGCAACCAATAAAAAGTATATTACTGTAAATGCATATTCAACACAATGAATCGACATCGGGGCATACAGGAAATATTTCTAGAGCCTCCTGCCCACACAATACAAAAATAACATTTCACACCCGGATGTGGACGTGATGTGCAGAATCCCACACAGGCACTCAGGTCAGTGAAAGACCCGGGCGATACATTTTACGTTTTATTTCACATGATCTCCCGAACATAAAATATTTATTTTCTTTACTGGACTAAATAACGAAGACATAAATATTTTTCGAATGGCGAGTTTACAAAAACACTTTAAATAAACACAGATTAAAAAATAATTTACTTTCATGTAAACCGGTAAATAATTTGGACATTGTTTTGTCAAACAATATAAAGTCATAAGATTCCGGTTCACATGAAGACATCTCATCAATCTAAAAATAGTGTAATTATAGAACATTAGAAAAATATAACAGTAAGTTTTATGAAAAAAAAAACCAAAGTCTAAAACACTTTAAATAAACACAGATTAAAAGTTAAAATCCACCTGTGATGTAAATCTATTGTCAAAACTCTCCATTATTTTTAAGGAATGGAGAGTTATTGTTCTCTTTGTACTTTATATACTATACACAGACTTTTTGTTTTGTTACAAGATTAATAATTAATAAAATTAATAAAGTTACAATGGGTGGATTTTATGTTGGAGAATGTCCTCGTATCTCTCCATTCCTTAAAAACAATGGGCCTCGTCTCCATTATTTTTAAGGAATGGAGAGTTAATGGAGAATGTCCTCGTATCTCCCCATTCCTTAAATACAATGGGCCTCGTCTCCATTATTTTTAAGGAATGGAGAGTTACTTGGACATTCTCCTATACATAATTTACTTTCATGTAAACCGGTAAATAATTTGAACAGCGTTTTGTCAAACAATATAAAGTCATAAGATTCCGGTTCACATGAAGACATCTCATAAATCTAAAAATAGTGTAATTATAGAACATTAGAAAAATATAACAGTACGTTTTATGAAAAAAAAAACCAAAGTCTAAATCCCGCATGTGCGTGTCACATTTATTTAATAAATATATTATGATGTTTTATCTACATGTATTTATTTTTAAATTGTGTATTCAAAGGTGTCAAATCACCAATTTAATTCACCAATCAGAGCGTAGAACATATTTTTTAAAGAAAAAAGTTCCTTTCGCTATTTTGAAAAAAAAAATTAAATGGAAAGGTATAAACAATGGTAGTTGCAGGTAAATATGCAAGGATTATTTTGAACCCCAATTTGGTTACATATAGTTGTATTGGAATCCTTTATAGAGGTCTTGATGAATGGCCCATCAATACGGAAATTCCGGGAATGACGTTGCTATTTGTAGAGTAGGGAATATCACAGAGCATGGTACTTCATTGCATATCAAAGTTGATATTTGACACCCTGCTGTGGGCTTGAGGTGAAGAAACCCACCCAGGCACTTCCGTCAGTTAAAGGCCCGGGCAATACATTTGACTTAAACCCCAGGTGGGCAAGAACTTTGGCGTCCTTAATATATTTTTCATGGGATATTTATAGAGACCCCCCCCCCCTCCACAAAAAAACAAAATTCAAATATCAAAGTTGATATTTGACACCCTGCTGTGGGCTTGAGGTGCAGAAACCCACACAGGCACTTAAGTCAGTTAAATGCCTGGACAATACCTTTGACTTAAACTCCAAGTGGGCAAGAACTTTGCCGTCCTTGATATATTTTTCATGGGATATTCATAGAGACCCCCACTCCACAAAACAAAATTCATATCAAAGTTGATATTTGACACCCTGCTGTGGACTTGAGATGCAGAAACCCACCCAGGCACTTAAGTCAGTTAAAGACCCGGACAACACCTTTGCCTTAAACCCCAAGTGGGTAAGAACTTTGCCGTCCTTAATATATTTTTCATGCGATATTTATAGAGACCCCCCCTTTCCACAAAAAAATTAATTCAAATATCAAAGTTGATATTTGACACCCTGCTGTGGGATTGAGGTGCAAAAACCCACCCGGCACTTAAGTCAGGTAAAGACCCGGGCGATACCTTTAACTTAAACCCCAAGTGGGCAAGAACTTTGCCGTCCTTGATATATTTTTCATGGCATATTTATAGAGAACCCCCCCCCCTCCACAAAAAAAAATATTCAATTATCTAAGTTGATATTTGACACCCTGCTGTGAGCTTGAGGTGCAGAAACCCACCCATGCACTTCAGTCAGTTTACGGATCGGGAAATACATTTGACATAAACCCCAAGTGGGAAAGAACTTTGCCGTCCTTGATATATTTTTCATGGGATATTAATAGAGCCCCCCCCCCCCCTCCACAATTATCAAAGTTGATATTTGACACCCTGCTGTGAGCTTGATGTGCAGAAACCCACCCAGGCACTTAAGTCAGTTAAAAACCCGGACAATACCTTTGACTTAATCCCCTAGTGGGTAAGAACTTTGCCGTTCTTAATATATTTTTCATGGGATATTTATAGAGACCCCCCCTTTCCACAAAAAATAAATTCAAATATCGAAGTTGATATTTGACACCCTGCTGTGGGATTGAGGTGGAGAAACCCATCCAGGCACTTCAGTCAGCTAAAGACCCGGAAAATACATTTGACATAAACCCCAAGTGGGCAAGAACTTTGCCGTCCTTGATATATTTTTCATGGCATATTTACACAGATCCCCCACTCCACACAAAAATATTCATATCAAAGTTGATACTTGACACCCTGCTGTGGGCTTGAAATGCAGAGACCCACACAGACACTTAAGTCAGTTAAAGGCCCGGACAATACCTTTGACCTAAACCCCAAGTGGGCAAGAACTTTGCCGTCCTTGATATATTTTTCATGGGATATTTATAGAGCCCCCCCCTCCACAAACAAAAATATTCAATTATCAAATTTGATATTTGACACCGTGCTGTGGGCTCGAGGTGCCGAAACCCACCCAGGCACTTCAGTCAGTTAAAGGCCCGGGCAATACCTTTGACTTAAACCCCAAGTGAGCAAGAACTTTTCCGTCCTTGATATATTTTTCATCGCATATTTATAGAGACCCCCACTCTACACAAAAAAATTCATATCAAAGTTGATATTTGACACCCTGCTATGGCCTTGAGGTGCAGAAACCCACCCAGGCACTTATGTCAGGTAAAGACCCGGGCGATACCTTTAACTTAAACCCCAAGTGGGCAAGAACTTTGCCGTCCTTAATATATTTTTCATCGCATATTTATAGACCCCCCCCCCCCCCACTCCACAAAAAAAAATTCAAATATTAAAGTTGATATTTGACACACTGATGTGGAATTGAGGTGCAGAAACCCACCCAGGCACTTCAGTCAGTTACAGGCCCGGACAATACCTTTGACATAAACTCCAAGTGGGCAAGAACTTTGCCGTCCTTAATATATTTTTCATGGGATATTCATAGAGACCCCCACTCCACAAAACAAAATTCATATCAAATTTGATATTTGACACCCTGCTGTGGGCTTGAGGTGCAGAAATCCACCCAGGCACTTAAGTCAGTTACAGGACCGGGCAATACATTTGACGTAAACCTCAATTCGGCAAGAACTTTGTCGCCCTTGATATATTTTTCATGGGATATGTATAAAGAACCCCACTCCACAAAAAAAATTAAATTATCAAAGTTGATATTTGACACCCTGCTGTGGGCTTGAGGTGCAGAACCCACCCAGGCACTTAAGTCAGTTAAAAGACCGGGCAATACATTTGACGTAAATCCCAAGTGGGTAAGTACTTTGTCGTCCTTGATATATTTTTCATGGGATATTTATAGAGACCCCTCCCCCTTTCCACAAAAAAATATTCATATCAAAGTTGATATTCGACACCCTGCTGTGGGATTGAGGTGCAGAAACCCACCCAGACACTTAAGTCAGTTAAAGACCCGGCGATACCTTTGACTTAAACCCCAAGTGGGCAAGAACTTTGCCGTCCTTAATATATTTTTCATGGCATATTTATAGAGACCCCCTCTCCACAAAATAAATATTCAATTATCAAAGTTGACATTTGACACCCTCCTGTGGGCTTGAGGTGCAGAATCCCGCCCATGCACTTCGGTCAGTTAACGGATCGGGAAATACATTTGACATAAACCCTAAGTGGGCAAGAACTTTGCCGTCCTTGATATATTTTTCATGGGATATTTATAGAGATCCCCCACTCCACACAAAACAAAATCATATCAAAGTTGATATTTGACACGCTGCTGTGGGCTTGAGATGCAGAAACCCACACAGACACTTCAGTCAGGTAAAGGCTCGGACATTACCTTTGACCTAAACCCCAAGTGGGCAAGAACTTTGCCGTCCTTGATATATATTTCATGGGATATTTATAAAGCCCCCCCCCCCCCCTCCACAAACAAAAATATTCAATTATCAAAGTTGATAATTGACACCATGCTGTGGGCTTGAGGTGCAGAAACCCACCCAGGCACTTCAGTCAGTTAAAGGACCGGGCAATACATTTGACGTAAAACCCAAGTGGGCAAGAACTTTGCCGTCCTTGATATATTTTTCATGGGATATTAATAGAGACCCCTCCCCCTTTCCACAAAAAAATATTCATATCAAAGTTGATATTCGACACCCTGCTGTGAGCTTGAGGTGCAAAAACCCACCCATGCACTTCAGTCAGTTTACGGATCGGGAAATACATTTGACATAAACCCCAAGTGGGCAAGAACTTTGCCGTCCTTGATATATTTTTCATGGGATATTTATAGAGATCCCCCACTCCACACAAAAAAATTCATATCAAAGTTGATATTTGACACCCTGCTGAGGGTTTGAGATGCAGAAACCCACAGACACTTCAGTCAGTTAAAGGCCCGGACAATACCTTTGACCTAAACCCCAAGTGGGCAAGAACTTTGCCGTCCTTGATATATTTTTCATGGGATATTAATAGAGCCCCCCCCCCCCTCTACAAACAAATATATTCAATTATTAAAGTTGATATTTGACACCCTGCTGTGAGCTTGATGTGCAGATACCCACCCAGGCACTTAAGTCAGTTAAAGGCCCGGGCAATACCTTTGACTTAAACCCCAAGTGAGCAAGAACTTTGCCGTCCTTGATATATTGTTCATCGCATATTTATAGAGACCCCCACTCCACACAAAAAAAATCATATCAAAGTTGATATTTGACACCCTGCTATGGCCTTGAGGTGCAGAAACCCACCCAGGCACTTATGTCAGGTAAAGACCCGGGCGATACCTTTAACTTAAACCCCAAGTGGGCAAGAACTTTACCGTCCTTAATATATTTTTCATCGCATATTTATAGAGCCCCCCCCACTCCACAAAATAAAATTCAATTATTAAAGTTGATATTTGACACACTGATGTGGAATTGAGGTGCATAAACCCACCCAGGCACTTAAGTCAGTTACAGGACCGGGCAATACATTTGACGTAAACCTCAAGTCGGCAAGAACTTTGTCGACCTTGATATATTTTTCATGGGATATCTATAAAGAACCCCACTCCACAAAAAAAAATTCAATTATCAAAGATGATATTTGACACCCTGCTGTGGGCTTGAGGTGCAGAACCCACCCAGGCACTTCAGTCAGTTAAAAGACCGGGCAATACATTTGACGTAAATCCCAAGTGGGTAAGAACTTTGTCGTCCTTGATATATTTTTCATGGGATATTTATAGAGACCCCTCTCCCTTTCCACAAAAAAATATTCATATCAAAGTTGATATTCGACACCCTACTGTGGAATTGAGGTGCAGAAACCCACCCAGACACTTAAGTCAGACACCCGGCGATACCTTTGACTTAAACCCCAAGTGGGCAAGAACTTTGCCGTCCTTAATATATTTTTCATGGCATATTTATAGAGACCCCCTCTCCACAAATTAAATATTCAATTATCAAAGTTGACATTTGACACCCTCCTGTGGGCTTGAGGTGCAGAATCCCGCCCATGCACTTCGGTCAGTTAACGGATCGGGAAATACATTTGACATAAACCCTAAGTGGGCAAGAACTTTGCCGTCCTTGATATATTTTTCATGGGATATTTATAGAGATCCCCCACTCCACACAAAACAAAATCATATCAAAGTTGATATTTGACACGCTGCTGTGGGCTTGAGATGCAGAAACCCACACAGACACTTCAGTCAGGTAAAGGCTCGGACATTACCTTTGACCTAAACCCCAAGTGGGCAAGAACTTTGCCGTCCTTGATATATATTTCATGGGATATTTATAAAGCCCCCCCCCCCTCCACAAAAAAAATATTCAATTATCAAATTTGATATTTGACACCCTGCTGTGGGCTTGAGGTGCAGAAACCCACCCAGGCACTTCAGTCAGTTAAAGACCCGGACAATACCTTTGACTTAAACGCCATGTGGTAAGAACTTTGCCGTCCTTAATGTATTTTTCATGGGATATTAATAGAGACCCCCTCCTTCCACAAAAAAATCAATTCATATATCAAAGTTGATATTTGACTCCCTGCTGTGGGATTGAGGTGCAGAAACCCACCCAGGCAGTTAACGGATCGGGAAATACATTTGACATAAACCCCAAGTGGGCAAGAACTTTGCCGTCCTTGATATATTTTGCATGGCATATTTATAGAGATCCCCCACTCCACACAAAAAAAATCATATCAAAGTTGATATTTGACACCCTGCTGTGGGCTTGAGGTGCAGTAACACACCCAGGTATTTCAGTCAGTTAAAGGACCGGGCAATACATTTGACTTAAGCCCCAAGTGGGCAAGAACTTTGCCGTCCTTGATATATTTTTCATGGGATATTTATAGAGACCCCCCTCCACAAAAAAAGTGAAATATAAAAGTTGATATTTGACACCCTGCTGTGGGCTTGAGGTGCAGAAACTCACCCAGACACTTCAGTCAGTTAAAGGCCCGGACATTACCTTTGACCTAAACCCCAAGTAGGCAAGAACTTTGCCGTCCTTGATATATTTTTCATGGGATATTTATAGAGCCCCCCCCCTCCACAAACAAAAATATTCAATTATCAAATTTGATATTTGACACCGTGCTGTGGGCTCGAGGTGCCGAAACCCACCCAGGCACTTCAGTCAGTTAAAGGCCCGGGCAATACCTTTGACTTAAACCCCAAGTGAGCAAGAACTTTTCCGTCCTTGATATATTTTTCATCGCATATTTATAGAGACCCCCACTCTACACAAAAAAATTCATATCAAAGTTGATATTTGACACCCTGCTATGGCCTTGAGGTGCAGAAACCCACCCAGGCACTTATGTCAGGTAAAGACCCGGGCGATACCTTTAACTTAAACCCCAAGTGGGCAAGAACTTTGCCGTCCTTAATATATTTTTCATCGCATATTTATAGACCCCCCCCCCCACTCCACAAAAAAAAATTCAATTATTAAAGTTGATATTTGACACACTGATGTGGAATTGAGGTGCAGAAACCCACCCAGGCACTTCAGTCAGTTACAGGCCCGGACAATACCTTTGACATAAACTCCAAGTGGGCAAGAACTTTGCCGTCCTTAATATATTTTTCATGGGAAATTCATAGAGACCCCCACTCCACAAAACAAAATTCATATCAAATTTGATATTTGACACCCTGCTGTGGGCTTGAGGTGCAGAAACCCACCCAGGCACTTAAGTCAGTTACAGGACCGGGCAATACATTTGACTTAAACCTCAATTCGGCAAGAACTTTGTCGCCCTTGATATATTTTTCATGGGATATGTATAAAGAACCCCACTCCACAAAAAAAATTAAATTATCAAAGTTGATATTTGACACCCTGCTGTGGGCTTGAGGTGCAGAACCCACCCAGGCACTTAAGTCAGTTAAAAGACCGGGCAATACATTTGACGTAAATCCCAAGTGGGTAAGTACTTTGTCGTCCTTGATATATTTTTCATGGGATATTTATAGAGACCCCTCCCCCTTTCCACAAAAAAATATTCATATCAAAGTTGATATTCGACACCCTGCTGTGGGATTGAGGTGCAGAAACCCACCCAGACACTTAAGTCAGTTAAAGACCCGGCGATACCTTTGACTTAAACCCCAAGTGGGCAAGAACTTTGCCGTCCTTAATATATTTTTCATGGCATATTTATAGAGACCCCCTCTCCACAAAATAAATATTCAATTATCAAATTTGACATTTGACACCCTCCTGTGGGCTTGAGGTGCAGAATCCCGCCCATGCACTTCGGTCAGTTAACGGATCGGGAAATACATTTGACATAAACCCTAAGTGGGCAAGAACTTTGCCGTCCTTGATATATTTTTCATGGGATATTTATAGAGATCCCCCACTCCACACAAAACAAAATCATATCAAAGTTGATATTTGACACGCTGCTGTGGGCTTGAGATGCAGAAACCCACACAGACACTTCAGTCAGGTAAAGGCTCGGACATTACCTTTGACCTAAACCCCAAGTGGGCAAGAACTTTGCCGTCCTTGATATATATTTCATGGGATATTTATAAAGCCCCCCCCCCCCCTCCACAAACAAAAATATTCAATTATCAAAGTTGATAATTGACACCATGCTGTGGGCTTGAGGTGCAGAAACCCACCCAGGCACTTCAGTCAGTTAAAGGACCGGGCAATACATTTGACGTAAAACCCAAGTGGGCAAGACTTTGCCGTCCTTGATATATTTTTCATGGGATATTAATAGAGACCCCTCCCCCTTTCCACAAAAAAATATTCATATCAAAGTTGATATTCGACACCCTGCTGTGAGCTTGAGGTGCAAAAACCCACCCATGCACTTCAGTCAGTTTACGGATCGGGAAATACATTTGACATAAACCCCAAGTGGGCAAGAACTTTGCCGTCCTTGATATATTTTTCATGGGATATTTATAGAGATCCCCCACTCCACACAAAAAAATTCATATCAAAGTTGATATTTGACACCCTGCTGAGGGTTTGAGATGCAGAAACCCACAGACACTTCAGTCAGTTAAAGGCCCGGACAATACCTTTGACCTAAACCCCAAGTGGGCAAGAACTTTGCCGTCCTTGATATATTTTTCATGGGATATTAATAGAGCCCCCCCCCCCTCTACAAACAAATATATTCAATTATTAAAGTTGATATTTGACACCCTGCTGTGAGCTTGATGTGCAGATACCCACCCAGGCACTTAAGTCAGTTAAAGGCCCGGGCAATACCTTTGACTTAAACCCCAAGTGAGCAAGAACTTTGCCGTCCTTGATATATTGTTCATCGCATATTTATAGAGACCCCCACTCCACACAAAAAAAATCATATCAAAGTTGATATTTGACACCCTGCTATGGCCTTGAGGTGCAGAAACCCACCCAGGCACTTATGTCAGGTAAAGACCCGGGCGATACCTTTAACTTAAACCCCAAGTGGGCAAGAACTTTACCGTCCTTAATATATTTTTCATCGCATATTTATAGAGCCCCCCCCACTCCACAAAATAAAATTCAATTATTAAAGTTGATATTTGACACACTGATGTGGAATTGAGGTGCATAAACCCACCCAGGCACTTAAGTCAGTTACAGGACCGGGCAATACATTTGACGTAAACCTCAAGTCGGCAAGAACTTTGTCGACCTTGATATATTTTTCATGGGATATCTATAAAGAACCCCACTCCACAAAAAAAAATTCAATTATCAAAGATGATATTTGACACCCTGCTGTGGGCTTGAGGTGCAGAACCCACCCAGGCACTTCAGTCAGTTAAAAGACCGGGCAATACATTTGACGTAAATCCCAAGTGGGTAAGAACTTTGTCGTCCTTGATATATTTTTCATGGGATATTTATAGAGACCCCTCTCCCTTTCCACAAAAAAATATTCATATCAAAGTTGATATTCGACACCCTACTGTGGAATTGAGGTGCAGAAACCCACCCAGACACTTAAGTCAGACACCCGGCGATACCTTTGACTTAAACCCCAAGTGGGCAAGAACTTTGCCGTCCTTAATATATTTTTCATGGCATATTTATAGAGACCCCCTCTCCACAAATTAAATATTCAATTATCAAAGTTGACATTTGACACCCTCCTGTGGGCTTGAGGTGCAGAATCCCGCCCATGCACTTCGGTCAGTTAACGGATCGGGAAATACATTTGACATAAACCCTAAGTGGGCAAGAACTTTGCCGTCCTTGATATATTTTTCATGGGATATTTATAGAGATCCCCCACTCCACACAAAACAAAATCATATCAAAGTTGATATTTGACACGCTGCTGTGGGCTTGAGATGCAGAAACCCACACAGACACTTCAGTCAGGTAAAGGCTCGGACATTACCTTTGACCTAAACCCCAAGTGGGCAAGAACTTTGCCGTCCTTGATATATATTTCATGGGATATTTATAAAGCCCCCCCCCCCTCCACAAAAAAAATATTCAATTATCAAATTTGATATTTGACACCCTGCTGTGGGCTTGAGGTGCAGAAACCCACCCAGGCACTTCAGTCAGTTAAAGACCCGGACAATACCTTTGACGTAAACCTCAAGTCGGCAAGAACTTTGTCGACCTTGATATATTTTTCATGGGATATCTATAAAGAACCCCACTCCACAAAAAAAAATTCAATTATCAAAGATGATATTTGACACCCTGCTGTGGGCTTGAGGTGCAGAACCCACCCAGGCACTTCAGTCAGTTAAAAGACCGGGCAATACATTTGACGTAAATCCCAAGTGGGTAAGAACTTTGTCGTCCTTGATATATTTTTCATGGGATATTTATAGAGACCCCTCTCCCTTTCCACAAAAAAATATTCATATCAAAGTTGATATTCGACACCCTACTGTGGAATTGAGGTGCAGAAACCCACCCAGACACTTAAGTCAGACACCCGGCGATACCTTTGACTTAAACGCCATGTGGTAAGAACTTTGCCGTCCTTAATGTATTTTTCATGGGATATTAATAGAGACCCCCTCCTTCCACAAAAAAATCAATTCATATATCAAAGTTGATATTTGACTCCCTGCTGTGGGATTGAGGTGCAGAAACCCACCCAGGCAGTTAACGGATCGGGAAATACATTTGACATAAACCCCAAGTGGGCAAGAACTTTGCCGTCCTTGATATATTTTGCATGGCATATTTATAGAGATCCCCCACTCCACACAAAAAAAATCATATCAAAGTTGATATTTGACACCCTGCTGTGGGCTTGAGGTGCAGTAACACACCCAGGTATTTCAGTCAGTTAAAGGACCGGGCAATACATTTGACTTAAGCCCCAAGTGGGCAAGAACTTTGCCGTCCTTGATATATTTTTCATGGGATATTTATAGAGACCCCCCTCCACAAAAAAAGTGAAATATAAAAGTTGATATTTGACACCCTGCTGTGGGCTTGAGGTGCAGAAACTCACCCAGACACTTCAGTCAGTTAAAGGCCCGGACATTACCTTTGACCTAAACCCCAAGTAGGCAAGAACTTTGCCGTCCTTGATATATTTTTCATGGGATATTTATAGAGCCCCCCCCCTCCACAAACAAAAATATTCAATTATCAAATTTGATATTTGACACCGTGCTGTGGGCTCGAGGTGCCGAAACCCACCCAGGCACTTCAGTCAGTTAAAGGCCCGGGCAATACCTTTGACTTAAACCCCAAGTGAGCAAGAACTTTTCCGTCCTTGATATATTTTTCATCGCATATTTATAGAGACCCCCACTCTACACAAAAAAATTCATATCAAAGTTGATATTTGACACCCTGCTATGGCCTTGAGGTGCAGAAACCCACCCAGGCACTTATGTCAGGTAAAGACCCGGGCGATACCTTTAACTTAAACCCCAAGTGGGCAAGAACTTTGCCGTCCTTAATATATTTTTCATCGCATATTTATAGACCCCCCCCCCCCCACTCCACAAAAAAAAATTCAATTATTAAAGTTGATATTTGACACACTGATGTGGAATTGAGGTGCAGAAACCCACCCAGGCACTTCAGTCAGTTACAGGCCCGGACAATACCTTTGACATAAACTCCAAGTGGGCAAGAACTTTGCCGTCCTTAATATATTTTTCATGGGATATTCATAGAGACCCCCACTCCACAAAACAAAATTCATATCAAATTTGATATTTGACACCCTGCTGTGGGCTTGAGGTGCAGAAACCCACCCAGGCACTTAAGTCAGTTACAGGACCGGGCAATACATTTGACTTAAACCTCAATTCGGCAAGAACTTTGTCGCCCTTGATATATTTTTCATGGGATATGTATAAAGAACCCCACTCCACAAAAAAAATTAAATTATCAAAGTTGATATTTGACACCCTGCTGTGGGCTTGAGGTGCAGAACCCACCCAGGCACTTAAGTCAGTTAAAAGACCGGGCAATACATTTGACGTAAATCCCAAGTGGGTAAGTACTTTGTCGTCCTTGATATATTTTTCATGGGATATTTATAGAGACCCCTCCCCCTTTCCACAAAAAAATATTCATATCAAAGTTGATATTCGACACCCTGCTGTGGGATTGAGGTGCAGAAACCCACCCAGACACTTAAGTCAGTTAAAGACCCGGCGATACCTTTGACTTAAACCCCAAGTGGGCAAGAACTTTGCCGTCCTTAATATATTTTTCATGGCATATTTATAGAGACCCCCTCTCCACAAAATAAATATTCAATTATCAAATTTGACATTTGACACCCTCCTGTGGGCTTGAGGTGCAGAATCCCGCCCATGCACTTCGGTCAGTTAACGGATCGGGAAATACATTTGACATAAACCCTAAGTGGGCAAGAACTTTGCCGTCCTTGATATATTTTTCATGGGATATTTATAGAGATCCCCCACTCCACACAAAACAAAATCATATCAAAGTTGATATTTGACACGCTGCTGTGGGCTTGAGATGCAGAAACCCACACAGACACTTCAGTCAGGTAAAGGCTCGGACATTACCTTTGACCTAAACCCCAAGTGGGCAAGAACTTTGCCGTCCTTGATATATATTTCATGGGATATTTATAAAGCCCCCCCCCCCCTCCACAAACAAAAATATTCAATTATCAAAGTTGATAATTGACACCATGCTGTGGGCTTGAGGTGCAGAAACCCAATTTGACGTAAAACCCAAGTGGGCAAGAACTTTGCCGTCCTTGATATATTTTTCATGGGATATTAATAGAGACCCCTCCCCCTTTCCACAAAAAAATATTCATATCAAAGTTGATATTCGACACCCTGCTGTGAGCTTGAGGTGCAAAAACCCACCCATGCACTTCAGTCAGTTTACGGATCGGGAAATACATTTGACATAAACCCCAAGTGGGCAAGAACTTTGCCGTCCTTGATATATTTTTCATGGGATATTTATAGAGATCCCCCACTCCACACAAAAAAATTCATATCAAAGTTGATATTTGACACCCTGCTGAGGGTTTGAGATGCAGAAACCCACAGACACTTCAGTCAGTTAAAGGCCCGGACAATACCTTTGACCTAAACCCCAAGTGGGCAAGAACTTTGCCGTCCTTGATATATTTTTCATGGGATATTAATAGAGCCCCCCCCCCCCTCTACAAACAAATATATTCAATTATTAAAGTTGATATTTGACACCCTGCTGTGAGCTTGATGTGCAGATACCCACCCAGGCACTTAAGTCAGTTAAAGGCCCGGGCAATACCTTTGACTTAAACCCCAAGTGAGCAAGAACTTTGCCGTCCTTGATATATTGTTCATCGCATATTTATAGAGACCCCCACTCCACACAAAAAAAATCATATCAAAGTTGATATTTGACACCCTGCTATGGCCTTGAGGTGCAGAAACCCACCCAGGCACTTATGTCAGGTAAAGACCCGGGCGATACCTTTAACTTAAACCCCAAGTGGGCAAGAACTTTACCGTCCTTAATATATTTTTCATCGCATATTTATAGAGCCCCCCCCACTCCACAAAATAAAATTCAATTATTAAAGTTGATATTTGACACACTGATGTGGAATTGAGGTGCATAAACCCACCCAGGCACTTAAGTCAGTTACAGGACCGGGCAATACATTTGACGTAAACCTCAAGTCGGCAAGAACTTTGTCGACCTTGATATATTTTTCATGGGATATCTATAAAGAACCCCACTCCACAAAAAAAAATTCAATTATCAAAGATGATATTTGACACCCTGCTGTGGGCTTGAGGTGCAGAACCCACCCAGGCACTTCAGTCAGTTAAAAGACCGGGCAATACATTTGACGTAAATCCCAAGTGGGTAAGAACTTTGTCGTCCTTGATATATTTTTCATGGGATATTTATAGAGACCCCTCTCCCTTTCCACAAAAAAATATTCATATCAAAGTTGATATTCGACACCCTACTGTGGAATTGAGGTGCAGAAACCCACCCAGACACTTAAGTCAGACACCCGGCGATACCTTTGACTTAAACCCCAAGTGGGCAAGAACTTTGCCGTCCTTAATATATTTTTCATGGCATATTTATAGAGACCCCCTCTCCACAAATTAAATATTCAATTATCAAAGTTGACATTTGACACCCTCCTGTGGGCTTGAGGTGCAGAATCCCGCCCATGCACTTCGGTCAGTTAACGGATCGGGAAATACATTTGACATAAACCCTAAGTGGGCAAGAACTTTGCCGTCCTTGATATATTTTTCATGGGATATTTATAGAGATCCCCCACTCCACACAAAACAAAATCATATCAAAGTTGATATTTGACACGCTGCTGTGGGCTTGAGATGCAGAAACCCACACAGACACTTCAGTCAGGTAAAGGCTCGGACATTACCTTTGACCTAAACCCCAAGTGGGCAAGAACTTTGCCGTCCTTGATATATATTTCATGGGATATTTATAAAGCCCCCCCCCCCCTCCACAAAAAAAATATTCAATTATCAAATTTGATATTTGACACCCTGCTGTGGGCTTGAGGTGCAGAAACCCACCCAGGCACTTCAGTCAGTTAAAGACCCGGACAATACCTTTGACGTAAACCTCAAGTCGGCAAGAACTTTGTCGACCTTGATATATTTTTCATGGGATATCTATAAAGAACCCCACTCCACAAAAAAAAATTCAATTATCAAAGATGATATTTGACACCCTGCTGTGGGCTTGAGGTGCAGAACCCACCCAGGCACTTCAGTCAGTTAAAAGACCGGGCAATACATTTGACGTAAATCCCAAGTGGGTAAGAACTTTGTCGTCCTTGATATATTTTTCATGGGATATTTATAGAGACCCCTCTCCCTTTCCACAAAAAAATATTCATATCAAAGTTGATATTCGACACCCTACTGTGGAATTGAGGTGCAGAAACCCACCCAGACACTTAAGTCAGACACCCGGCGATACCTTTGACTTAAACGCCATGTGGTAAGAACTTTGCCGTCCTTAATGTATTTTTCATGGGATATTAATAGAGACCCCCTCCTTCCACAAAAAAATCAATTCATATATCAAAGTTGATATTTGACTCCCTGCTGTGGGATTGAGGTGCAGAAACCCACCCAGGCAGTTAACGGATCGGGAAATACATTTGACATAAACCCCAAGTGGGCAAGAACTTTGCCGTCCTTGATATATTTTGCATGGCATATTTATAGAGATCCCCCACTCCACACAAAAAAAATCATATCAAAGTTGATATTTGACACCCTGCTGTGGGCTTGAGGTGCAGTAACACACCCAGGTATTTCAGTCAGTTAAAGGACCGGGCAATACATTTGACTTAAGCCCCAAGTGGGCAAGAACTTTGCCGTCCTTGATATATTTTTCATGGGATATTTATAGAGACCCCCCTCCACAAAAAAAGTGAAATATAAAAGTTGATATTTGACACCCTGCTGTGGGCTTGAGGTGCAGAAACTCACCCAGACACTTCAGTCAGTTAAAGGCCCGGACATTACCTTTGACCTAAACCCCAAGTAGGCAAGAACTTTGCCGTCCTTGATATATTTTTCATGGGATATTTATAGAGCCCCCCCCCTCCACAAACAAAAATATTCAATTATCAAATTTGATATTTGACACCGTGCTGTGGGCTCGAGGTGCCGAAACCCACCCAGGCACTTCAGTCAGTTAAAGGCCCGGGCAATACCTTTGACTTAAACCCCAAGTGAGCAAGAACTTTTCCGTCCTTGATATATTTTTCATCGCATATTTATAGAGACCCCCACTCTACACAAAAAAATTCATATCAAAGTTGATATTTGACACCCTGCTATGGCCTTGAGGTGCAGAAACCCACCCAGGCACTTATGTCAGGTAAAGACCCGGGCGATACCTTTAACTTAAACCCCAAGTGGGCAAGAACTTTGCCGTCCTTAATATATTTTTCATCGCATATTTATAGACCCCCCCCCCCCCCCCACTCCACAAAAAAAAATTCAATTATTAAAGTTGATATTTGACACACTGATGTGGAATTGAGGTGCAGAAACCCACCCAGGCACTTCAGTCAGTTACAGGCCCGGACAATACCTTTGACATAAACTCCAAGTGGGCAAGAACTTTGCCGTCCTTAATATATTTTTCATGGGATATTCATAGAGACCCCCACTCCACAAAACAAAATTCATATCAAATTTGATATTTGACACCCTGCTGTGGGCTTGAGGTGCAGAAACCCACCCAGGCACTTAAGTCAGTTACAGGACCGGGCAATACATTTGACTTAAACCTCAATTCGGCAAGAACTTTGTCGCCCTTGATATATTTTTCATGGGATATGTATAAAGAACCCCACTCCACAAAAAAAATTAAATTATCAAAGTTGATATTTGACACCCTGCTGTGGGCTTGAGGTGCAGAACCCACCCAGGCACTTAAGTCAGTTAAAAGACCGGGCAATACATTTGACGTAAATCCCAAGTGGGTAAGTACTTTGTCGTCCTTGATATATTTTTCATGGGATATTTATAGAGACCCCTCCCCCTTTCCACAAAAAAATATTCATATCAAAGTTGATATTCGACACCCTGCTGTGGGATTGAGGTGCAGAAACCCACCCAGACACTTAAGTCAGTTAAAGACCCGGCGATACCTTTGACTTAAACCCCAAGTGGGCAAGAACTTTGCCGTCCTTAATATATTTTTCATGGCATATTTATAGAGACCCCCTCTCCACAAAATAAATATTCAATTATCAAATTTGACATTTGACACCCTCCTGTGGGCTTGAGGTGCAGAATCCCGCCCATGCACTTCGGTCAGTTAACGGATCGGGAAATACATTTGACATAAACCCTAAGTGGGCAAGAACTTTGCCGTCCTTGATATATTTTTCATGGGATATTTATAGAGATCCCCCACTCCACACAAAACAAAATCATATCAAAGTTGATATTTGACACGCTGCTGTGGGCTTGAGATGCAGAAACCCACACAGACACTTCAGTCAGGTAAAGGCTCGGACATTACCTTTGACCTAAACCCCAAGTGGGCAAGAACTTTGCCGTCCTTGATATATATTTCATGGGATATTTATAAAGCCCCCCCCCCCTCCACAAACAAAAATATTCAATTATCAAAGTTGATAATTGACACCATGCTGTGGGCTTGAGGTGCAGAAACCCACCCAGGCACTTCAGTCAGTTAAAGGACCGGGCAATACATTTGACGTAAAACCCAAGTGGGCAAGAACTTTGCCGTCCTTGATATATTTTTCATGGGATATTAATAGAGACCCCTCCCCCTTTCCACAAAAAAATATTCATATCAAAGTTGATATTCGACACCCTGCTGTGAGCTTGAGGTGCAAAAACCCACCCATGCACTTCAGTCAGTTTACGGATCGGGAAATACATTTGACATAAACCCCAAGTGGGCAAGAACTTTGCCGTCCTTGATATATTTTTCATGGGATATTTATAGAGATCCCCCACTCCACACAAAAAAATTCATATCAAAGTTGATATTTGACACCCTGCTGAGGGTTTGAGATGCAGAAACCCACAGACACTTCAGTCAGTTAAAGGCCCGGACAATACCTTTGACCTAAACCCCAAGTGGGCAAGAACTTTGCCGTCCTTGATATATTTTTCATGGGATATTAATAGAGCCCCCCCCCCCTCTACAAACAAATATATTCAATTATTAAAGTTGATATTTGACACCCTGCTGTGAGCTTGATGTGCAGATACCCACCCAGGCACTTAAGTCAGTTAAAGGCCCGGGCAATACCTTTGACTTAAACCCCAAGTGAGCAAGAACTTTGCCGTCCTTGATATATTGTTCATCGCATATTTATAGAGACCCCCACTCCACACAAAAAAAATCATATCAAAGTTGATATTTGACACCCTGCTATGGCCTTGAGGTGCAGAAACCCACCCAGGCACTTATGTCAGGTAAAGACCCGGGCGATACCTTTAACTTAAACCCCAAGTGGGCAAGAACTTTACCGTCCTTAATATATTTTTCATCGCATATTTATAGAGCCCCCCCCCACTCCACAAAATAAAATTCAATTATTAAAGTTGATATTTGACACACTGATGTGGAATTGAGGTGCATAAACCCACCCAGGAACTTAAGTCAGTTACAGGACCGGGCAATACATTTGACGTAAACCTCAAGTCGGCAAGAACTTTGTCGACCTTGATATATTTTTCATGGGATATCTATAAAGAACCCCACTCCACAAAAAAAAATTCAATTATCAAAGATGATATTTGACACCCTGCTGTGGGCTTGAGGTGCAGAACCCACCCAGGCACTTCAGTCAGTTAAAAGACCGGGCAATACATTTGACGTAAATCCCAAGTGGGTAAGAACTTTGTCGTCCTTGATATATTTTTCATGGGATATTTATAGAGACCCCTCTCCCTTTCCACAAAAAAATATTCATATCAAAGTTGATATTCGACACCCTACTGTGGAATTGAGGTGCAGAAACCCACCCAGACACTTAAGTCAGACACCCGGCGATACCTTTGACTTAAACCCCAAGTGGGCAAGAACTTTGCCGTCCTTAATATATTTTTCATGGCATATTTATAGAGACCCCCTCTCCACAAAATAAATATTCAATTATCAAAGTTGACATTTGACACCCTCCTGTGGGCTTGAGGTGCAGAATCCCGCCCATGCACTTCGGTCAGTTAACGGATCGGGAAATACATTTGACATAAACCCTAAGTGGGCAAGAACTTTGCCGTCCTTGATATATTTTTCATGGGATATTTATAGAGATCCCCCACTCCACACAAAACAAAATCATATCAAAGTTGATATTTGACACGCTGCTGTGGGCTTGAGATGCAGAAACCCACACAGACACTTCAGTCAGGTAAAGGCTCGGACATTACCTTTGACCTAAACCCCAAGTGGGCAAGAACTTTGCCGTCCTTGATATATATTTCATGGGATATTTATAAAGCCCCCCCCCCCTCCACAAAAAAAATATTCAATTATCAAATTTGATATTTGACACCCTGCTGTGGGCTTGAGGTGCAGAAACCCACCCAGGCACTTCAGTCAGTTAAAGACCCGGACAATACCTTTGACTTAAACGCCATGTGGTAAGAACTTTGCCGTCCTTAATGTATTTTTCATGGGATATTAATAGAGACCCCCTCCTTCCACAAAAAAATCAATTCATATATCAAAGTTGATATTTGACTCCCTGCTGTGGGATTGAGGTGCAGAAACCCACCCAGGCAGTTAACGGATCGGGAAATACATTTGACATAAACCCCAAGTGGGCAAGAACTTTGCCGTCCTTGATATATTTTGCATGGCATATTTATAGAGATCCCCCACTCCACACAAAAAAAATCATATCAAAGTTGATATTTGACACCCTGCTGTGGGCTTGAGGTGCAGTAACCCACCCAGGTATTTCAGTCAGTTAAAGGACCGGGCAATACATTTGACTTAAGCCCCAAGTGGGCAAGAACTTTGCCGTCCTTGATATATTTTTCATGGGATATTTATAGAGACCCCCCTCCACAAAAAAAGTGAAATATAAAAGTTGATATTTGACACCCTGCTGTGGGCTTGAGGTGCAGAAACTCACCCAGACACTTCAGTCAGTTAAAGGCCCGGACATTACCTTTGACCTAAACCCCAAGTAGGCAAGAACTTTGCCGTCCTTGATATATTTGTCATGGGATATTTATAGAGCCCCCCCTCCACAAACAAATATATTCAATTATCAAAGTTGATATTTGACACCCTGCTGTGGGCTTGAGGTGCAGAAACCCACCCAGGCACTTCAGTCAGTTAAAGGACCGGGCAATACATTTGACTTAAGCCCCAAGTGGGCAAGAACTTTGCCGTCCTTGATATATTTTTCATGGGATATTTATAGAGACCCCCACTCCACAAAACAAAATTCATATCAAAGTTGATATTTCACACCCTGCTGTGGACTTGAGATGCAGAAGCCCACCCAGGAACTTCAGTCAGTTAAAGACCCGGACAATACCTTTGACGTAAACCTCAAGTCGGCAAGAACTTTGTCGACCTTGATATATTTTTCATGGGATATCTATAAAGAACCCCACTCCACAAAAAAAAATTCAATTATCAAAGTTGATATTTGACACCCTGCTGTGGGCTTGAGGTGCAGAACCCACCCAGGCACTTCAGTCAGTTAAAAGACCGGGCAATACATTTGACGTAAATCCCAAGTGGGTAAGAACTTTGTCGTCCTTGATATATTTTTCATGGGATATTTATAGAGACCCCTCTCCCTTTCCACAAAAAAATATTCATATCAAAGTTGATATTCGACACCCTACTGTGGAATTGAGGTGCAGAAACCCACCCAGACACTTAAGTCAGACACCCGGCGATACCTTTGACTTAAACCCCAAGTGGGCAAGAACTTTGCCGTCCTTAATATATTTTTCATGGCATATTTATAGAGACCTCCTCTCCACAAAATAAATATTCAATTATCAAAGTTGACATTTGACACCCTCCTGTGGGCTTGAGGTGCAGAATCCCGCCCATGCACTTCGGTCAGTTAACGGATCGGGAAATACATTTGACATAAACCCTAAGTGGGCAAGAACTTTGCCGTCCTTGATATATTTTTCATGGGATATTTATAGAGATCCCCCACTCCACACAAAACAAAATCATATCAAAGTTGATATTTGACACGCTGCTGTGGGCTTGAGATGCAGAAACCCACACAGACACTTCAGTCAGTTAAAGGCTCGGACATTACCTTTGACCTAAACCCCAAGTGGGCAAGAACTTTGCCGTCCTTGATATATATTTCATGGGATATTTATAAAGCCCCCCCCCCTCCACAAAAAAAATATTCAATTATCAAATTTGATATTTGACACCCTGCTGTGGGCTTGAGGTGCAGAAACCCACCCAGGCACTTCAGTCAGTTAAAGACCCGGACAATACCTTTGACTTAAACCCCATGTGGTAAGAACTTTGCCGTCCTTAATGTATTTTTCATGGGATATTTATAGAGACCCCCTCCTTCCACAAAAAAATCAATTCATATATCAAAGTTGATATTTGACTCCCTGCTGTGGGATTGAGGTGCAGAAACCCACCCAGGCACTTCAGGCAGTTAACGGATCGGGAAATACATTTGACATAAATCCCAAGTGGGCAAGAACTTTGCCGTCCTTGATATGTTTTGCATGGCATATTTATAGAGATCCCCCACTCCACACAAAAAAAATCATATCAAAGTTGATATTTGACACCCTGCTGTGGGCTTGAGGTGCAGTAACCCACCCAGGTATTTCAGTCAGTTAAAGGACCGGGCAATACATTTGACATAAGCCCCAAGTGGGCAAGAACTTTGCCGTCCTTGATATATTTTTCATGGGATATTTATAGAGACCCCCCTCCACAAAAAAAGTGAAATATAAAAGTTGATATTTGACACCCTGCTGTGGGCTTGAGGTGCAGAAACTCACCCAGACACTTCAGTCAGTTAAAGGCCCGGACATTACCTTTGACCTAAACCCCAAGTAGGCAAGAACTTTGCCGTCCTTGATATATTTGTCATGGGATATTTATAGAGCCCCCCCCTCCACAAACAAATATATTCAATTATCAAAGTTGATATTTGACACCCTGCTGTGGGCTTGAGGTGCAGAAACCCACCCAGGCACTTCAGTCAGTTAAAGGACCGGGCAATACATTTGACTTGAGCCCCAAGTGGGCAAGAACTTTGCCGTCCTTGATATATTTTTCATGGGATATTTATAGAGACCCCCACTCCACAAAACAAAATTCATATCAAAGTTGATATTTCACACCCTGCTGTGGACTTGAGATGCAGAAGCCCACCCAGGCACTTCAGTCAGTTAAAGACCCGGACAATACCTTTGACTTAAATCCCAAGTGGGTAAGAACTTTGCCGTCCTTAATATATTTTTCATGGGATATTAATAGAGACCCCCCCCCCTTTCCACAAAAAAATCAATTCATATATCAGAGATGATATTTGACACCCTGCTGTGGGATTGAGGTGCAGAAACCCACCCAGGCACTTAAGTCAGTTAAAAACCCGGGCAATACATTTGACATAAACCCCAAGTGGGCAAGAACTTTGCCGTCCTTGATATATTTTGCATGGCATATTTATAGAGATCCCCCACTCCACACAAAAAAAATCATATCAAAGTTGATATTTGACATCCTGCTGTGGGCTTGAGGTGCAGTAACCCACCCGGGCATTTCAGTCAGTTAAAGGACCGGGCAATACATTTGACTTAAGCCCCAAGTGGGCAAGAACTTTGCCGTCCTTGATACATTTTTCATGGGATATTTATAGAGACCCCCCTCCACAAAAAAAGTGAAATATAAAAGTTGATATTTGACACCCTGCTGTGGGCTTGAGGTGCAGAAACTAGTCCACAGATACATCAGTTTTTCTCATCGCCTGTTAATGATAACTACAAACTTAATTAAATATTTTACCATGTAACTGTATCTGTGGACTGGTAGTTTCTTTTTCTCTTGGTCATGATTTCAAAATATTGCGCCAAAATAATAAATGTTTGGAACTTTTCTGACTCTATCGTTGAAGTAATGCATTCGGAATTCAGTGGTACGTCACTTCCGTTACCGAAGGGTACTCTACGAAATTTTGGCAATAAATGTTTGAAAATCTTAAAATTCTGGAGAACTTAGATATCATATGCACAAAACAAAAACAGGGGCGAACAGATGTGTCTTTTAGGAATGGATACATGTCCTAGTTTGAATGACATAATGGAAATAAGGTGCAATACATGTGCTCGAAGCAAGCAGAGGTACGATTTTTAAACCTGTGGAGTTTCATGCCCTGTGGATTATTTAGTATACTGCTTTAACCCCGTTCCGGTGGTGAAATGTTTTTCCGGTAAATTTCGATACCGATCTGCTGTGCACGAAAGAAATAAAAAAAATCTAAAGAAAATACATGCATTTAACTTCCAAAGAATGTAAAACTGAAACTGCAACCTTGCATACTAACCTTAGTTACATCTACAAAGTTTGGTTGTTGAAGGGCGCCATCTTGAAATTTGCTTACCTCGTTCCGGTGCAATGAGAATTTCTGATTTCTGTTTGTCGACTTTATCTTGATTTTGAACATCAGCTTTCGCTTCCCTGGTAGTCTTAAATGGTGGTTTAAACTGGGCTTTCTTTTTAGTTTTTACGTTCGATTCTTTCTGGCTAAGATAGTCAATATTTTTCTTCTTTCCTAAGTACCCAGTGCAGGTAAAATAATTACGTTTCTTTTCAGTTCTCTCTACAGACACAATTGACCTATTTTCAAGGAAATTATTAACTTTAGAAGGTATCTGTGCACAAAAACTAAAAAGAAATCCCAGTTTAAACCACCATAGGCTGCCATGGGGAAAAAAATACAAAGTTTTACATAGGCTGCCATGGGAAAACGAAAATAAAAAATACAAAGTTTTACATAGGCTGCCATGAGAAAACAATAACAAAAAATAAAAGTTTTACATAGGCTGCCATGAGAAAACAATAATAAAAAATACAAAGTTTTACATAGGCTGCCATGGGAAAACGAAAATAAAAAATACAAAGTTTTACATAGGCTGCCATGGGAAAACAATAATAAAAATACAAAGTTTTACATAGGCTGCCATGAGAAAACAATAATAAAAAATACAAAGTTTTACATAGACTGCCATGGGAAAACAATAATAAAAATACAAAGTTTTACATAGGCTGCCATGAGAAAACAATAATAAAAATACAAAGTTTTACAATAGGAAAACAATGATATATTCCTCAAGAACCACGAATTAAATTGTACAATATAATTGTATTTAGCATGGCATATTCTTTTCAGCTGGAGATTCAATCTTGTTCAAGGGTCTGCTTGTTCAGGACAGTGATGGTCCAAAGTTTAGCCAGTGTAAATCGGTAATGGCAATACAATTATATATGGTATAGGAATACTCCTCGTGACTCTTAGATTCAAAGTTTTACAAAAGAGGGCACAAGTCGTATGAGGTCTCAATCCTCGTGGTCTAGATTCTTACCTCTGCTTCAGTGGAAAGCATAAATAAAACATATTATTCTCAAAGAACCGGCCATGGACATTTAATTGTATTTGACATGAAGTAACATTGCTATATAAAGATGCATTTGTTGTACCAACTGAATGTTCCAGTGTCTATCAGATTAAAACCCTGGCGTTTAATTTTTGCATACAGGCAACAGTTAAAAGAATATTCTTTAATCAGGTGAGCATCCAGTTTAATAGAAAATCACCATTGAAAGTACATTTTCTTTTGACCACATGATGCATGATCAGAAGAAAAAAACCACTTGTAATAACACGTTAGTTTTAAAAGTGTGCACTTCTCCATGTTATACGAGGGTTTACGTACTATTAAATGTTTACCATATACTCCGTCATTAACGACGTACCAGAATCGACCTTGGGTTATGGCTATTTTTAGTTGTTTTTCTGAAATTATGAATTATATCGATATAATCTTATCACAATGTTATCTTGGTAACACATAATCTACATATAAAGGAGAGATTAAAGCTTGTTTAACCGTCTATATTGGCTATGGTATCTCATAAAGAACAGGATATGATGGATTTTCTGTGTTCAGAATTAGTCTTATATGACACATTGTCATTTTTGTTTTACTTCTTTGTGTAGATATTTTGACTCAAGTTAAATTTAAAGATAAGTACGGAGACATGAAAATGATTTTATGCTTTTAATATTTGGTGAAACAGTAATGGCTGACAATATAGCTAAATACAACCACTGTTTAATCTCCTAAGCACAGACATGATAACGAGAGAAGCCGACGAAATCTTAGTTGTGACTTGGGATGGGCATGGGTTAAGCCGGTTATTGATCATTAATAGGATCTCAGATATTCCCTACTAACATCTAATTTAATGCTTAGACAATAATGAACAACTCGGCACACGTCGTTTCCATCCAAAAGACCACCACACAGTTTCACAAATATAATGGCAATGTAAACAAAGAACAGTACAAAGAATCTAAAAAAGCAGCTTTGAAAGCAACGCAATGTTTATAAAAACGTAGATATACAAGTTAGTGTGCGCGACGCGTTTCTAGAATAACATTCATCAAAATTCACTCAAAATCAAAATATCGGAAAGCCAAATAATTTACAGCTTTGGGAGCAATAAAACCTAAGGCATAAACACGACAGCCAAAGTCTGCTAAGGTCACCTATGACTGAGGGCTGAGAACCTTAGTTTTATCAATAATTACATTATTTAGGTTACAGTAAATGTTTTGCTTCTACCATATTTAACTCATCTATAAATTTATTAATCTCGAAGAATGGAGACAAATACCAAAGGTGTGTTTAATTTAAAAAAAAACAGGAAAAAGAAATATACACAAGTGTACATCCTCTCCATTCATTTTTTCTGTTACAGTGCGCTTTATATCAATTACATCGTTGCAGTCGTTGTCGTGTAGCGATTGTATTTACATCTACCTATACAATCGGTGCCTAATAGGCCTTATACAAATATCACCCTTGTTGGAGTGTGATCCGACGGTTTGTCTCCCAGAGAAAAGTAAGGTCACCCGAGGGTGACCTAGCTTTTCGAGGGGACACAAACCGTCGGGTCACACTCCAACAAGGGTGATAATTGGTATATTATATCGAATATTTTTGCATCAGACACCAAATAATAGAATATCTGCTGCATTGCGACAGACGCCAAGTGATTGAATACATGTACTTTTGTGACAGACTCCAAGTGATTGAATACATGCAGTTTTGTGACAGATACCAAGTGAGTAGTATATGGGGACAGCTCAGTTAGTATTTGCGGTGAAGCGATGTGGTGGAGCAACCGGAAGTGACGTGAAAGGAAGTAACGTCAGTCACATGACCGGAAGTGACCATGTCCGGAAGTATATTCTGCGCATGCGCAACCGGAAGTTGCGCAATATCCGCCCTAGTAGGGCCTTTTGGCCGGAAGTGACAAAGTCACGTGACTGGAAGTGGCCCTAATCGGAAGTATGTTCTGCGCAAGCCCGGCTTTTTCCCGCGCTTTTTTTCTTAGTAGTAGTAACATGACTACCGGATGTGAAGGTCACTTGACCCCCTTCGGGGTTCCCTTGGGTGTGCGCAACCGGAAGTTGCGCAACACCTGTAGTGACCGAAGGTCACGTGATCCCTTGGAAGTGTCCTTGGGGTGTTCTCTACGACGTCCGCGTCCTATGACCATAGGAAACCCCGCGTCCTATATTTAGCATGGTGACTGGAACTAGCCCTGGTTATCTGCCCCTTTTATTTTCATATAGTGTCTAGGTTGTGTAGTACTTCCTAATGTGAATTGTCAGTTGAGGGGCTTTGATGATGACGTAGACGTCTTCTCCCAGGTCATATCTCCAGTCCACGGGTTCTCCGTCTTTCACTCGACCGATCAAATCACATCAGCAAGTACTTCGTGCCTAATGGAGAATGGACATTGCATCCTACGAAGAGAGGAGTGACCCTGAATCTTTACGAATGGAAAGAACTCAAAAAGACCATACCTTTATTTGAAGAGAGAGAGTCAGAACTGAGGACAATAGTCAATATAGTGACTGGAGAAGATTAAATGAAAGAGACTGAGAAACATAACTTGAACTTAAAGTAAACAATAAAAGATGAAACTTGATTTCTGTGTTAGTCATAATTGCACCCAAAGAGACCTACACCTCCCTCCTTCCCTCCCTCTCTCCCTCCTCCTCCTCCTCCTCCTTCTCCTCCAACACCACCACCACCACAGCAGCAGCAGCCATATATCCCAGAGCAGCAGCAGCAACAGCCACCACCACCACCACCACAGCAGCAGCAGCATCAAACGAGTACGTGAACTTTTGAAATAGATCCTCACAATACCAAAAATAAACCAAAAAAAACTGACCGCAAGTAATTACAAATCTATTTATCGATTTAATTTTTGTTACTTTGTTTTGTTAAACATTAAAAGTGTAAAAATAGAAAAAAAAAACATTTTACAGGTGGAAATTTTCAAATGTACTCTTAGCATTTGTTTTTCTAAACATTAAAAGTGTAAAAATAAAAAATAAAACATTTTACAGGTGGAAATTTTCAAATGTACTCTTAGAAGTACTACACAACCTAGACACTATATGAAAATAAAAGGGGCAGATAACCAGGGCTAGTTCCAGTCACCATGCTAAATATAGGATGCGGGTTTCCTATGGTCATAGGACGCGGACGTCGTAAAGAACACCCCAAGGACACTTCCAAGGGATCACGTGACCTTCGGTCACTACAGGTGTTGCGCACACCCAAGGGAACCCCGATTGGGGTCAAGTGACCTTAGGTCACATCCAGTAGCCATGTTACTACTACTAAGAAAAAAAGCGCGGGAAAAAGCCGGGCATGCACAGAACATACTTCCGATTAGGGCCACTTCCGGACAGGGCCTCTTCCAGTCACGTGACTTTGTCACTTCCGGCCAAAAGGCCCTACTAGGGCGAATATTGTACAACTTCCGGTTGCGAATGCGCAGAATATACTCCCGGACATGGTCACTTCCGGTCATGTGACTGACGTCACTTCCGGTCACGTCATTTCCGGTCACGCCACTTCCGGTTGCTCCACCGCATCGCTCCACCGCAAATACTAACTGAGCTGTCCCCATATACTACTCAAGTGACTAATTACACGTAGTTTTGTGACAGACACCAAGTGATTAAATACATGTAGTATTTTGATGGACACCAAGTGTTGGAATATCTGTAGCTTTGAGATAGAAATACAGAGTCTGATGACTTTTGACTGCATTTGTTCTTTTAGAATGTCTGCAATAAAAGTATACATATTTGTTCAACATTTAATTCACATGGGACAACAATAAAACATAATTTAAAGAGAAGATTTACAACAATTCACCGTTCGGCTACAGCAACTTGTCGCTGGACGCCATGTCTGTTCTCTGAATCAAAGGAAGTAACTATAATTGGAAACACGTGAGGCTCACATGGGAATTTCCTTGGGATTTCCTCGCGAGCGGTGGACCTTA
The DNA here is from genome assembly GCA_963680875.1 of Bathymodiolus brooksi. Classification (NCBI taxonomy): domain Eukaryota; kingdom Metazoa; phylum Mollusca; class Bivalvia; order Mytilida; family Modiolidae; genus Bathymodiolus; species Bathymodiolus brooksi. The sequence goes on from OY804575.1 coordinate 155,481,338, forward strand.
CTAAGAGACCTTACGATTAGCGGTTGACCCAACGAATGGATAAATATCACGAGTAGTATATGGGTATGGACAAAACAACATTTGTGGTGGTGCTGTGTGGTGGTGCTACCGAAGTCACGTGACTGGAAGTGACGTTAGTCACGTGACGGATGTGATGACCGGAAGTCACGGAAGTATCCGCCCTAGTAGTGCCATATGACCGGAAGAGTATTCAGACTGACGTCACCGGAAGTGACCCTGACCGGAACCGGAAGTATGTTCTGCGCATGTCCAGCTTTTCTCCCGCACTTTTTTCTTAGTAGTAGTACAAAATGTGGTATAAGCACCATGGCTACCGGAAGTGACCAAAGCCTTCGGGGTTCACTTGGGTGTGCGCATGCGCAACCGGAAGTTGCGCAATATCCGCCCTAGTGGGGTCTTTTGACCGGAAATGACGTCACCCGTAGGCCTTCCCCTGGACTTTTCCTATATAAGCCATTGGGTGCTCTCTAGCACGTCCGCTTCTATCGTTGTCTAGCCCTGGTTATCTGCCCCTTTCCCGCCATTTTATTTTCATACAATATTTCAATAATGGTTTTCACCTACAGTGTTTTCGGATAGGTTGTGTAGTACTCCAAGTAATCTATTACGTTCTCACTGTGGGGGTACTAAATAACCTAAGAGTCAAATGAATGAAATGGTAAATTTGATCCCTACTTGCATAGTCTCTAGCCAAAAGAAAAAAACTATTTCAAGATGATTCTTCTCAATTCTGAAAAAAAATGTATATACATGTATAGAGAGAGGAGGGTGGCGGCGGCGGCGGAGGAGGAGGAGGAGGACGACGGTGGCGGAGGAGGAGGAGGGCGGCGGTGGAGGAGGAGGTCTCTTTGGGTGTAATTATGACTAACACAGAAATCTTCCATATTTTCCATATAATTTCACTATTCAACTTGCCTTTTTTCCATATTTTCCATATCTTTTCACTTTTCAACTTACTTTTCTTCCATATTTTCCATATCATTTCACATTTCCGCCATATTTTCCATATCATTTCACAATTTTCTTCTGTATTTTCCATATCTTTTCACTTTTCAACTTACTTTTCTTCCATATTTTCCATATCATTTCACATTTCATCCATATCATTTCACAATTTTCATCCATATTTTCCAAATCTTTTCACAATTCAACCTACTTTTCTTCCGCATTTTCCATATTTGTTCACTATTCAACTTACTTTTTTTCTGTATTTTCCAAATCTTTTCACTATTCAATCTACTTTTCTTCCGCATTTTATATATCTTTTCACTATTCAACTGACCTTTCTACCATATTTTCCCTATCTTTCACTATTCAACTTACATTTCTTCTGTATTTTCGATATCTTTTCACTATTCAACTTACATTTCTTCCATATTTTCCATATCATTTCACAATTCAACCTACTTTTCTTCCGCATTTTCATATCATTTCACAATTTTCTTCTGTATTTTCCGAATCTTTTCACTATTCAACCTACTTTTCTTCCATATCTTTCATATCATTTCACAATTTTCTTCTGTATTTTCCAAATCTTATCACTATTCAACTTGGGTTTCTTCCATATTTTCCATATTGTTTCACTATTCAACTTACTTTTCTTCCATATTTTTCATATCATTTCACAATTCAACTTACTTTTCTTCCATATTTTCCATATCATTTCACAATTCAACTTACTTTTCTTCCATATTTTCCCTATCATTTCAAAATTTTCTTCCGTATTTTCCAAATTATTTCACTATTCAACTTATCTTTCTTCCATATTTTCCATATCATTTCTCATTTCAACTTGCCTTTCTTCCATGTTGTCTGTATCTTATCACTATTCGACTTACTTTTCTTCCATATTTTCCATATCATTTCACTATTCAACCTACCTTTCTTCCATATTTTTCATATCTTTTCACAATTTTCTTCTGTATTTTCCAAATCTTTTCACTATTCGACTTGCCTTTCTTCCATATTTTCCAAATCATTTCACTATTTTCTTCCATATTTTCCCTATCTTTTCACTATATACTTCTGTATTTCTAAATCTTTTCACTATTCGACTTACTTATCTTCCATATTTTGCAAATCATTTCACTATTCAACTTATCTTTCCTCCATATTTTTCAATGTTTTCCAGTTATCAGAAACAAGCATTAACAGTTATGATATCTCCTTTATGTACAAACGGCCATGATATAGCTGTAATATTGTTGAATATGGCATTATGCACCATCAACCTAACCCTCTATTTACAAAGACATATACCTACCTACCTATCTATCTACATTTTTATCAGAATTATAGATTTTATTCAATTTTTGCTAGTTATTTTCCTATCTTGATGAGTTTCAAATTTCCACAATCAAATTTATCCTGCATAACAGCCTAACACAGTGTTCTATTTTTAGAGCAGTAAGAAAACTTACTTCCTGAACAGGGATTTAGTATATATTTACCTGCCAAAGGCAAGCAAATATCTGTATATAAGTTTGAATATATCTATTTTCCTGCCAAAGGCAAGTAACTCTCTGTATATAAGTGTAGCAATCGATTTCCAAATAGCCATTTCGTGATACGTATTATATAGTATTTCTCTTTCTGTACAGGTATATGTCCAAATACAGAATGATGACCCCCTTTATCCTCAACATAAAGAGTTATGCCCCTACTACAGTGTCATTCCTCCACATACAGGGTTATGTCCCCTACCGCAGTGTTATCCCTACATGAATAGTAATGTCCCATACTGTAGTGTTAAACCTCCACATAAAGAGTTATCCCCCTACTATAATAACGTTATTCTCTAAACCAATTTTACAAAGGTTACAGAGTGAGAGTGTTCAAATCAATACAAAGTAAATACATATCATTACATCAATTATCAAGATTATGGGTGTACATTGAATTCTAATTTTGAAAAAAAATGTTTAAACGTTATATACAAATGATACAAATACTAACAGAGGTGTGATTGATTTTTTCAAGGAGAACTAATTTTCTTATTTATTATATCAATAAGCTTACATAATTTGCGAATAGTTTCAGGTTTCATTTTGCTAAATAATGATGACAGTTTTAATGTGTTTGGTCTGTTGAAAAAGTATTTGGGAATTAGATTTTTTTCTATCAGTTACAAAATTTGGACACTGTAATACATAATGAAATTCGTCACCAATCTCGCGAGATTGCCATAGCTGACAGTCTATTGTGTCATTCTACATTTGTCCAGCGCCCTACTTCAATCGGTATGCTATGATTAGATGTTCTAAATCTACAAAAAGTATATCTATTTTTGTCATTTAAGACGTCTAAATATTTTTCAAATCTAAAATCCGACTTGAATAATCTATAGCTCAATGCTTTTGGAGATATTTGCAAAGTAGTATTATCCTTGCACATACAGAGTTGTAACTTATTCCTCCACATAAAGAGTTATGTCCCCTACTGCAGTGTTAAACCTCCACACAGTGCTATGTCCCCTACGGCAGTGTTATCCCACATAAACAGTTATGTCCTCTACTGCAGTGTTAAACCTCCACATAAAGAGTTAGTCCCCTACTTTAATATTATCCTTGCACATACAGAGTTGTAACTTATTCCCCACATAAAGAGTTATGTCCCCTATTACAGAGTTATCCCTTCAGATACAGAGTTATTCCCCCTTACTGTAGGGCGTAATGTAAACTTAAATAAATTACATGCAGTATTAATTGTTTTGTTTAAAAAAAATACTTTTCTTCCATATTTTCCATATTTTTCATATCTTTTCACAATTTTCTTCTGTATTTTCCAAACCTTTTCACTTTTCGACTTACTTTTCTTCCATATTTTTCGTATCTTTTCACTTTTCAACTTATTTTTCTTCCATATTTTTCATATCTTTTCACTATTCAACTTGCCTTTCTTCCATATTGTCCATATCTTTTCACTATGCAATTTGCCTTTCTTCCATATTTTCCATATCATTTCACAATTTTCTTCTGTATTTTCCAAATCTTTTCACTTTTCGACTTACTTGTCTTCCATATTTTTCGTATCTTTTCACTTTTCAACTTATTTTTCTTCCATATTTTTCATATCTTTTCACTATTCAACTTGCCTTTCTTCCATATTGTCCATATCTTTTCACTATAAAACTTGCCTTTCTTCCATATTTTCCATATCATTTCACAATTTTCTTCTGTATTTTCAAAATCTTATCACTATTCAACTGGCCTTTCCTCTGTATTTTCCATATCTTTTCACTATTCAACTTACTTTTCTTCCATATTTTCCCTATCTTTTCACTATTCAACTTACGTTTCTTCCATATGTTCTATATCTTTTATTCATTGTTTCTAATGATTCTTTCAAATCAGAATTTTCTTCTCTCCGTGTTTGCTAATTTTCCAAGATTAATTCCAATGATTCAAATCCTAACTTCATATGCCATGACTATGATATTGTGGTGTTTACTCTCAGAACAGTGAAATCTATATATAAACATATTAAAACTCTGTAAAACGAATATAACTTGCAACGTTGCTTGTTTTCCGCGTACATGATGTCATAAGACATTTCATTTTACCGTACTTTTTCAAACCGCAACGTTTGAAATACAACGTTACTTGTTTTCTGTGTACGTGACGTCATTTTCCGCGTATCATTTTCCCGTACTTTAAAAATAAAAAAAAAACATTTCGTCACAGAATCTATTTTTTACAAGCTTTATTATTTTCCTAAATTTTCATTTTCGGCCCAGAATCTATTTTTACTATCAATACTACAGCATGTTATAGCTTCTAAAAGCAACCACATTAATACAATGTTGCCCAATGAGATGGTCTTAGCTCCTTTACAAAAGCTGAAGATTAAATATGAATTGTCTTACCAATCTGAATTGTCTTACCAGGCTGAAATATATTGATAAATTTGACCAATTGCTGATCATCCAACAGTGAACGTCTACGGTTGATAACACTGTATGATCGTTGATACATTTCACCATTTTTATCTGTAGTAAAACATTTCCCATCATTTATAAAATCATCATTAAATAACTGGTGTTCAATTAAAATGTTTATAGTATTACATGTGTGGATCCTGTTTACGTGTCACAAATAACAATAGCAGTGACTATATTACATAAAATACATTACAGTATAGAGCTCCCCAAAACAAAAACGGATTATTGGTTTTCAAAATATAATAGGGTTCTTCATCATTACTCTATGGGTATTGCGGTGGTGGTGGTGGTGGTGGCGGTGGTGGTGGTGGCTTTGGCATGTTAGGGGTTTGATCAGTATTTGACTGATTTGAGGACCTGTAGACCATCATAATTTGGGAAATGTGTGCTACCGGAAGTGACGTCACCATAAGTCACGTGACCGGAAGTGACGTTATTTTCCCTCACTTTTTTTCTTACTATAGTAGTAGTACAAAATATTCCATTGTTGTTTGTCATTCGATTTACGGCTTCTGATTATTCCTTTGGTATCTTTTGGTCATTGTGTTGTTTATCATTCGAATTTGTAAATAAAGGGTTAGGTTGATGGTGTTTAATGCCACATTCAACAATATTAATTATATCATGGCCGTTTGTACATAAAGGAGATATCATAACTGTTAATGCTTGTTTCTGATAACTGGAAAACATTGAAAAATATGGAGGAAAGATAAGTTGAATAGTGAAATGATTTCGAAAATATGGAAGATAAGTAAGTCGAATAGTGAAAAGATTTGGAAAATACAGAAGAAAATAGCGAAAAGATAGGGGAAATATGGAAGAAAATAGTGAAATGATTTGGAAAATATGGAAGAAAGGCAAGTTGAATAGTGAAAAGATTTGGAAAATACAGAAGAAAATTGTGAAAAGATATGAAAAATATGGAAGAAAAGTAGGTTGAATAGTGAAATGATATGGAAAATATGGAAGAAAAGTAAGTCGAATAGTGATAAGATATAGAAAACATGGAAGAAAGGCAAGTTGAAATGAGAAATGATATGGAAAATATGGAAGAAAGATAAGTTGAATAGTGAAATGATTTGGAAAATACGGAAGAAAATTTTGAAATGATAGGGAAAATATGGAAGAAAAGTAAGTTGAATAGTGAAAAGATATGGAAAATGCGGAAGAAAAGTAGGTTGAATTGTGAAATGATATGGAAAATATGGAGGAAAAGTAAGTTGAATAGTGAAAAGATTTGGAGAATACAGCAGAAAAGTAAGTTGAATAGTGAAAAGATAGGGAAAATATGGAAGAAAAGTAAGTTGAATAGTGAAACAATATGGAAAATATGGAAGAAACCCAAGTTGAATAGTGATAAGATTTGGAAAATACAGAAGAAAATTGTGAAATGATATGAAAAATTTGTAAGTAGAGACTCTCTTTACTATGAAACGGGATGGGAACCTTTGTCTTGTAGACGTAAATCTCGCAAACTGACAACATTTTACAAAATGTCCTCAATACTTGTGTAATTATCTACCTCCGACAGTATCTAGTATCAGTGATCATAATCTCCGAAACAATGAAAACTATACAACACCAAGAAGTAGACTCAGAATGTCTTTGACATCCTTTATACCATCTACTGTTTCATTATGGAACAATTTAGATCTAAATGTTAGAAATAGCCCAAATATATCATGTTTTAAATCTAGAATTAAAGAAAAAACTGTTAAATCTCCGGAGTATTATGATGAAGGGTCCAGAAAACTAAGCATACTCCATGCTAGACTACGACATCAATGTAGCTCATTGAATTCTGATTTATATCGCATAAACATTATAAATGACCCCAAATGTCAATGTGGTGCACCGTATGAAGATTCAATTCATTATCTAATGGAATGTCCATTATACCAAAACGAGAGATATTGTCTTTTTAGAAACTTAAGAGAAACCAACAAAAATATAGAAACATTACTCTTTGGAAACGATGAAATTAGTATAAACGAAAATTATAATATCTTCAATAAAGTTAGACATTAGACAAAAAAAAGATTCTAATCAGTGGTCGGTCATCTGGGCTACATCAACATCAATTATTTCCCATGTTTCACTATATTGTGTTAAATATTATTTATATTTGTGTATATGCTATTTTTGTTGACATTATTATATGTGTATTATTTGTAGGGAGAGGACAGTCCATAAGTTGTGATAACTTTTTGTTCAATCCCATTGCTATTTTATTTGCAATAAAATAATATTAAACTAAAAATATGGAAGAAACTCAAGTTGAATAATGATAAGATTTGGAAAATATATAAGAAAATTGTGAAATGATATGAAAAATATGGAAGAAAAGTAGGTTAAATAGTGAAAAGATTAGGAAAATACAGAAGAAAATTGTGAAATGATATGGAAAATGCGGAAGAAAAGTAGGTTGAATTGTGAAATGATATGGAAAATATGGAAGAAATGTAAGTTGAATAGTGAAAAGATAGGGAAAATATGGAAGAAAAGTAAGTTGAATGGTGAAAAGATATAGAAAATGCGGAAGAAAAGTTGGTTGAATAGTGAAAAGATTTGGAAAATACAGAAGAAAAGTAAGTTGAATAGTGAAAAAATAGGGAAAATATGGAAGAAAAGTCAGTTGAATAGTGAAAAGAAATAGAAAATGCGGAAGAAAAGTAGGTTGAAAAGTGAAAAGATTTGGAAAATACAGATGAAAAGTAAGTTGAATAGTGAAAAGATATGGAAAATGCGGAAGAAAAGTAGGTTGAATTGTGAAAAGATTTGGAAAATACAGAAGAAAATTGTGAAATGATATGGAAAATACAGAAGAAAATTGTGAAATGATATGGAAAATATGGATGAAATGTGAAATAATATGGAAATTTGGATGAAATGTGAAATGATAAGGAAAATATGGAAGAAAGTAAGTTGAAAAGTGAAGATATGGAAAATATGGAAAAAAGGCAAGTTGAATAGTGAAATGATATGGAAAATATGGAAGATTTCTGTGTTAGTCATAATTACACCCAAAGAGACATCCTCTCCCCCACCGCCGCCGCCCTTCTCCTCCTCCACCTCCGCCGTCACCGCCACCCTCCTCCTCCGCCGCCACCGCCGCCATCCTCCTCCTCCTCCTGCTCCACGCCTCCGCCGCTGCCGCCGCCACTGCCCTCCTCCTCCTCCTCCCTCTATACATGCATATACATTGTTTTTCAGAATTGAGAAGAATCATCTTGAAATAGCTTTTTTTTGCTAAAGACTATGCAAGTAGGGATCAAATTTACCATTTCATTCATTTGACTCAGTTTATTTAGTACCCCTACAGTGAGAACGTGATAGACTACTTGGAGTATTACACAACCTATCCGAAAACACTGTAGGTGAAAACCATTATTGAAATATTATATGAAAATAAAATGGCGGGAAAGGGGCAGATAACCAGGGCTAGACAACGATAGATGCGGACGTCCTAGAGAGCACCCCAAGGGCTTATATAGGAAAAGTCCAGGGGAAGCCTTACGGGTGACTTCATTACCGGTCAAAAGGCCCCACTGGGGCGGATATCGCGCAACTTCCGGTTGCGCATGCGCACACCCAAGAGAACCCCTCATATACTACTATCACGTGACAGTGTTTTATCAAATCAGATTCAAGATATTTATATGAGTATATAATATTGTTAATTGCGAAATATATATTCCATACAAACTTTGTGTGCTAAAGTTTGCAGTAACTTCAAGTTGTGGCTGGTCGAAGATTTCTGTGAGTACTCCGTTTTTCCCAGACAATTAGAATGATCAGCAAGTTATGTAATATAATGTTGAAAATAGGGATGGAAGCATCGAGATGCTTCATCCATGGGGATACTTAAAAAAAATTAATATCAGTAAACTTACAATTACTATCGGGATACTTACTATTTAGTTATCGGGATACTTACAATTACTATCAGGATATTTACAATTTCTATCGGGATAATTACAATTACTATAGAGATATTTACAATTACTATCGGTATACTTACAATTACTATCGGTATAATTACAACTATTATCGGGATACTTACAATTACTATCGGGATATTTACAATTACTATCGGGATACTTACAAGTATTATCGGGATACTTACAAGTATTATCGAGATGCTTGCAATTACTATCGGGATACTTGCAATTACTATCAGGATTCCAACAAGTACTATCGGAATATTTACAAATACTATCGGGATACTTGCATTTACTATTGGGATGCTTATTACTATCGGGATTCCTACAAGTATTATCGGGATATTTACAATTACTATCGGGATACTTACAAGTATTATCGGGATACTTACAAGTATTATCGAGATGCTTGCAATTACTATCGGGATACTTGCAATTACTATCAGGATTCCAACAAGTACTATCGGAATATTTACAAATACTATCGGGATACTTGCATTTACTATTGGGATGCTTATTACTATCGGGATTCCTACAAGTAATATCGGGATTTTTACAATTACTATCGGGATGATTACAATTACTATCGAGATACTTTCAATTACAATCAGGATTCTTACAAGTATTATCGGGATACTTACAAGTATTATCGAGATGCTTGCAATTACTATCGGGATACTTGCAATTACTATCAGGATTCCAACAAATACTATCGGAATATTTACAAATACTATTGGGATACTTGCATTTACTATTGGGATGCTTATTACTATAGGGATTCCTACAAGTACTATCGAGATTTTTACAATTACTATCGGGATGATTACAATTACTATCGAGATACTTACAATTACAATCAGGATTCTTACAAGTACTATCTGGATACTTACAAATACTATCAGGATTCTTACAAGTACTATCGGGATATTTACAAATACTATCGGGATGATTACAATTACTATCGGGATATCTACAAATACTATCAGGATACTTACAAGTACTATCGGGATATTTACAAATACTATCAGGATTCTTACAAGTACTATCGGGATATTTACAAATACTATCAGGATACTTACAAGTACTATCGGGATATTTACAATTTTTTATCGGGATCCTTCAAGTACTATCGGGATGGAATATTTACAATTACTATCGAGATACTTACAAGTACTATCGAGATATTTTCAATTACTATCGGGATATTTACAATTACTATCGAGATACTTATAAGTACTATCGGGATATTTACCATTACTATCGGGATATTTACAAGTACTATCGAGTTACTTACAAGTACTCTCGAGTTATTTACATTTACAATCGAGATACTTACAATAATTATTATCGGAATATTTACAATTACTATCGGGATATTTACAAGTACTATCGAGATACTTACAAGTACAATCGACATATTTACAATTACTATCGGGATATTTGCAAGTACTATCGGGATACTTACAAGTATTATCGGGATACTTGCAAGTATTATCGGGATACTTGCAATTATTATCGGGATGCTTGCAATTACTATTGGGATACTTGTAATTACTATCGGGATTCCAACAAGTACTATCGAAATATTTACAATTACTATCGGGATACATGCATTTACTATTAGGATGCTTACTATTACTATCGGGATTCCTACAAGTATTATCAGGATTTTTACAATTACTATCGGGATGATTACATTACTATCGAGATACTTACAATTACTATCAGAATTCTTACAAGTACTATCGGGATACTTACAAATACTATCAGGATTCTTACAAGTACTATCGGGAAACTTACAAATACTATCGGGATGATTACAAGTATTATCGGGATATTTACAAATACTATCAGGACACTTACAAGTACTATCGAGATACTTACAAGTACTATCGAGATATCTACAATTACTATCGGGATATTTACAAGTACTATCGAGATACTTACAAGTACTATCGAGATATTTACAATTACTATCGAGATATTTACAAGTACTATCGGGATATTTACAATTACTATCGAGATGCTTACCAGTACTATCGAGATATTTACAAGTACTATCGAGATACTTACAAGTACTATCGGGATATTTACAAATTGTTATCGTGATACTTACAATTATTATCGGGATACTTATAATTATTATCGGGATATTTACAATTACTATCGCAATATTTACAATTACAATCGAGTTACTTATAATTACTATCGGGATATTTACAATTACTATCGAGATACTTACAAGTACTATCGGGATATTTACATGTAATATCGAGATACTTACAATTACTATCGACATACTTACAATTACTATCGGAATATTTACAAGTACCATCGACATACTTACAATGACTATCGGGATATTTACAAGTACTATCGACATACTTACAAGTACTATCGACATACTTACAATTACTATCGAGATACTTACAAGTACTATCGAGATATTTACAATTACTATCGGGATATTTACAAGTACTATCGGGATATTTACAATTACCATCAGGATACTTACAAGTATTATCGGGATGCTTGCAATTACTATCGAGATACTTACAATTACTATCAAGATATTTACAAATACTATCGGGATATTTACAATTACTATCGAGATGCTTACAAGTACTATCGAGATACTTACAATTACTATCGAGATACTTACAATCACTATCGAGATACTTACAAGTACTATCGGGATATTTACAAATTGTTATCGGGATCCTTCAAGTACTATCGGGATGGGATATTTACAATTAATATCGGGATACCTACAAGTACTATCGGAATACTTACTATTGCTATCGGGATACTTGAAATAGGCGTCGCGATGGTATCAAGAATAAATGTAACTCCAAATTAACTAAAACTGTTTTTAACTTTGTGTCCCGATATTTATTTAAAATATCTCGATGTTTATTGGAAGTATCCCAGTCACAGTATAGGAACCTGTGCGCCTGAAATCTCTTATTGACGTGCTCGTCTGTAAACTGCATTACGGTTTCGGTGGAATTCGACATCTCATGCTTTCACGGCAGGTAAGTTTTCCTATGTTTTCATTAAATTCTAATAACCTGTATGTCCAAAATCTTGACAGAATGCGTATGATTGATTGATGCAAGGACTGCATCTTTGTTTTTTTTTAATGTATTAGCCCTATAGAGTCATATTTATCATTTTAACAGGTTCTTTTGAACAAGGATAAAATAAGATTGTCCCGTTTGACACTGTATCCTTGAATAATATTCCCGATACTTGTATTGGTAATGTCAATAGATATGAACACAGTTTATGCAAAATTACAGATATGAATACCTCAGCATTGCCAAATAAATAGACATTTTAAAATATATTACGAATTTAGTTTGTTACGCATATTTTCATTGGTTATTCAACCCTGAATGTCAGCATATATTCGGAAAACAGACGGGGTATATATTTTCAGTCCCCAAAAACGATTAAAACATGGACGACAAAACATTACGCTTCACTGAATCAATGGTATAATACGGAATAATAAATGTATTTTTACCAAATTAAATGCTGTTTTTATACTCAAAACGGATGCATGAACAAAAAATATTACAACGGTTAATTCCGTCACAAATACCTGATCGATTCAGCAACTCCTATGTTCCACGGCTGTACCATAACAAATAAACAAAACTTTGAGCCTTGAAAACTTTCGACGTCATGGGGCCACACCAAGGTTTTATTTACATGTTGTTAGCATTTAAATTATTGAAACTGTTTCGCAAAACCGTTGTTTTGTTATGTGATATATCAATGTTATATTTATAAAGTTTTTAAAATTTACTACATATGAAACTGTATTGATTTAGAAATTTAGTACAGTATGTTCCTTCATGAGACACCCTATACATGAAATATGACGTGACGCATATTTTGACGTCATTGAAGAATGATGTCAAGAGTACGGAAACGGACATCTAGAGATACGAAAAATGAAAATAAAAGAGGCAAATTCATTTAATACAGTTGGATGTTATATTTAAAAAAAAGATGGTTAAATCCGTAATATATCTGTTATTCAGCATATTCCCTTCGGCTGCGCCTCGGAAACGGACATCTAGAGATACGAAAAATGAAAATAAAAGAGGCAAATTCATTTAATACAGTTGGATGTTATATTTAAAAAAAAGATGGTTAAATCCGTAATATATCTGTTATTCAGCATATTCCCTTCCTTCGGCTCTCTGCGCCTCAGGGAATATGGATCCTACGCCGGGAATGTCACATACCCTGTCTGATAGCTGAATAACATATAATATTCAATTGACGTCGTCCAATTTGACAACTGCAAGTCTGTTTACAGTGTTGTCTGAAGACTGTTTGACGTGCCAAAAGGTACTGTTTAGAAGTATTTGGTGCTTTGTTCATACTTTTATGAGGCACTAATGAAGGCAATGAACTATATAAGAAATCATTTTAAGATCATCGAATATAAGTAACGCTACCTGGCATCGAATTATATATTAAATGCTCAGTAAATTGCAATGGAAGTCATTGCTTCCTTGTGCCGTAATATACCTGATGAATCTAAGAATTCCGCCTAAACCGGCGCCAGGCCATCTTGAAACTGAAATTGGTTCGAACGAATGCTCCATGTTAAAGCCTTGCTTTAAGCTTAAAATGAAATCGTTTCTTTTTATTAATTTGATTAAAAATAGTTCATTTCCTTACCTGAATTTATCTCATTTATTTTCCACCTAATGCAGCTGTAATGAGTAGACCATTTGAATTTCGGGGAAGGGGGTTAGCTTGGGAGATCTAGAGAGATCAAATTATCTTTTTAACTCGTTCGACACTATTTTTGTCCGCCAAAGCCGAGGAAATTTAACCTTTTTCATACAATTCATAATATGAGCGCGGATTGAGGAAATTTAAGGCTTCTATAGTGCTAGAATAAAATTATGTGTATTTATTTTCACAAATATTAAGATAATCAGATTTAGTTGAAAAATCAACAGAACCCCACTCCCCCCGAAAAAAATCAATGATAGTTTTCGTATCTAAAGAATAATGTTTACGAAATGCCAGTGTTGTCTACATTATGGTAAACTGAGGGTTGATGTAAAACTGCCGATATTAAATTTCTCTTCAGTTTTCCAATTTAAATCGATGTAATTAGTCATGCGCCTCACTTTTACTACAAGATCTATCCTAACGTTTCCATAGAATGGAACCTAAGCCATTTCTATCTCACCTTTCTTTGAATCAAAGCAAACGCGAGTTTTCTCTATTACTCATTTTAATGCAATGTCGTTTGTAACGTCGATTTTGATTGGATGACGTCTAAATTTTCATGGCATCAATTCCACGTTAATGCCATCGGAGAAACGACACAAGCGCAGACGTAAACTGAAAGATTTAAAACTTCTCATTTTAACTGCGTTTTCTTCTGAATACATTATAATGAGATAACAGTATTGTTTTTGAAGCTTTGCCGGCATCAGTTTTGATTTGATGGTCGCAAATATAGCATACCGGTAGGTACCCGCTCTCCATTTTGCTACAAAAGACAATATGCCATTAAAAACCAATCTTATATGCATATGGCATCATCACCTAGTACACTGTTTTCCGTTTTGTTTGAAATGTAAGAGTAATAAAGCATAAATGTTAGTTGATTGCTAATAAATAAAACTTTAGCACGTCAATCAGGTTACAGACCGTTTTCAAACGCGACGTCAAACAGACCTACACAGCTACAGCAAACAGCCGACAGCACACTCATTTTTTCAATCAAATTTTTTAGTAGGAAAAATTATGTTTTCTTTATCGCTTCTTCGTAAAAAGAATGCTTCTCACATCCAAAACTATCCGTGCAAATACAGTCTAAATTGGAAGCCATTTCATTTAGGCATAAAGAAATGGAATGTTTACCTTTTCTGGTAGCACCAACAAACGTTTGATACTCCATTCTGAATTTGTTGCGTTATTTTATCCAAAGAAACTTTAGCGTCCGTTAGAGTAATGAAGCATGTACATTCTGTAGCTTTTTTTTACACAGATACAACGTATCTGTCGAAAATAAATTCCGAAAAACTTACCTGCTTTGAAAGCGTGGGCAGTCGAATTCCACCGAAACCGTAATGCAGTTTATAGAAGAGCACGTCAATAAGAGATTTCAGGCGCACATGTTCCTACATTTTGTATACTGTGCCAGTGTCCATCATGAGAAATATCCTGATGCTTATATGAAGTATATCGACGGAAATAACACACGAGAATGACGTTAAACTCATTACAATAATTATATTAGAAATACTAACTTGCCTGATTATATTGCCCGCACAATCAATTGACCATTGAGAACATAGAAAGTCAAACAAAATTGATGGATGGAACATTAAATAGTATTAAATAAGTGGAATCATTTTTTTTTTTTAAACTGAATTTGTTTTCAACAGAATGTGTCACCTTGCACCATTCCATATTAACATTGTACTGTACGTCTTAAAGAGTATTCTTGTAGATAACATTGGAAGTAAATCTGGTGCATTTTTTGTATATAAATATTAGATAAATTGAGATTCTGCCAACAATTGCTAAGAATTATTTTAGAGATGTACTGCCGTGGCTATGATTAAAATGTCATAATTTTTTATCGAAATAAAGATATATAATAATTTTTATCACATATTTTATTGAAATAACGCCGAATTTGCATGTATAATAAAAGCATAATTTGCGGGGTGTTATTTGCCTCCGAGGCAATAACATTTTACGAGGGCAATAACATGTTATCTGCCCTGGCAAAATATGTGATAAATAGATTAATACATGACCTTTTTCATATTGCCCTTGTCATCAGCCCTCGACTGATATCGTCCCTCGGGGCCGATATCAAGGTCTCGTGCTGATAACAAGGGCAATATGAAAAAGGCCATGTATTAATCTATAAATACTTTGCATATATATATATCATGTCAAGTCAGTTGTATAAACAATATCACTACGAGACCAATAGTGATGCGGTTTACACAACTGACGAGACACGATACAAACAATTTTACCTATACAATTAAATATTATGCATATATTACGTCTATCTAATGTTTTCTTGGGGGTAAAAGATGACATTACTGTTACATGTAGTTCTCATCAAAATATCTAGTTCTTAAATCTCCATTATACATTTATGTTGATAGTGTTGTAAAACAAAATATAGGGGATCTATAACGGAATTAGGCGTTATTTTGTAAAATACCAGCAAAAGAATTATTTCCCTTTCTCCCACATTGATAAGATTTTCTTAAATCTAATATAGAAGTTATGTTCCTAATAATTGAAATATCCATAAAATATAGTTAAAATTTAACATATTTATAACACAATGAATAAGTAACAATCATGAAAAAAAAGTATACTCT
The DNA here is from genome assembly GCA_963680875.1 of Bathymodiolus brooksi. NCBI lineage: Eukaryota > Metazoa > Mollusca > Bivalvia > Mytilida > Modiolidae > Bathymodiolus > Bathymodiolus brooksi. The sequence continues at coordinate 155,497,633 of OY804575.1, forward strand.
TCGAGGTCAATCCTAGTATACAATTCGTTCATAATAGCTGCAGAACCGTTTCTCTTAACGTTTTTAACACTTTTGTTTGTTTGTATCTATTCCGTATGGGTTACGGTTCCGCAGCTAGACATGTACATTTGAAATATGAACGCAACTTCTTCTTCTTCTTCTTCTCTGTATCTTTAACCCCCTCTGTAGAGGAACCATACGTCAGTATGAAGAACAGGTGCTCCGTTTATGGACAGTGCTCGTATTCCCTCCACCACTCGAATTTAGTTGTGCACATATATACAGTAGTGAAGTCCTACCTACACACACTTCGTATACAACTTTCTATATACAGGTAAGAATTTACGACTCCTCAAATTGCGGCTAAAAGTTATTTACAGGTGTATTTACATGATTAAGATAGTCTAAAATTGGTCTTTAACGTACATGTATATCACATCACTTTGTTATATTTCACATTTGTTTCCCCCAACCGTGTCGTCCATTAAAAAGTTCTTTAAAATTATAGATTCGCATCTAATTGACTAGTTTAGATCTATAAATATGCATTTCACTACTAATTCTAAAAGTTATCGTCTCATCAGCTAAAAGGTAAGATCCATTTTATCACAGTACACACAATACGTATAACATCCTTTATTAATACAGTTAACAAGCACAGACACTCGAATTCCGGACACCCCTTTTTCCTCATTTGGTCCCTCCCGCGATTATGGTATGGATCTTTGTCTGGAAGTATATCTTTGAGCCATTTATTAAAATATGGAGAGAGTTGTAAAATGGATCATATTTTACATTATTTCGTGTTACAACTCTCTCGTTCTACTAACTTTTGTTTCTAGGTCCAGCGCTGGACCTAGAAACAAAAGTTAGTAGAACGAGAGAGTTGTAACGATATATAATACTTCCAGAAAAAGATCCATGCCATAATCGCGGGAGGGACCAAATGAGAAAAAAGGGGGGGTCCGGAATTCGAGTGCCTGTGTTTACAAGTTGTCTAAAAAGAATCTTCTATAGTTTAAAAGGTAAAACGGGTGTTCTTTGTAAAAACTTGGTTACGGCTCTTTGGTGTTAACCATTAAAAATAGTCTATTCACACTAGCTCTTCGTCTAACAACAGATCATTTTATAACGGGCTAGATCTATATGAAGTTGATATACATGTAGCAGGCGCCGAGTCGGTAAGGCGTTCTATTTCTACTACACTGGCTGGAGAGAGTTTCTTTGTTTTCACTACCGGAGTTACATCCAAAACATGTTGTAGTTTTTCGTTGGCTGATAGTTCATCAAATTCAATTCCTAATAGTGTGTTGAAAGTTGTAATTAGTTCCTGAAGTATGGACTATGGTATTTCTTACTTTCCTGAGGCTTTTACAATTTAGAATAAAATGCTCTATATTTTCTTCTTCTTTTGCACATAATAAACCTTTTGGATCGATCTCGTTTTTGTACATTCTGATCCTTTTGCTCTGTAGAATGTATGTGCCTGTAAGCAGCTTTAATTTTATGACATCTAAGGCTGAGTGCATGTGGCAACTGTCCCGTCATTGGTTCGGAATATATACATTTACATCCTTTTCAAAACTTCCGCCCAGATTTGCAGACGATATTGATGGTGGTTGACATTCAAAGTTAAAATTACATCATGCTCTCGTGCCATGCTTGACCAACGGTGTACTTATATAACAATTTTGAACTGTGAAAAGTATGATTAAGTGCATTTAATTCTGTTGACAGTTAGGAAAGGTCGGAATGGCCCTTGATTGGGTTGACCATTCTCCATGTATAGCTATAGCTAGCCTGCGCTGCTAGGCACATATTGCCATTATTGGGCTTGACCTTTTCACTTTCATTCTTTTCCAAGTTGTATCGTCCAAAACGTGTTTCTAGCACACGATTAAATTTGATTATAGTTAACCGGGTATGACAATAACACGCTCTTTTTGTATATACGGTAGATTTAAAAAAAAAAAAAAAAGGGGGGGGGGGGTGGGGGAACCTAGCGCTAGCAGACAGAACAGACTCGCACTTTGTTGTGATTTGATATACAAAATTTCATGCGAAGTGTTTGTCATTTCAAATGCAGACAGATTACATTCCATACCCAGTCTGTGCCAAAAACTTTTTCAACAACTAGCCCAGGGGGCAAGTCAGGTCCCACAATTCACTAGCTCGAATAAAAGATATAAATTTCTTTCGTGTACCTCCTCTGGTTCACATTTCCGCTTAACTGAAGCCTTACCAGGCTTGGCACCTTTAACCCAACGTATCATTTATTGAACTTGATGATATTCATTAATTGCACATGTATGTTTACATCAGCTAATTACCAACTGAATCGATCAAATTGTACAGACAGCAACATACATCATACCTGTTAACCTCTGGGAACTGCTAGGGGGGAGATCTCCCCCCTACCAACTCTTCTAAGGGGGAGATTTTGTGCGTCGCCTTTAAACGCACAAAATTGTACCTTGTAGTTGCATAAATGTGATAGAGTTGCTATCTGGAGATTTGTAAATTTTTGGCTGGAGATTTGGTCTCATAACTGGAGATTTTTTATCGACGTATTTGGTGCATGTTTTTATTGGTAATTGATGTTTTCTTTTTGTTTGTTTCAGTATTGAACCAACTGCACCCCATTTCAATATATATTGTTTACATTTCTGTCTTATTATTAGTAGTGTTTCATATGATGAATGAAAGATAAAAACTGTATTTATAATTTATTCATAATCATTCATAATCATAAGGTTATAACAAAGCAATAAAAATGAAGACAGAATGCTCTGAACAATAAAGTCATAGAGCACTAAAATTAAAAAGTCACTTTGCTGCTGGTGCGTTAGGTGATAGCATACGTTTTGGCATTTTTGTGGTTTATCAATTCCATCCTGGAACTTAGTCCTTAAATAATACTTTGATCGGCTTTGGTCCCAAACAAGCCATAACAACTCAATCCGAGATGAATTCATTGCACGTTTGATCGAAATAAGAAGTTTTCCTCAGCATCAAAGGTTGTCCAACTCCTGTTTGCACAACGGTTTATAACTATTTTTAATTGCCGCTATCACACTTCTAATCATCTAAGCGTGTGCCACAAACCCACTTCCTTATCCCCAATTAACTGTCAATCAGTGGATAATTGTTGTATAATCATCAACACCTTAATTAATCTCCATGACCCAATTTACCTGTAAAGGTGTCAAACAGATCAATAACCGGATATCATTTACATTCGTATCTCTCGGCGTTTTTCATCAGCACGGGAGTTCCAAATGGGGAATTTCCAGAAATATTGATCGCAAAATGTAGGTCAAGATTTTATTGTACTTGATTTTTTTGTTGGGGGGATATCGTGCGGGAGGAAAAGGTGTGTGCGGGAGATTAATGTCTCCCACGCATGAGACCAGTCTATGCGGGAGATAATGCTCTTACGCGGGAGACTCCCACAAAAAGGGGGAGGGTTAACAGGTATGCATACATGGAAACGAAAAAAGCGTGCTGTCGACTCGAGGAGAAGTAAATGTGATAAAAATCTAGAAATAGTCATTTATTAGCTAAGAACATCGATCAAAAACGTTATCTATATAAATCAGGGTCTTGTATACCACCCTGTTGTACGAGGAGTCTGGAGCTCTTCCTAGTTGGCAGGTGGGTCGTTGTTGGAATATTTTTATCGGTAATTAGTCGTATTATCAAAACGGAATCTCTGGATTTTTCTCTTGTTAACCACAGTACAAAGCATATTCCGAACTTGATTCAGGTGAACTCCACGAGGTTAACAACGTTACAAATGCATTTGTAAGGGTAAAACAAACAGCAACGAAACGTTCACGCATACAAATAATCGTACCAAGAAGTTATCTGAATACTTAGAGCTTTTTATTGTAGATAAAGGTCATCGATTTTCACTAGCCCGTTCGGGCTAGCATTATAAAGCTTTAACTAGCCCTCTCGTTATTTTAATAGCCACGGGCATCGGGCTAGTGGCTAATGTCGCAGACTGCATACCTCAGATAGTCGCCCAACATGGACTTGCTCACATATCAAATACCATTGTACAGAACACTACTTGTCAATAGTACTAGTAGTGTCACTACTTCGACAACACTCATTTTCCCCCTCTTACCATAAAATTTTACCCAGCTCACTTCAAAGACTTGTATCTCAACTAATCCTGGACAAATAAGTCCAAAAGTCCTCATAATTATTCACAGACTATTATATTTTAAGAAAAATTAAGTTTCCATACCTTCACATGAATCAAAAACATATTTTTTAATGTTTGAAACTCAAAATCTGGTTGATGTAGTTTAAGACCTCAGTCCAAAAAACATATTTTTTTCTCTTCAAACGATTTTGTCCTTTACTGAATGAATCAGATTAAAAGTTCATTCATCGTTTTAACAGCCATGATTGGTATGTCCGTTCAAGTACAAATTTAGCATATGCAGCAGCAGTTGTTGATGTCCTCTGAAAACAAATTATTTTCAACTCGCCGCCATTTTGAATATAGAAATTAACCAATCTGATTACCGCTTACATCACTTGAATTGTTACGAGCATCTACATTCAGTTGAATGATGAATGATGACTTAAACTACATGTGACAGATTTTGATAACATTTCAAACTTTAGAAACTGTATTACTCCAGTGAATTTTGATGACTGAGGAAGCCTAATCTTTTTGTAAGACGATCGTAATTTTTATACTACGATTATGTTCCTCGTTTTTTTCTATGGCTATTTTCTCCATATTAATGAAGATTTGATTTTAATTTTTGGTGTTTTAACGCCACTTTCAGCAATATTTCAGCTATATCATGGCGACCAGTTTTAGTGGTGGAAGAAGCCGGAGTACCCGGAGAGAACCACCAACCATGGGCAAGCAACTGGTAAGCTTTATCATGACTTGTGGCTGCGAGTCGAGTGCACCCTTTTTTGTAATTTACAAAGCCGGGCGTGACCCCACACCGTATTGTTGATAGGCTTGTATGAGTTATTACTCATTGAGCCACCTGAGCCCTCCATAATGAAGAGGTGCATTGCTTAAGTTGTAAGTTTGAATGAAAAAGACTGTTCCTTTGTTGTTTTTCTGTTTAAAAACAAAACTTACTTTAAACCAAGAAAAATGGGAAAAATGATCTCACATGATTTGGCATCCACCATCTTTTAACTTGGATTACGATCATCTTTTTAACACTAGTTAAATATATTCTCAGAAACCACAAACCTGATTGAACACACACTGTTTATAAATTATCATTGAATTAATGATAATGCATAAATGAATCACATTCTAAGCAAAAAGCATATGAAAACAGTAACAAAAAATCAGAAAATCATGTCATGTAAACACATTGCTAAACGATTTACCTGAGCTAATGTTACTGGATTATTTAGAATCGGATGAGAAGTCATGTAGTGTAAAGCAAATGCATCTTAACTCTTAAATCAGTGTATTTTCCTTCCTTTCCAACAATATATCAGATTACTTTTTGCTCACGTTGGCCAAGTGAGATTTTGCCATCACTTGGCTTCTGTTCGTCTGTTCGTCATATGTCGTAGGCTTTCTCATATTAATCTTCTCCTCTAAAACCACTGAACCAAATTTAACCAAACCTGGTCCTTTGGAGGGTCCTTTTCAAAATTGTGTCCGACAGCCCCGCCCTCAGGCTCAATTCAAGATGGCTTCTGATGCAAATTAGGCATATAGATCACATTTATATTCTCCTGTGAAACTGCAGAACCAAATTTGGGTGGGATGGTCCCCTTTTAAAATTGTATCCGACAACCCTGTCCTCTATTCAAGATGACAGCAGTTACTCAAAAGATAGAATTTTCTTTGATTGCTTAAATTTAAGCTGAAATGACCCTTTCAAAATTATTTGTTGCGATCCCATTTACCATAAACTTTAGAAGTTAAATTGGAAACCAGGTGAGCTATTACAGGCTCCTTGGTACCTCTAGTTTAATTCATTAAGAAAATTGAATACTCTACCTGTTTACAAAAATGTTACATATTTCTAGAAACATCCAAAAAATTAATATTATAATAATTGACTCCAAATCTTTTGTACCATGTTGTTGTATTCAGACCTACAAAATGTATTGTTGATTTTGTCATAGTAAGAATATTCATAAAAAAGAAATCTGATTGTTGCAGACACTACGATTTTATGACATGGTCTGAGACTTCATCTGAAATTGCAAGAAATAAGTGTAAATGTAAATGTGTCTTTGCTCTCATGAATTTTAAAAGTTGATAAATAACAGCTGAAATTAGGATCAATCTATCCCTTACATGGCTTACAGGAAAAGAAGTTATTTTTTTAAAGTGAATAAAGAGATTGTAGTACTGGTATATATACTAACATTACAACTGGAATCGACCACCTCCGTGGTATAATGGATAGCATGCCCGTCTTGAGTGAGGTAGAGCATGGGTTTGATCGCAGTTAAGGTCAAACCAGACTATAAAATTGGTATTTCCTGCTTCGCCACTATTTTAAGCATGTAGCAATAAGGAGTAAGAGCAATGACTGGTTGGCTATCAGTGGACTGTTGTTAAAGTGAATTTGCACTGTAAAAATCCACATAAACGTGTTTGTCTAGTACAAAAGCAGACATCATCATCATCATTTCATCTAAGAGTAGTTTGTTCAAGGAAGATTGGTGTTTAACAACAACAATCACTCACTCCTTCTGGAATTTTTACTTAAATTGTTTACAACCCTTGGTAATGGCCAAACATACTATTTAGGAAGATTTAACATTTGTTTAAACTGTATTTATGTCTTTAAATTCTGTGATATACTTGTTGTGTAACCTTTCAATTATTTAATCTTATTCCTATTATTTATTTGTTATTGTTTACACTTAATTTACAAAACAAAACAACTAATATTTATTTGAAAGTTCATGAAAAGGAATGTGTTTACTTGTCATTATTGTCTTGAACATGCCAAATTTTTTTATATGGTGTTAATTTCTCATTTACAGGTACTGTATTTCAACTTTGTAATTTTGATGGGTTTGAAGTTTAAAAATTAGACTTTTAGATGGAAAAACAATGCAAATTCAATTTTGGAGATTTTGATTTTTTGTTGTTCTTGAGTTATGTCCCTTTGTTAGGGGGGGGGGGGGGGGGGGGGGGGTTATAAGGGTCAGAACATTATCTCAAGTTCTATATATTTATATGATTTTAAAAAAGTCACACTAGTTTGTAATGAATAAAACACTGTAGAATTTAATTTTTATATTTATTTTGTTGTTGCAGAATTATGTCCTTGATGAAATATTTAAAAAAAATATATTATCCTAGTTTTATATGTAGGGGTATACATATTACATTATTTCCATGACTTGAATTTAAAAGAAGTAACTTTACATTAACGTTTGGCTTTAGAGTTTTTGACATCTTCAGAAGAGTTATTATGAACAAAATTATCGTTTCACCTAATAACATGAAGATGACTTAAAACTGATGCAAGACTTGATGCCAAGATGATTTATTGCAAGGGAAATAAAACCTTTCCTACATGTGTCAATTGGATTTTTAATTTGTTTTGTTCAGTAAATTAATCAAAAAATGATTGACTTTTCACTGAGACGTTTGTACTTTCTATTGAATGAAATCTACAAATGACAATTTTATGGGCATTTCTTCTTTTGAAAAATTTAAATAAATGTAGCTTGACCAACATCAACTAATACACAGGAAAGGAAATATTTCTTGCTTTAAGGCACACATTTAATCAGTTTGGACTTATTTGGAATAATTATATGATAAATTTGTTGGTAAAGATAAGAAGATAAAGAATTGATTATAATTAAACCTTATCTTCACACAGGAACATCTTATAGAGGAGCATGGCACAAATATTAAAGAAAGTGTTTTCTAAATATCTAGTTTTAACTAACACTTTAACATGTGGGTGCCTCTTAGGAACAGGAGATCTTGTAGCACAAAATATAGAACAGAGGTTCATGGACAGGAAAAAAGAAGGCTGTAAAGGTGTCCAGATTGATTGGAGAAGAACAGGTAAGTCTAAATACAGGTATTCTCATGATGTATATGTAAGAGCTGGGATAAAGATCTCAAATTTCTCAGCAGAGAGTCCCCTCAGTGGTGTAATGGCTAGATTGCTGGCCCAGAGTGCTGTCCATCATGGGTTTGATCCCAAGTCAAGTAAAAACCAATTAACTCTAAAATTGATATTTGCCACTTTTAAGTATGCAGCATTAAGGAGTTGGGCCAAAAACTGGTTGACTCAGTTGGTATATTGTGTACTAGTGGAGCTATATATATACCTGTGGACATTTAATGTCATATCATATCTTTGATGACATTGTTTTAAGCTAATTAAGTCTCCCAAACAACGTTTGGAGACTTATTGTTTTTGCTCCGTTTCTTATTATTAAGTCTTCCAAACAAAGTTTGGGGGACTTATTGTTTTTGCTCCATTTCTTATTAAGTCTCCCAAACAAAGTTTGGGGGACTTATTGAAAATATTGTTTTTTTATTATTATTTTTATTCTTATTCTTCTTATTCTTCTTCTTTCTTTCCGTGCACCATGAACTTGTCCACGGCAGATCTCAGGAACTACAGGACAGAATTTCATGAAACTTGGTGGAGGTATAGATATATGTTTCTAGTTGATCCTAAAGTTTTCAGATTTGTGGTAAAGGGGGTCAAAGCCATATTTTTGGGGGTTCAAAGAGGGTGGGGGTTACTATAGAATCCTATGGGAAAGTTGAAATTTCGTACATTAATGTTGATAACTTCTAAATGGATAATGATAGAGACATAAAATTTGACATAGTGATAGGTCACCATTAGAGGAGCAATTCTGTGTTTTCAAAATTTTCAAGATGTCTGCCAAAACATGGCATAAAAATGGGGGGTAAAAATTCAACATTGTCCGATATCATCAAAATTTGATATGTGGGTAGATAGTGTCAGTGGCCGGTTTGGGAGACTTCATAATCGTTAGATTATAATCATATCTTGTTATTATTATTATTATTATTATTATTATTATTCTCCTCTTTCTTTCTTTCTGTGGACCATGAACTTGTCCACGGCAGATCTCAGGAACTACTGGACAGAATTTCATGAAACTTGGTGGAGTTATAGATATATGTTTCTAGTTGGTCCTAAAGTTTTCAGCTTTGTGGTAAAGGGGGTCAAAGCCATATTTTGAGGGGTTCAAGAGGGGTGGGGGTTACTATAGAATCCTATGGGAAAATTGAAATTTCGTACATTAATGTTGATAACTTCTAAATGGATAATGATAGAGACATAAAATTTGACATAGTGATAGGTCACCATTAGAGGAGCAATTCTGCGTTTTCAAAATTTTTCAGATGTCTGCCATTTTTAAAATGGCTGCCAAAACACGGCATAAAAAATGGGCGGTAAAAATTCAACATTGTCCGATATCATCAAAATGTTATATGTGGATAGATAATGATGTCCCGAATTGATTCCCGACATTGAAAAATTTCTACCAGTCACCATTTTGAAAATGGCCGCCACAATACCGCAAACTTCAACATTGTCTGATTTCATCAAAATTTGATATGTGGGTAGATAATGATGTCCCGAATTGATTCCCGACATTGAAAAATTTCTACCGGTCGCCATTTTCAAAATGGCCACCACAATGCCGCACAAATTCAACATTGTCCTATTTCAACGACATTTCATATGTGGGTAGATTATGATGTCCTGAATTGATTCCTGACATCGAAAAATTTCTACCAGTCGCCATTTTCAAAATGGCCACCACAATGCCGCACAAATTCAACATTGTTCGATTTCAACGTCCTGAATTGATTCCCGACATCGAAAAATTTCTACCGGTCTCAATTTTCAAAATCGCCACAATGCCGCAAAAATTCAACATTGTTCGATTTCAAAGGTAGCTTTTGATTTATTTTTTTAAACCTGTTGTCAGTGGCCGGTTTGGGAGACTCCATAATCATTAGATTATAATCATATCTTGTTTTCTTTGAAGTTTTATTTATTTTCAATCAATTTTAACAGGGTTTTCAAGTGTTTTTATGCACATTTATTTTTCACACAAATTTCTGTGTCAATTAGAATTATACATCCTGGTGTGACCAAGTTAAAACCTATTATTTTATTATGAAATACTCCTGCTAAAACAGTGACTGTGAAGGCAAATTAATAATTTTGATAGCATTTTAGCTTTAACATTTTGCAAAATCACCAAATTGTGCAACATTTACATATTATTAATATGACAAATATAGGTATGTAGAAATATAATATTTTCAAGATATAACTTGTGTAAACAAATTTATATTACAATGCATTATTAAAAGAACTTCTTATAAAATGCATGTAGTTTTTATGTGTTAGTCCTTGGATGATATGTTTTGAAAAATAAGTTATTTTTGAAGTGATTTGTTCCACTGACACATGTTTGGTTTTTCATTTGTTATATTAGGGGCCATCGTGTCGTCGTCGTGATCGTATGGTAGTTGGATTTCTAACTACCTGTGCAATCAGTGCCTATCACTACTAATGTTGTGAGTTCGAACCTCTCTCAGACGAGGGGTACTCGATACAACATTATGTGATAAAGTTTGTCAGTGACTTGCGACCAGTGGTTTTCTCCGGGTACTCCGGTTTCCTCCACAAATAGAACTGACCGTCATGATATAACTGAAATATTGTTGAAAGTGGCATTAAGCACCATAAACCTAATCAAACCATCATTTGTTATATTTTTTAGGTAGAATGTTTTGTATGGGGATAACATTTGGTCCACTGACACATGTTTGGTTTTTCATTTGTTATATTTTATTTAGGTAGACTGTTTTGTTTGGGGATAACATTTGGTCCACTGACACATGTTTGGTACAATGTAGTCCTTGAACGTATTATCGTTGGAACTGGCAATAAGATGGTATTCAAGAAAATATTGGCTGACCAGTTTGTAGCTGGACCTTTTTTCTGTTCTTCATTCTTTTTTGGTAAGTAAACATAAAATTCATAAAAATGTATAGCATATTCATGCTTTAACTTTCATAGTCTTTTATTCATATGGTCAGTGCGTCCCCAGGTGGCAGTCTGGCAGAAAGGGGGCACCCTCTCAATGGGGGTTGTCAAGTTATAATATGGAAAGACTGACCGTGGACCATAGTCAAGTGGGTAACAATTTTGGAGAGTGCCACGCTCCCTGCACACGAAAGACCTCTTTTGTAGATTTCGAAAAAGAGTAGGTATATTCTAGCCTCTACAAAGGACATATTTTTTGTCCCTATCCAACTTTCCATACTTTTTCAGTGGCAGTCAAAAGTCGTTGACCTGGTTGACCCATCCCTTCCCTCATTTCTATATAGTTTTTTTTATATATTGTTAACATGTTCCCTTCCTGAATATAGCTGAAGAACATCTCGCTGGACCTTAAGCAATAATCTATCAATCAATCAATCTAACCACAACAAGTATACTACTGGGCACTGCCAATAATCTAAATAACAAAAGTTTAGCAAAGGCAAAAACACAGATAAGAATTAAGGTATGCACAAAATGTGTAGGAGTTAAATCATTTGATAGGTCATCAGCCTTCTACAGTCTGGGCACTATCTATATTAATTACCACACACTAATAGATCAGGGTATTAAGACAAACAACCATGATAAGTTGGTGAATTAAAATTGATAGCTTATACTAGGTGAGACAGAAATTATTCCTGAGAACAAATAGCATGCCAGATTAAATTTGTAAACATTTCAGACAAAGAAACTTAATATCATAACAAGTTATCCCTGTGTTCAGTTGACATAGTTTTCACTTTATTGATATTTTTTCTTAATCAGTCTCATTTTAAACCTTAGTAAGCTTGGTTGTAAATATTATGAAATTTGAAAGTACTGAACAAATTTTTTCTGCTAACCAGCTGTCAGTGTAAAGTGAAGAATTATTACACATAGAGTTATACTACATGTACGTAGTTAAAATATTCAGAGATCATCATAGTAGATTTCCTCTGAAGCCATAGCACTGAACATGTTGTCTTTAAATCATTCTCATTAATCAAAAGTCTTGAAAGGTTAATTATAGACTAGGCCATTTTATACAAAGAAATAATTTCAAATTGGCTCATAAAACAAAAATTTCATTAGCTACACAAATTTGTTGTCTTTATTTATTAACCTGATGCATTGTCAGAATCTGTCTTTATTAGTTTGACCTTTGTTGGGTATCTGACAAGTTAGTAAAAGAACATTGGAGTTTCTATAATTTCCCTTTATATTAATATTTTTGATGATACATTGTTCCAGATTAAAAGGTTACATAAATCTATGATTAACTCTTTATTTTGATTAAAAAAATAAAAAAGCGATTAAGAATAAAGATTTGTTCATTAAAATGGCAAAACCTCTATGAAACTATTTGGCTACTTAATAGTATACACTTATTGACATGGGTATGAGGGTAATAGCACTTTTATTGTCCCCAAGGTACCAACTATTTTCCGAGGCAATGCCTCAGAAAATAGTTGGTACAGAGGTGACAATTAAAGTGCTATTACCCGAATATCAAGTCTATAAGTGTTGTATTATACTGAACAACTGTGCAATTCAAAATTCTAAATTAGGTCCTTTTCTGATGGATTTCTAGTCTACTTTATTAATGCTTTTTAAAACTAATACATTTTCATGTGTGTATTTGAAGAAGAAATTAATTAAAAAAAAAAAACAAAAAAAACCATGTGATTAAAGTGCTATTCACCGGCCAGTGAATACACAGTGTGGGAACGGAAGTGTACAGTAAATAAACAACTTCGATATTTGTGATGGTGTATAGCAACGATCCATTGCTTGCAGGACTGTAAAAATATTACCTCAGGTAAGATTTTGTAATGGTTTTAGCTTATACAAAGCATCCAAAGTTTTAATTTGCCTTGCGAAGGTCCATGTGTATATTTGATGCATGAAACACTGCAATAATGCTGCAAATGCAAGATAAAATGTCCAAAAAATACCACCGATCAGTAGAAGTTTGAGTGCCTGTCTTGTTTGACAGCTTTTTACAAAATATTTGAAAATGTTATGATATTGAAATATACGTTTTTTAAAAGTCTTTCATATATACTTTTGACATGCAAAGACAGATTTTTGTATGTTGTATCAATGCCGAGAAAGTTTGGGTCAAAGATAGTGATGCAAGAATTGCATTGTATAGGTGCTTGTTGGCAATCAGATATGTAGTGGATAGTCGCTTGTAAACGCAGTGTATAGTCGCTTGATTTTCTCCTCCAATAAAATTTCATGGTTAAGTGTATCTGAAGCGTCCAAATGTTTAGCAATCAGTACTTTGACGATCGAGAGGATAAAATCATTATCTTTGGGGAAAAACTGGTATTTGTCAAGAAAAAATATGCCGTTACTTAGGCAATAGCCAAAAAACCTGTTCTAGTGTATAATTCATATTTTATTATATTTTGAATAATAAATTAAACAGTACTGATAGGTTTGTAATAACTATTACCTACCCTGGTGTCTACACAATAATACGTTTCTTTCCCCTTTACATACTCGTCCCTTCTTTACTTGTTTTGCATCAACAGGTTTGTACTTTTTAGTTCACCTGGACCAAAGGTCCAGGTGAACTATTGCCATCACTTGGCGTCCGTCGTCTGTCGTCTGTAAACTTTTCACATTTCAAGCTTCTTCTCCGAAACCACTTGGCCGATTGGAACCAAACTTAGCAGGAATGTTCCTTGGATGGTCCTCTACAAAGTTATTGTTTTTCGTTCCAGTCGGATATTCAATATGGCTGCCAGGGCCAATAGTATGCTCTGATTGGCTGAAATTTCAAAGATCTTCTTCTCTGAAACTAATGAACTGACTGAACCCAAACTGTAAAGGAATGATCATTGGAATGTCCTTTACCAAGTTACTGTTTTTTATGCCGATCGGAAATCCAAGATGGCCGCCATCGCAGGACATAGATTAACATTGGACCCTATGGGAAAATGTTCAAATGCCTTCTTCTCAGAAACTACAAATATGATTAAAGCCAAACTGTACATGAATGTTCATTGGATGGTCCTCTACAATCTTAAGGTTTTTTGTTCCGATATGAAATTCAAAATGGCGGCTACGGCAGGACTTAGTTTAACATTGGACCCTATGGGAAAAATGTTTCAAAATGCTTCTTCTCTGAAACCACTTGGACAGTTGAAACCAAACTGCCCAGGAATGATCATTGGAAGGTCCTCTACAAATTTTATGTTTTTTATGCCGGTCGGAAATCCAAGATGGCCGCCACCGCAGGACATAGATTAACATTGGACCCTATGGGAAAATATTCAAATGCCTTCTACTCAGAAACTACAAATATGATTAAAGCCAAACTGTACATGAATGTTCATTAGATGGTCCTCTACAAACTTTACGTTTTTTGTTCTGGTATGAAATTCAAAATGGTGGCTACGGCAGGACTTAGTTTAACATTGGACCCTATGGGAAAAATGTTTCAAAACGCTTCTTCTCTGAAATCACTTGGATAATTGAAACCAAACTGCCTAGGAATGATCATTGGAAGGTCCTCTACAAATTTTATGTTTTTTATGCCGATCGGAAATCCAAGATGGCCGCTACCGCAATACATAGATTAACATTGGACCCTATGGGAAAATGTTCAAATGCCTTCTTCTCTGAAACTACAAATATGATTAAAGCCAAACTGTACATGAATGTTCATTGGATGGTCCTCTACAATCTTAAGGTTTTTTGTTTCGATATGAAATTCAAAATGGCGGCTACGGCAGGACTTAGTTTAACATTGGACCCTATGGGAAAAATGTTTCAAAATGCTTTTTCTCTGAAACCACTTGGACAGTTGAAACCAAACTGCCCATGAATGATCATTGGAAGGTCCTCTACAAATTTTCTGTTTTTTATGCCGGTCGGAAATCCAAGATGGCCACCACCGCAGGACATAGATTAACATTGGACCCTATGGGAAAATATTCAAATGCCTTCTACTCAGAAACTACAAATATGATTAAAGCCAAACTGTACATGAATGTTCATTAGATGGTCCTCTACAAACTGTACGTTTTTTGTTCTGGTATGAAATTCAAAATGGCGGCTACGGCAGGACTTAGTTTAACATTGGACCCTATGGGAAAAATGTTTCAAAACGCTTCTTCTCTGAAACCACTTGGATAATTGAAACCAAACTGCCTAGGAATGATCATTGGAAGGTCCTCTACAAATTTTTTGTTTTTTATGCCGATCGGAAATCCAAGATGGCCGCCACCGCAATACATAGATTAACATTGGACCCTATGGGAAAATGTTCAAATGCCTTCTTCTCAGAAACTACAAATATTATTAAAGCCAAACTGTACATGAATGTTCATTGGATGGTCCTCTACAAACTTTACGTTTTTTGTTCCGATAAGAAATTCAAAATGGCGGCTACGGCAGGACTTAGTTTAACATTGGACCCTATGGGAAAAATGTTTCAAAACGCTTCTTCTCTGAAACCACTTGGATAATTGAAACCAAACTGCCCAGGAATGATCATTGGAAGGTCCTCTACAAAGTTTCTGTTTTTTTATGCCGATCGGAAATTCAAGATGGCCGCCACCGCAGGACATAGATTAACATTGGACCCTATGGGAAAATGTTCAAATGCCTTCTTCTCAGAAACTACAAATATGATTCAAGCCAAACTGTACATGAATGTTCATTGGATGGTCCTCTACAAACAATACGTTTTTTGTTCCGATATGAAATTCAAAATGGCGGCTACGGCAGGACTTAGTTTAACATTGGACCCTATGGGAAAAATGTTTCAAAATGCTTCTTCTCTGAAACCACTTGGACAGTTGAAACCAAACTGCCCAGGAATGATCATTGGAAGGTCCTCTACAAAGTTTCTGTTTTTTATGCCGGTCGGAAATCCAAGATGGCCACCACCGCAGGACATAGATTAACATTGGACCCTATGGGAAAATGTTCAAATGCCTTCTTCTCAGAAACTACAAATATGATTAAAGCCAAACTGTACATGAATGATCATTGGAAGGTCCTCTACAAATTTTCTGTTTTTTATGCCGGTCGGAAATCCAAGATGGCCGCCACCGCAGGACATAGATTAACATTGGACCCTATGGGAAAATATTCAAATGCCTTCTACTCAGAAACTACAAATATGATTAAAGCCAAACTGTACATGAATGTTCATTAGATGGTCCTCTACAAACTTTACGTTTTTTGTTCTGGTATGAAATTCAAAATGGCGGCTACAGCAGGACTTAGTTTAACATTGGACCCTATGGGAAAAATGTTTCAAAACGCTTCTTCTCTGAAACCACTTGGATAATTGAAACCAAACTTCCTAGGAATGATCATTGGAAGGTCCTCTACAAATTTTCTGTTTTTTATGCCGATCGGAAATCCAAGATGGCCGCCACCGCAATACATAGATTAACATTGGACCCTATGGGAAAATGTTCAAATGCCTTCTTCTCAGAAACTACAAATATTATTAAAGCCAAACTGTACATGAATGTTCATTGGATGGTCCTCTACAAACTTTACGTTTTTTGTTCCGATAAGAAATTCAAAATGGCGGCTACGGCAGGACTTAGTTTAACATTGGACCCTATGGGAAAAATGTTTCAAAACGCTTCTTCTCTGAAACCACTTGGATAATTGAAACCAAACTGCCCAGGAATGATCATTGGAAGGTCCTCTACAAAGTTTCTGTTTTTTTATGCCGATAGGAAATTCAAGATGGCCGCCACCGCAGGACATAGATTAACATTGGACCCTATGGGAAAATGTTCAAATGCCTTCTTCTCAGAAACTACAAATATGATTCAAGCCAAACTGTACATGAATGTTCATTGGATGGTCCTCTACAAACAATACGTTTTTTGTTCCGATATGAAATTCAAAATGGCGGCTACGGCAGGACTTAGTTTAACATTGGACCCTATGGGAAAAATGTTTCGAAATGCTTCTTCTCTGAAACCACTTGGACAGTTGAAACCAAACTGCCCAGGAATGATCATTGGAAGGTCCTCTACAAAGTTTCTGTTTTTTATGCCGGTCGGAAATCCAAGATGGCCACCACCGCAGGACATAGATTAACATTGGACCCTATGGGAAAATGTTCAAATGCCTTCTTCTCAGAAACTACAAATATGATTAAAGCCAAACTGTACATGAATGATCATTGGAAGGTCCTCTACAAATTTTCTGTTTTTTATGCCGGTCGGAAATCCAAGATGGCCGCCACCGCAGGACATAGATTAACATTGGACCCTATGGGAAAATATTCAAATGCCTTCTACTCAGAAACTACAAATATGATTAAAGCCAAACTGTACATGAATGTTCATTAGATGGTCCTCTACAAACTTTACGTTTTTTGTTTTGGTATGAAATTCAAAATGGCGGCTACGGCAGGACTTAGTTTAACATTGGACCCTATGGGAAAAATGTTTCAAAACGCTTCTTCTCTGAAACCACTTGGATAATTGAAACCAAACTGCCTAGGAATGATCATTGGAAGGTCCTCTACAAATTTTCTGTTTTTTATGCCGATCGGAAATCCAAGATGGCCACCACCGCAATACATAGATTAACATTGGACCCTATGGGAAAATGTTCAAATGCCTTCTTCTCAGAAACTACAAATATTATTAAAGCCAAACTGTACATGAATGTTCATTGGATGGTCCTCTACAAACTTTACGTTTTTTGTTCCGATAAGAAATTCAAAATGGCGGCTACAGCAGGACTTAGTTTAACATTGGACCCTATGGGAAAAATGTTTCAAAACGCTTCTTCTCTGAAACCACTTGGATAATTGAAACCAAACTGCCCAGGAATGATCATTGGAAGGTCCTCTACAAAGTTTCTGTTTTTTTATGCCGATTGGAAATTCAAGATGGCCACCACCGCAGGACATAGATTAACATTGGACCCTATGGGAAAATGTTCAAATGCCTTCTTCTCAGAAACTACAAATATGATTCAAGCCAAACTGTACATGAATGTTCATTGGATGGTCCTCTACAAACAATACGTTTTTTGTTCCGATATGAAATTCAAAATGGCGGCTACGGCAGGACTTAGTTTAACATTGGACCCTATGGGAAAAATGTTTCAAAATGCTTCTTCTCTGAAACCACTTGGACAGTTGAAACCAAACTGCCCAGGAATGATCATTGGAAGGTCCTCTACAAAGTTTCTGTTTTTTATGCCGGTCGGAAATCCAAGATGGCCACCACCGCAGGACATAGATTAACATTGGACCCTATGGGAAAATGTTCAAATGCCTTCTTCTCAGAAACTACAAATATGATTAAAGCCAAACTGTACATGAATGTTCATTGGATGGTCCTCTACAAACTTTACGTTTTTTGTTCCGATATAAAATTCAAAATGGCGGCTACGGCAGGACTTAGTTTAACATTGGACCCTATGGGAAAAATGTTTCAAAACGCTTCTTCTCTGAAACCACTTGGATAATTGAAACCAAACTGCCCAGGAATGATCATTGGAAGGTCCTCTAAAAGGTGTGTGTTTTTTATGCCGATCGGAAATCCAAGAAGGCCACCACCGCAGGACATAGATTAACATTGGACCCTATGGGAAAATGTTCAAATGCCTTCTTCTCAGAAACTACAAATATGATTAAAGCCAAACTGTACATGAATGTTCATTGGATGGTCCTCTACAAACTTTACGTTTTATGTTCCGATATGAAATTCAAAATGGCGGCTACGGCAGGACTTAGTTTAACATTGGACCCTATGGGGGAAATGTTTCAAAACGCTTCTTCTCTGAAACCACTAGAACAGTTGAAACCAAACTGCCCAGGAATGATCATTGGAAGGTCCTCTACAAATTTTATGTTTTTTATGCCGATCGGAAATCCAAGATGGCCACCACCGCAATACATAGATTAACATTGGACCCTATGGGAAAATGTTCAAATGCCTTCTTCTCAGAAACTACAAATATTATTAAAGCCAAACTGTACATGAATGTTCATTGGATGGTCCTCTACAAACTTTAGGTTTTTTGTTCTGATATGAAATTCAAAATGGCGGCTACGGCAGGACTTAGTTTAACATTGGACCCTATGGGAAAAATGTTTCAAAACGCTTCTTCTCTGAAACCACTTGGACAATTGAATCCAAACTGCCCAGGAATGATCATTGGAAGGTCCTCTACAAAGTTTCTGTTTTTTTATGCCGATCGAAAATTCAAGATGGCCACCACCGCAGGACATAGATTAACATTGGACCCTATGGGAAAATGTTCAAATGCCTTCTTCTCAGAAACTACAAATATGATTAAAGCCAAACTGTCCATATGTGTGTACATTGGATGGTCCTCTACAAACTTTACGTTTTTTGTTCTGGTATGAAATTCAAAATGGCGGCTACGGCAGGACTTAGTTTAACATTGGACCCTATGGGAAAAATGTTTCAAAACGCTTCTTCTCTGAAACCACTTGGATAATTGAAACCAAACTGCCTAGGAATGATCATTGGAAGGTCCTCTACAAATTTTATGTTTTTTATGCCGATCGGAAATCCAAGATGGCCGCCACCGCAATACATAGATTAACATTGGACCCTATGGGAAAATGTTCAAATGCCTTCTTCTCAGAAACTACAAATATTATTAAAGCCAAACTGTACATGAATGTTCATTGGATGGTCCTCTACAAACTTTACGTTTTTTGTTCCGATAAGAAATTCAAAATGGCGGCTACGGCAGGACTTAGTTTAACATTGGACCCTATGGGAAAAATGTTTCAAAACGCTTCTTCTCTGAAACCACTTGGATAATTGAAACCAAACTGCCCAGGAATGATCATTGGAAGGTCCTCTACAAAGTTTCTGTTTTTTTATGCCGATCGGAAATTCAAGATGGCCGCCACCGCAGGACATAGATTAACATTGGACCCTATGGTAAAATATTCAAATGCCTTCTACTCAGAAACTACAAATATGATTAAAGCCAAACTGTACATGAATGTTCATTAGATGGTCCTCTACAAACTTTACGTTTTTTGTTCTGGTATGAAATTCAAAATGGCGGCTACGGCAGGACTTAGTTTAACATTGGACCCTATGGGAAAAATGTTTCAAAATGCTTCTTCTCTGAAACCACTTGGATAATTGAACCAAACTGCCTAGGAATGATCATTGGAAGGTCCTCTACAAATTTTCTGTTTTTTATGCCGATCGGAAATCCAAGATGGCCGCCACCGCAATACATAGATTAACATTGGACCCTATGGGAAAATGTTCAAATGCCTTCTTCTCAGAAACTACAAATATTATTAAAGCCAAACTGTACATGAATGTTCATTGGATGGTCCTCTACAAACTTTACGTTTTTTGTTCCGATAAGAAATTCAAAATGGCGGCTACGGCAGGACTTAGTTTAACATTGGACCCTATGGGAAAAATGTTTCAAAACGCTTCTTCTCTGAAACCACTTGGATAATTGAAACCAAACTGCCCAGGAATGATCATTGGAAGGTCCTCTACAAAGTTTCTGTTTTTTTATGCCGATCGGAAATTCAAGATGGCCGCCACTGCAGGACATAGATTAACATTGGACCCTATGGGAAAATGTTCAAATGCCTTCTTCTCAGAAACTACAAATATGATTCAAGCCAAACTGTACATGAATGTTCATTGGATGGTCCTCTACAAACAATACGTTTTTTGTTCCGATATGAAATTCAAAATGGCGGCTACGGCAGGACTTAGTTTAACATTGGACCCTATGGGAAAAATGTTTCAAAATGCTTCTTCTCTGAAACCACTTGGACAGTTGAAACCAAACTGCCCAGGAATGATCATTGGAAGGTCCTCTACAAAGTTTCTGTTTTTTATGCCGGTCGGAAATCCAAGATGGCCACCACCGCAGGACATAGATTAACATTGGACCCTATGGGAAAATGTTCAAATGCCTTCTTCTCAGAAACTACAAATATGATTAAAGCCAAACTGTACATGAATGTTCATTGGATGGTCCTCTACAAACTTTACGTTTTTTGTTCCGATATAAAATTCAAAATGGCGGCTACGGCAGGACTTAGTTTAACATTGGACCCTATGGGAAAAATGTTTCAAAACGCTTCTTCTCTGAAACCACTTGGATAATTGAAACCAAACTGCCCAGGAATGATCATTGGAAGGTCCTCTACAAGGTGTGTGTTTTTTATGCCGATCGGAAATCCAAGAAGGCCACCACCGCAGGACATAGATTAACATTGGACCCTATGGGAAAATGTTCAAATGCCTTCTTCTCAGAAACTACAAATATGATTAAAGCCAAACTGTACATGAATGTTCATTGGATGGTCCTCTACAAACTTTACGTTTTATGTTCCGATATGAAATTCAAAATGGCGGCTACGGCAGGACTTAGTTTAACATTGGACCCTATGGGGGAAATGTTTCAAAACGCTTCTTCTCTGAAACCACTAGAACAGTTGAAACCAAACTGCCCAGGAATGATCATTGGAAGGTCCTCTACAAATTTTATGTTTTTTATGCTGATCGGAAATCCAAGATGGCCGCCACCGCAATACATAGATTAACATTGGACCCTATGGGAAAATGTTCAAATGCCTTCTTCTCAGAAACTACAAATATTATTAAAGCCAAACTGTACATGAATGTTCATTGGATGGTCCTCTACAAACGTTAGGTTTTTTGTTCTGATATGAAATTCAAAATGGCGGCTACGGCAGGACTTAGTTTAACATTGGACCCTATGGGAAAAATGTTTCAAAACGCTTCTTCTCTGAAACCACTTGGACAATTGAATCCAAACTGCCCAGGAATGATCATTGGAAGGTCCTCTACAAAGTTTCTGTTTTTTTATGCCGATCGAAAATTCAAGATGGCCACCACCGCAGGACATAGATTAACATTGGACATAGATTAACATTGGACCCTATGGGAAAATGTTCAAATGCCTTCTTCTCAGAAACTACAAATATGATTAAAGCCAAACTGTCCATATGTGTGTACATTGGATGGTCCTCTACAAACTTTACGTTTTTTGTTCTGGTATGAAATTCAAAATGGCGGCTACGGCAGGACTTAGTTTAACATTGGACCCTATGGGAAAAATGTTTCAAAATGCTTCTTCTCTGAAACCACTTGGACAGTTGAAACCAAACTGCCCAGGAATGATCATTGGAAGGTCCTCTACAAAGTTTCTGTTTTTTATGCCGGTCGGAAATCCAAGATGGCCACCACCGCAGGACATAGATTAACATTGGACCCTATGGGAAAATGTTCAAATGCCTTCTTCTCAGAAACTAAAAATATGATTAAAGCCAAACTGTACATGAATGATCATTGGAAGGTCCTCTACAAATTTTCTGTTTTTTATGCCGGTCGGAAATCCAAGATGGCCGCCACCGCAATACATAGATTAACATTGGACCCTATGGGAAAATGTTCAAATGCCTTCTTCTCAGAAACTACAAATATTATTAAAGCCAAACTGTACATGAATGTTCATTGGATGGTCCTCTACAAACTTTACGTTTTTTGTTCCGATAAGAAATTCAAAATGGCGGCTACGGCAGGACTTAGTTTAACATTGGACCCTATGGGAAAAATGTTTCAAAACGCTTCTTCTCTGAAACCACTTGGATAATTGAAACCAAACTGCCCAGGAATGATCATTGGAAGGTCCTCTACAAAGTTTCTGTTTTTTTATGCCGATCGGAAATTCAATATGGCCGCCACCGCAGGACATAGATTAACATTGGACCCTATGGTAAAATATTCAAATGCCTTCTACTCAGAAACTACAAATATGATTAAAGCCAAACTGTACATGAATGTTCATTAGATGGTCCTCTACAAACTTTACGTTTTTTGTTCTGGTATGAAATTCAAAATGGCGGCTACGGCAGGACTTAGTTTAACATTGGACCCTATGGGAAAAATGTTTCAAAATGCTTCTTCTCTGAAACCACTTGGATAATTGAAACCAAACTGCCTAGGAATGATCATTGGAAGGTCCTCTACAAATTTTCTGTTTTTTATGCCGATCGGAAATCCAAGATGGCCGCCACCGCAATACATAGATTAACATTGGACCCTATGGGAAAATGTTCAAATGCCTTCTTCTCAGAAACTACAAATATTATTAAAGCCAAACTGTACATGAATGTTCATTGGATGGTCCTCTACAAACTTTACGTTTTTTGTTCCGATAAGAAATTCAAAATGGCGGCTACGGCAGGACTTAGTTTAACATTGGACCCTATGGGAAAAATGTTTCAAAACGCTTCTTCTCTGAAACCACTTGGATAATTGAAACCAAACTGCCCAGGAATGATCATTGGAAGGTCCTCTACAAAGTTTCTGTTTTTTTATGCCGATCGGAAATTCAAGATGGCCGCCACTGCAGGACATAGATTAACATTGGACCCTATGGGAAAATGTTCAAATGCCTTCTTCTCAGAAACTACAAATATGATTCAAGCCAAACTGTACATGAATGTTCATTGGATGGTCCTCTACAAACAATACGTTTTTTGTTCCGATATGAAATTCAAAATGGCGGCTACGGCAGGACTTAGTTTAACATTGGACCCTATGGGAAAAATGTTTCAAAATGCTTCTTCTCTGAAACCACTTGGACAGTTGAAACCAAACTGCCCAGGAATGATCATTGGAAGGTCCTCTACAAAGTTTCTGTTTTTTATGCCGGTCGGAAATCCAAGATGGCCACCACCGCAGGACATAGATTAACATTGGACCCTATGGGAAAATGTTCAAATGCCTTCTTCTCAGAAACTACAAATATGATTAAAGCCAAACTGTACATGAATGTTCATTGGATGGTCCTCTACAAACTTTACGTTTTTTGTTCCGATATAAAATTCAAAATGGCGGCTACGGCAGGACTTAGTTTAACATTGGACCCTATGGGAAAAATGTTTCAAAACGCTTCTTCTCTGAAACCACTTGGATAATTGAAACCAAACTGCCCAGGAATGATCATTGGAAGGTCCTCTACAAGGTGTGTGTTTTTTATGCCGATCGGAAATCCAAGAAGGCCACCACCGCAGGACATAGATTAACATTGGACCCTATGGGAAAATGTTCAAATGCCTTCTTCTCAGAAACTACAAATATGATTAAAGCCAAACTGTACATGAATGTTCATTGGATGGTCCTCTACAAACTTTACGTTTTATGTTCCGATATGAAATTCAAAATGGCGGCTACGGCAGGACTTAGTTTAACATTGGACCCTATGGGGGAAATGTTTCAAAACGCTTCTTCTCTGAAACCACTAGAACAGTTGAAACCAAACTGCCCAGGAATGATCATTGGAAGGTCCTCTACAAATTTTATGTTTTTTATGCTGATCGGAAATCCAAGATGGCCGCCACCGCAATACATAGATTAACATTGGACCCTATGGGAAAATGTTCAAATGCCTTCTTCTCAGAAACTACAAATATTATTAAAGCCAAACTGTACATGAATGTTCATTGGATGGTCCTCTACAAACGTTAGGTTTTTTGTTCTGATATGAAATTCAAAATGGCGGCTACGGCAGGACTTAGTTTAACATTGGACCCTATGGGAAAAATGTTTCAAAACGCTTCTTCTCTGAAACCACTTGGACAATTGAATCCAAACTGCCCAGGAATGATCATTGGAAGGTCCTCTACAAAGTTTCTGTTTTTTTATGCCGATCGAAAATTCAAGATGGCCACCACCGCAGGACATAGATTAACATTGGACATAGATTAACATTGGACCCTATGGGAAAATGTTCAAATGCCTTCTTCTCAGAAACTACAAATATGATTAAAGCCAAACTGTCCATATGTGTGTACATTGGATGGTCCTCTACAAACTTTACGTTTTTTGTTCTGGTATGAAATTCAAAATGGCGGCTACGGCAGGACTTAGTTTAACATTGGACCCTATGGGAAAAATGTTTCAAAATGCTTCTTCTCTGAAACCACTTGGACAGTTGAAACCAAACTGCCCAGGAATGATCATTGGAAGGTCCTCTACAAAGTTTCTGTTTTTTATGCCGGTCGGAAATCCAAGATGGCCACCACCGCAGGACATAGATTAACATTGGACCCTATGGGAAAATGTTCAAATGCCTTCTTCTCAGAAACTAAAAATATGATTAAAGCCAAACTGTACATGAATGATCATTGGAAGGTCCTCTACAAATTTTCTGTTTTTTATGCCGGTCGGAAATCCAAGATGGCCGCCACCGCAATACATAGATTAACATTGGACCCTATGGGAAAATGTTCAAATGCCTTCTTCTCAGAAACTACAAATATTATTAAAGCCAAACTGTACATGAATGTTCATTGGATGGTCCTCTACAAACTTTACGTTTTTTGTTCCGATAAGAAATTCAAAATGGCGGCTACGGCAGGACTTAGTTTAACATTGGACCCTATGGGAAAAATGTTTCAAAACGCTTCTTCTCTGAAACCACTTGGATAATTGAAACCAAACTGCCCAGGAATGATCATTGGAAGGTCCTCTACAAAGTTTCTGTTTTTTTATGCCGATCGGAAATTCAAGATGGCCGCCACCGCAGGACATAGATTAACATTGGACCCTATGGTAAAATATTCAAATGCCTTCTACTCAGAAACTACAAATATGATTAAAGCCAAACTGTACATGAATGTTCATTAGATGGTCCTCTACAAACTTTACGTTTTTTGTTCTGGTATGAAATTCAAAATGGCGGCTACGGCAGGACTTAGTTTAACATTGGACCCTATGGGAAAAATGTTTCAAAATGCTTCTTCTCTGAAACCACTTGGATAATTGAAACCAAACTGCCTAGGAATGATCATTGGAAGGTCCTCTACAAATTTTCTGTTTTTTATGCCGATCGGAAATCCAAGATGGCCGCCACCGCAATACATAGATTAACATTGGACCCTATGGGAAAATGTTCAAATGCCTTCTTCTCAGAAACTACAAATATTATTAAAGCCAAACTGTACATGAATGTTCATTGGATGGTCCTCTACAAACTTTACGTTTTTTGTTCCGATAAGAAATTCAAAATGGCGGCTACGGCAGGACTTAGTTTAACATTGGACCCTATGGGAAAAATGTTTCAAAACGCTTCTTCTCTGAAACCACTTGGATAATTGAAACCAAACTGCCCAGGAATGATCATTGGAAGGTCCTCTACAAAGTTTCTGTTTTTTTATGCCGATCGGAAATTCAAGATGGCCGCCACTGCAGGACATAGATTAACATTGGACCCTATGGGAAAATGTTCAAATGCCTTCTTCTCAGAAACTACAAATATGATTCAAGCCAAACTGTACATGAATGTTCATTGGATGGTCCTCTACAAACAATACGTTTTTTGTTCCGATATGAAATTCAAAATGGCGGCTACGGCAGGACTTAGTTTAACATTGGACCCTATGGGAAAAATGTTTCAAAATGCTTCTTCTCTGAAACCACTTGGACAGTTGAAACCAAACTGCCCAGGAATGATCATTGGAAGGTCCTCTACAAAGTTTCTGTTTTTTATGCCGGTCGGAAATCCAAGATGGCCACCACCGCAGGACATAGATTAACATTGGACCCTATGGGAAAATGCTCAAATGCCTTCTTCTCAGAAACTACAAATATGATTAAAGCCAAACTGTACATGAATGTTCATTGGATGGTCCTCTACAAACTTTACGTTTTTTGTTCCGATATAAAATTCAAAATGGCGGCTACGGCAGGACTTAGTTTAACATTGGACCCTATGGGAAAAATGTTTCAAAACGCTTCTTCTCTGAAACCACTTGGATAATTGAAACCAAACTGCCCAGGAATGATCATTGGAAGGTCCTCTACAAGGTGTGTGTTTTTTATGCCGATCGGAAATCCAAGAAGGCCACCACCGCAGGACATAGATTAACATTGGACCCTATGGGAAAATGTTCAAATGCCTTCTTCTCAGAAACTACAAATATGATTAAAGCCAAACTGTACATGAATGTTCATTGGATGGTCCTCTACAAACTTTACGTTTTATGTTCCGATATGAAATTCAAAATGGCGGCTACGGCAGGACTTAGTTTAACATTGGACCCTATGGGGGAAATGTTTCAAAACGCTTCTTCTCTGAAACCACTAGAACAGTTGAAACCAAACTGCCCAGGAATGATCATTGGAAGGTCCTCTACAAATTTTATGTTTTTTATGCCGATCGGAAATCCAAGATGGCCGCCACCGCAATACATAGATTAACATTGGACCCTATGGGAAAATGTTCAAATGCCTTCTTCTCAGAAACTACAAATATTATTAAAGCCAAACTGTACATGAATGTTCATTGGATGGTCCTCTACAAACGTTAGGTTTTTTGTTCTGATATGAAATTCAAAATGGCGGCTACGGCAGGACTTAGTTTAACATTGGACCCTATGGGAAAAATGTTTCAAAACGCTTCTTCTCTGAAACCACTTGGACAATTGAATCCAAACTGCCCAGGAATGATCATTGGAAGGTCCTCTACAAAGTTTCTGTTTTTTTATGCCGATCGAAAATTCAAGATGGCCACCACCGCAGGACATAGATTAACATTGGACCCTATGGGAAAATGTTCAAATGCCTTCTTCTCAGAAACTACAAATATGATTAAAGCCAAACTGTCCATATGTGTGTACATTGGATGGTCCTCTACAAACTTTACGTTTTTTGTTCTGGTATGAAATTCAAAATGGCGGCTACGGCAGGACTTAGTTTAACATTGGACCCTATGGGAAAAATGTTTCAAAATGCTTCTTCTCTGAAACCACTTGGACAGTTGAAACCAAACTGCCCAGGAATGATCATTGGAAGGTCCTCTACAAAGTTTCTGTTTTTTATGCCGGTCGGAAATCCAAGATGGCCACCACCGCAGGACATAGATTAACGTTGGACCCTATGGGAAAATGTTCAAATGCCTTCTTCTCAGAAACTAAAAATATGATTAAAGCCAAACTGTACATGAATGATCATTGGAAGGTCCTCTACAAATTTTCTGTTTTTTATGCCGGTCGGAAATCCAAGATGGCCGCCACCGCAGGACATAGATTAACATTGGACCCTATGGGAAAATATTCAAATGCCTTCTACTCAGAAACTACAAATAAGATTAAAGCCAAACTGTACATGAATGTTCATTAGATGGTCCTCTACAAACTTTACGTTTTTTGTTCTGGTATGAAATTCAAAATGGCGGCTACGGCAGGACTTAGTTTAACATTGGACCCTATGGGAAAAATGTTTCAAAACGCTTCTTCTCTGAAACCACTTGGAAAATTGAAACCAAACTGCCTAGGAATGATCATTGGAAGGTCCTCTACAAATTTTCTGTTTTTTATGCCGATCGGAAATCCAAGATGGCCACCACCGCAATACATAGATTAACATTGGACCCTATGGGAAAATGTTCAAATGCCTTCTTCTCAGAAACTACAAATATTATTAAAGCCAAACTGTACATGAATGTTCATTGGATGGTCCTCTACAAACTTTACGTTTTTTGTTCCGATAAGAAATTCAAAATGGCGGCTACGGCAGGACTTAGTTTAACATTGGACCCTATGGGAAAAATGTTTCAAAACGCTTCTTCTCTGAAACCACTTGGATAATTGAAACCAAACTGCCCAGGAATGATCATTGGAAGGTCCTCTACAAGGTTTCTGTTTTTTTATGCCGATCGGAAATTCAAGATGGCCGCCACCGCAGGACATAGATTAACATTGGACCCTATGGGAAAATGTTCAAATGCCTTCTTCTCAGAAACTACAAATATGATTCAAGCCAAACTGTACATGAATGTTCATTGGATGGTCCTCTACAAACAATACGTTTTTTGTTCCGATATGAAATTCAAAATGGCGGCTACGGCAGGACTTAGTTTAACATTGGACCCTATGGGAAAAATGTTTCAAAATGCTTCTTCTCTGAAACCACTTGGACAGTTGAAACCAAACTGCCCAGGAATGATCATTGGAAGGTCCTCTACAAAGTTTCTGTTTTTTTATGCCGGTCGGAAATCCAAGATGGCCACCACCGCAGGACATAGATTAACATTGGACCCTATGGGAAAATGTTCAAATGCCTTCTTCTCAGAAACTACAAATATGATTAAAGCCAAACTGTACATGAATGATCATTGGAAGGTCCTCTACAAATTTTCTGTTTTTTATGCCGGTCGGAAATCCAAGATGGCCGCCACCGCAGGACATAGATTAACATTGGACCCTATGGGAAAATATTCAAATGCCTTCTACTCAGAAACTACAAATATGATTAAAGCCAAACTGTACATGAATGTTCATTAGATGGTCCTCTACAAACTTTACGTTTTTTGTTCTGGTATGAAATTCAAAATGGCGGCTACAGCAGGACTTAGTTTAACATTGGACCCTATGGGAAAAATGTTTCAAAACGCTTCTTCTCTGAAACCACTTGGATAATTGAAACCAAACTTCCTAGGAATGATCATTGGAAGGTCCTCTACAAATTTTCTGTTTTTTATGCCGATCGGAAATCCAAGATGGCCGCCACCGCAATACATAGATTAACATTGGACCCTATGGGAAAATGTTCAAATGCCTTCTTCTCAGAAACTACAAATATTATTAAAGCCAAACTGTACATGAATGTTCATTGGATGGTCCTCTACAAACTTTACGTTTTTTGTTCCGATAAGAAATTCAAAATGGCGGCTACGGCAGGACTTAGTTTAACATTGGACCCTATGGGAAAAATGTTTCAAAACGCTTCTTCTCTGAAACCACTTGGATAATTGAAACCAAACTGCCCAGGAATGATCATTGGAAGGTCCTCTACAAAGTTTCTGTTTTTTTATGCCGATAGGAAATTCAAGATGGCCGCCACCGCAGGACATAGATTAACATTGGACCCTATGGGAAAATGTTCAAATGCCTTCTTCTCAGAAACTACAAATATGATTCAAGCCAAACTGTACATGAATGTTCATTGGATGGTCCTCTACAAACAATACGTTTTTTGTTCCGATATGAAATTCAAAATGGCGGCTACGGCAGGACTTAGTTTAACATTGGACCCTATGGGGAAAATGTTTCGAAATGCTTCTTCTCTGAAACCACTTGGACAGTTGAAACCAAACTGCCCAGGAATGATCATTGGAAGGTCCTCTACAAAGTTTCTGTTTTTTATGCCGGTCGGAAATCCAAGATGGCCACCACCGCAGGACATAGATTAACATTGGACCCTATGGGAAAATGTTCAAATGCCTTCTTCTCAGAAACTACAAATATGATTAAAGCCAAACTGTACATGAATGATCATTGGAAGGTCCTCTACAAATTTTCTGTTTTTTATGCCGGTCGGAAATCCAAGATGGCCGCCACCGCAGGACATAGATTAACATTGGACCCTATGGGAAAATATTCAAATGCCTTCTACTCAGAAACTACAAATATGATTAAAGCCAAACTGTACATGAATGTTCATTAGATGGTCCTCTACAAACTTTACGTTTTTTGTTCTGGTATGAAATTCAAAATGGCGGCTACGGCAGGACTTAGTTTAACATTGGACCCTATGGGAAAAATGTTTCAAAACGCTTCTTCTCTGAAACCACTTGGATAATTGAAACCAAACTGCCTAGGAATGATCATTGGAAGGTCCTCTACAAATTTTCTGTTTTTTATGCCGATCGGAAATCCAAGATGGCCACCACCGCAATACATAGATTAACATTGGACCCTATGGGAAAATGTTCAAATGCCTTCTTCTCAGAAACTACAAATATTATTAAAGCCAAACTGTACATGAATGTTCATTGGATGGTCCTCTACAAACTTTACGTTTTTTGTTCCGATAAGAAATTCAAAATGGCGGCTACGGCAGGACTTAGTTTAACATTGGACCCTATGGGAAAAATGTTTCAAAACGCTTCTTCTCTGAAACCACTTGGATAATTGAAACCAAACTGCCCAGGAATGATCATTGGAAGGTCCTCTACAAAGTTTCTGTTTTTTTATGCCGATCGGAAATTCAAGATGGCCGCCACCGCAGGACATAGATTAACATTGGACCCTATGGGAAAATGTTCAAATGCCTTCTTCTCAGAAACTACAAATATGATTCAAGCCAAACTGTACATGAATGTTCATTGGATGGTCCTCTACAAACAATACGTTTTTTGTTCCGATATGAAATTCAAAATGGCGGCTACGGCAGGACTTAGTTTAACATTGGACCCTATGGGAAAAATGTTTCAAAATGCTTCTTCTCTGAAACCACTTGGACAGTTGAAACCAAACTGCCCAGGAATGATCATTGGAAGGTCCTCTACAAAGTTTCTGTTTTTTATGCCGGTCGGAAATCCAAGATGGCCACCACCGCAGGACATAGATTAACATTGGACCCTATGGGAAAATGTTCAAATGCCTTCTTCTCAGAAACTACAAATATGATTAAAGCCAAACTGTACATGAATGTTCATTGGATGGTCCTCTACAAACTTTACGTTTTTTGTTCCGATATAAAATTCAAAATGGCGGCTACGGCAGGACTTAGTTTAACATTGGACCCTATGGGGAAAATGTTTCAAAACGCTTCTTCTCTGAAACCACTTGGATAATTGAAACCAAACTGCCCAGGAATGATCATTGGAAGGTCCTCTACAAGGTGTGTGTTTTTTATGCCGATCGGAAATCCAAGAAGGCCACCACCGCAGGACATAGATTAACATTGGACCCTATGGGAAAATGTTCAAATGCCTTCTTCTCAGAAACTACAAATATGATTAAAGCCAAACTGTACATGAATGTTCATTGGATGGTCCTCTACAAACTTTACGTTTTATGTTCCGATATGAAATTCAAAATGGCGGCTACGGCAGGACTTAGTTTAACATTGGACCCTATGGGGGAAATATTTCAAAACGCTTCTTCTCTGAAACCACTAGAACAGTTGAAACCAAACTGCCCAGGAATGATCATTGGAAGGTCCTCTACAAATTTTATGTTTTTTATGCCGATCGGAAATCCAAGATGGCCGCCACCGCAATACATAGATTAACATTGGACCCTATGGGAAAATGTTCAAATGCCTTCTTCTCAGAAACTACAAATATTATTAAAGCCAAACTGTACATGAATGTTCATTGGATGGTCCTCTACAAACGTTAGGTTTTTTGTTCTGATATGAAATTCAAAATGGCGGCTACGGCAGGACTTAATTTAACATTGGACCCTATGGGAAAAATGTTTCAAAACGCTTCTTCTCTGAAACCACTTGGACAATT
This sequence comes from Bathymodiolus brooksi, assembly GCA_963680875.1. Taxonomy (NCBI): domain Eukaryota; kingdom Metazoa; phylum Mollusca; class Bivalvia; order Mytilida; family Modiolidae; genus Bathymodiolus; species Bathymodiolus brooksi. Next base: position 155,530,008 of record OY804575.1, read on the forward strand.
GAATCCAAACTGCCCAGGAATGATCATTGGAAGGTCCTCTACAAAGTTTCTGTTTTTTTATGCCGATCGAAAATTCAAGATGGCCACCACCGCAGGACATAGATTAACATTGGACCATATGGGAAAATGTTCAAATGCCTTCTTCTCAGAAACTACAAATATGATTAAAGCCAAACTGTCCATATGTGTGTACATTGGATGGTCCTCTACAAACTTTACGTTTTTTGTTCTGGTATGAAATTCAAAATGGCGGCTACGGCAGGACTTAGTTTAACATTGGACCCTATGGGAAAAATGTTTCAAAACGCTTCTTCTCTGAAACCACTTGGATAATTGAAACCAAACTGCCTAGGAATGATCATTGGAAGGTCCTCTACAAATTTTCTGTTTTTTATGCCGATCGGAAATCCAAGATGGCCGCCACCGCAATACATAGATTAACATTGGACCCTATGGGAAAATGTTCAAATGCCTTCTTCTCAGAAACTACAAATATTATTAAAGCCAAACTGTACATGAATGTTCATTGGATGGTCCTCTACAAACTTTACGTTTTTTGTTCCGATAAGAAATTCAAAATGGCGGCTACGGCAGGACTTAGTTTAACATTGGACCCTATGGGAAAAATGTTTCAAAACGCTTCTTCTCTGAAACCACTTGGATAATTGAAACCAAACTGCCCAGGAATGATCATTGGAAGGTCCTCTACAAAGTTTCTGTTTTTTTATGCCGATCGGAAATTCAAGATGGCCGCCACCGCAGGACATAGATTAACATTGGACCCTATGGGAAAATGTTCAAATGCCTTCTTCTCAGAAACTACAAATATGATTCAAGCCAAACTGTACATGAATGTTCATTGGATGGTCCTCTACAAACAATACGTTTTTTGTTCCGATATGAAATTCAAAATGGCGGCTACGGCAGGACTTAGTTTAACATTGGACCCTATGGGAAAAATGTTTCAAAATGCTTCTTCTCTGAAACCACTTGGACAGTTGAAACCAAACTGCCCAGGAATGATCATTGGAAGGTCCTCTACAAATTTTCTGTTTTTTATGCCGGTCGGAAATCCAAGATGGCCGCCACCGCAGGACATAGATTAACATTGGACCCTATGGTAAAATATTCAAATGCCTTCTACTCAGAAACTACAAATATGATTAAAGCCAAACTGTACATGAATGTTCATTAGATGGTCCTCTACAAACTTTACGTTTTTTGTTCTGGTATGAAATTCAAAATGGCGGCTACGGCAGGACTTAGTTTAACATTGGACCCTATGGGAAAAATGTTTCAAAATGCTTCTTCTCTGAAACCACTTGGATAATTGAAACCAAACTGCCTAGGAATGATCATTGGAAGGTCCTCTACAAATTTTCTGTTTTTTATGCCGATCGGAAATCCAAGATGGCCGCCACCGCAATACATAGATTAACATTGGACCCTATGGGAAAATGTTCAAATGCCTTCTTCTCAGAAACTACAAATATTATTAAAGCCAAACTGTACATGAATGTTCATTGGATGGTCCTCTACAAACTTTACGTTTTTTGTTCCGATAAGAAATTCAAAATGGCGGCTACGGCAGGACTTAGTTTAACATTGGACCCTATGGGAAAAATGTTTCAAAACGCTTCTTCTCTGAAACCACTTGGATAATTGAAACCAAACTGCCCAGGAATGATCATTGGAAGGTCCTCTACAAAGTTTCTGTTTTTTTATGCCGATCGGAAATTCAAGATGGCCGCCACCGCAGGACATAGATTAACATTGGACCCTATGGGAAAATGTTCAAATGCCTTCTTTTCAGAAACTACAAATATGATTCAAGCCAAACTGTACATGAATGTTCATTGGATGGTCCTCTACAAACAATACGTTTTTTGTTCCGATATGAAATTCAAAATGGCGGCTACGGCAGGACTTAGTTTAACATTGGACCCTATGGGAAAAATGTTTCAAAATGCTTCTTCTCTGAAACCACTTGGACAGTTGAAACCAAACTGCCCAGGAATGATCATTGGAAGGTCCTCTACAAAGTTTCTGTTTTTTATGCCGGTCGGAAATCCAAGATGGCCACCACCGCAGGACATAGATTAACATTGGACCCTATGGGAAAATGTTCAAATGCCTTCTTCTCAGAAACTACAAATATGATTAAAGCCAAACTGTACATGAATGTTCATTGGATGGTCCTCTACAAACTTTACGTTTTTTGTTCTGATATAAAATTCAAAATGGCGGCTACGGCAGGACTTAGTTTAACATTGGACCCTATGGGAAAAATGTTTCAAAACGCTTCTTCTCTGAAACCACTTGGATAATTGAAACCAAACTGCCCAGGAATGATCATTGGAAGGTCCTCTACAAGGTGTGTGTTTTTTATGCCGATCGGAAATCCAAGAAGGCCACCACCGCAGGACATAGATTAACATTGGACCCTATGGGAAAATGTTCAAATGCCTTCTTCTCAGAAACTACAAATATGATTAAAGCCAAACTGTACATGAATGTTCATTGGATGGTCCTCTACAAACTTTACGTTTTATGTTCCGATATGAAATTCAAAATGGCGGCTACGGCAGGACTTAGTTTAACATTGGACCCTATGGGGGAAATGTTTCAAAACGCTTCTTCTCTGAAACCACTAGAACAGTTGAAACCAAACTGCCCAGGAATGATCATTGGAAGGTCCTCTACAAATTTTATGTTTTTTATGCCGATCGGAAATCCAAGATGGCCGCCACCGCAATACATAGATTAACATTGGACCCTATGGGAAAATGTTCAAATGCCTTCTTCTCAGAAACTACAAATATTATTAAAGCCAAACTGTACATGAATGTTCATTGGATGGTCCTCTACAAACGTTAGGTTTTTTGTTCTGATATGAAATTCAAAATGGCGGCTACGGCAGGACTTAGTTTAACATTGGACCCTATGGGAAAAATGTTTCAAAACGCTTCTTCTCTGAAACCACTTGGACAATTGAATCCAAACTGCCCAGGAATGATCATTGGAAGGTCCTCTACAAAGTTTCTGTTTTTTTATGCCGATCGAAAATTCAAGATGGCCACCACCGCAGGACATAGATTAACATTGGACCCTATGGGAAAATGTTCAAATGCCTTCTTCTCAGAAACTACAAATATGATTAAAGCCAAACTGTCCATATGTGTGTACATTGGATGGTCCTCTACAAACTTTACGTTTTTTGTTCTGGTATGAAATTCAAAATGGCGGCTACGGCAGGACTTAGTTTAACATTGGACCCTATGGGAAAAATGTTTCAAAATGCTTCTTCTCTGAAACCACTTGGACAGTTGAAACCAAACTGCCCAGGAATGATCATTGGAAGGTCCTCTACAAAGTTTCTGTTTTTTATGCCGGTCGGAAATCCAAGATGGCCACCACCGCAGGACATAGATTAACATTGGACCCTATGGGAAAATGTTCAAATGCCTTCTTCTCAGAAACTAAAAATATGATTAAAGCCAAACTGTACATGAATGATCATTGGAAGGTCCTCTACAAATTTTCTGTTTTTTATGCCGGTCGGAAATCCAAGATGGCCGCCACCGCAGGACATAGATTAACATTGGACCCTATGGGAAAATATTCAAATGCCTTCTACTCAGAAACTACAAATATGATTAAAGCCAAACTGTACATGAATGTTCATTAGATGGTCCTCTACAAACTTTACGTTTTTTGTTCTGGTATGAAATTCAAAATGGCGGCTACAGCAGGACTTAGTTTAACATTGGACCCTATGGGAAAAATGTTTCAAAATGCTTCTTCTCTGAAACCACTTGGATAATTGAAACCAAACTGCCTAGGAATGATCATTGGAAGGTCCTCTACAAATTTTCTGTTTTTTATGCCGATCGGAAATCCAAGATGGCCGCCACCGCAATACATAGATTAACATTGGACCCTATGGGAAAATGTTCAAATGCCTTCTTCTCAGAAACTACAAATATTATTCAAGCCAAACTGTACATGAATGTTCATTGGATGGTCCTCTACAAACTTTACGTTTTTTGTTCCGATAAGAAATTCAAAATGGCGGCTACGGCAGGACTTAGTTTAACATTGGACCCTATGGGGAAAATGTTTCAAAACGCTTCTTCTCTGAAACCACTTGGATAATTGAAACCAAACTGCCCAGGAATGATCATTGGAAGGTCCTCTACAAAGTTTCTGTTTTTTTATGCCGATAGGAAATTCAAGATGGCCGCCACCGCAGGACATAGATTAACATTGGACCCTATGGGAAAATGTTCAAATGCCTTCTTCTCAGAAACTACAAATATGATTCAAGCCAAACTGTACATGAATGTTCATTGGATGGTCCTCTACAAACAATACGTTTTTTGTTCCGATATGAAATTCAAAATGGCGGCTACGGCAGGACTTAGTTTAACATTGGACCCTATGGGAAAAATGTTTCAAAATGCTTCTTCTCTGAAACCACTTGGACAGTTGAAACCAAACTGCCCAGGAATGATCATTGGAAGGTCCTCTACAAAGTTTCTGTTTTTTATGCCGGTCGGAAATCCAAGATGGCCACCACCGCAGGACATAGATTAACATTGGACCCTATGGGAAAATGTTCAAATGCCTTCTTCTCAGAAACTACAAATATGATTAAAGCCAAACTGTACATGAATGTTCATTGGATGGTCCTCTACAAACTTTACGTTTTTTGTTCTGATATAAAATTCAAAATGGCGGCTACGGCAGGACTTAGTTTAACATTGGACCCTATGGGAAAAATGTTTCAAAACGCTTCTTCTCTGAAACCACTTGGATAATTGAAACCAAACTGCCCAGGAATGATCATTGGAAGGTCCTCTACAAGGTGTGTGTTTTTTATGCCGATCGGAAATCCAAGAAGGCCACCACCGCAGGACATAGATTAACATTGGACCCTATGGGAAAATGTTCAAATGCCTTCTTCTCAGAAACTACAAATATGATTAAAGCCAAACTGTACATGAATGTTCATTGGATGGTCCTCTACAAACTTTACGTTTTATGTTCCGATATGAAATTCAAAATGGCGGCTACGGCAGGACTTAGTTTAACATTGGACCCTATGGGGGAAATGTTTCAAAACGCTTCTTCTCTGAAACCACTAGAACAGTTGAAACCAAACTGCCCAGGAATGATCATTGGAAGGTCCTCTACAAATTTTATGTTTTTTATGCCGATCGGAAATCCAAGATGGCCGCCACCGCAATACATAGATTAACATTGGACCCTATGGGAAAATGTTCAAATGCCTTCTTCTCAGAAACTACAAATATTATTAAAGCCAAACTGTACATGAATGTTCATTGGATGGTCCTCTACAAACGTTAGGTTTTTTGTTCTGATATGAAATTCAAAATGGCGGCTACGGCAGGACTTAGTTTAACATTGGACCCTATGGGAAAAATGTTTCAAAACGCTTCTTCTCTGAAACCACTTGGACAATTGAATCCAAACTGCCCAGGAATGATCATTGGAAGGTCCTCTACAAAGTTTCTGTTTTTTTATGCCGATCGAAAATTCAAGATGGCCACCACCGCAGGACATAGATTAACATTGGACCCTATGGGAAAATGTTCAAATGCCTTCTTCTCAGAAACTACAAATATGATTAAAGCCAAACTGTCCATATGTGTGTACATTGGATGGTCCTCTACAAACTTTACGTTTTTTGTTCTGGTATGAAATTCAAAATGGCGGCTACGGCAGGACTTAGTTTAACATTGGACCCTATGGGAAAAATGTTTCAAAATGCTTCTTCTCTGAAACCACTTGGACAGTTGAAACCAAACTGCCCAGGAATGATCATTGGAAGGTCCTCTACAAAGTTTCTGTTTTTTATGCCGGTCGGAAATCCAAGATGGCCACCACCGCAGGACATAGATTAACATTGGACCCTATGGGAAAATGTTCAAATGCCTTCTTCTCAGAAACTAAAAATATGATTAAAGCCAAACTGTACATGAATGATCATTGGAAGGTCCTCTACAAATTTTCTGTTTTTTATGCCGGTCGGAAATCCAAGATGGCCGCCACCGCAGGACATAGATTAACATTGGACCCTATGGGAAAATATTCAAATGCCTTCTACTCAGAAACTACAAATATGATTAAAGCCAAACTGTACATGAATGTTCATTAGATGGTCCTCTACAAACTTTACGTTTTTTGTTCTGGTATGAAATTCAAAATGGCGGCTACAGCAGGACTTAGTTTAACATTGGACCCTATGGGAAAAATGTTTCAAAATGCTTCTTCTCTGAAACCACTTGGATAATTGAAACCAAACTGCCTAGGAATGATCATTGGAAGGTCCTCTACAAATTTTCTGTTTTTTATGCCGATCGGAAATCCAAGATGGCCGCCACCGCAATACATAGATTAACATTGGACCCTATGGGAAAATGTTCAAATGCCTTCTTCTCAGAAACTACAAATATTATTCAAGCCAAACTGTACATGAATGTTCATTGGATGGTCCTCTACAAACTTTACGTTTTTTGTTCCGATAAGAAATTCAAAATGGCGGCTACGGCAGGACTTAGTTTAACATTGGACCCTATGGGGAAAATGTTTCAAAACGCTTCTTCTCTGAAACCACTTGGATAATTGAAACCAAACTGCCCAGGAATGATCATTGGAAGGTCCTCTACAAAGTTTCTGTTTTTTTATGCCGATAGGAAATTCAAGATGGCCGCCACCGCAGGACATAGATTAACATTGGACCCTATGGGAAAATGTTCAAATGCCTTCTTCTCAGAAACTACAAATATGATTCAAGCCAAACTGTACATGAATGTTCATTGGATGGTCCTCTACAAACAATACGTTTTTTGTTCCGATATGAAATTCAAAATGGCGGCTACGGCAGGACTTAGTTTAACATTGGACCCTATGGGAAAAATGTTTCGAAATGCTTCTTCTCTGAAACCACTTGGACAGTTGAAACCAAACTGCCCAGGAATGATCATTGGAAGGTCCTCTACAAAGTTTCTGTTTTTTATGCCGGTCGGAAATCCAAGATGGCCACCACCGCAGGACATAGATTAACATTGGACCCTATGGGAAAATGTTCAAATGCCTTCTTCTCAGAAACTACAAATATGATTAAAGCCAAACTGTACATGAATGATCATTGGAAGGTCCTCTACAAATTTTTGTTTTTTTATGCCGGTCGGAAATCCAAGATGGCCGCCACCGCAGGACATAGATTAACATTGGACCCTATGGGAAAATATTCAAATGCCTTCTACTCAGAAACTACAAATATGATTAAAGCCAAACTGTACATGAATGTTCATTAGATGGTCCTCTACAAACTTACGTTTTTTGTTCTGGTATGAAATTCAAAATGGCGGCTACGGCAGGACTTAGTTTAACATTGGACCCTATGGGAAAAATGTTTCAAAACGCTTCTTCTCTGAAACCACTTGGATAATTGAAACCAAACTGCCTAGGAATGATCATTGGAAGGTCCTCTACAAATTTTCTGTTTTTTATGCCGATCGGAAATCCAAGATGGCCGCCACCGCAATACATAGATTAACATTGGACCCTATGGGAAAATGTTCAAATGCCTTCTTCTCAGAAACTACAAATATTATTAAAGCCAAACTGTACATGAATGTTCATTGGATGGTCCTCTACAAACTTTACGTTTTTTGTTCCGATAAGAAATTCAAAATGGCGGCTACGGCAGGACTTAGTTTAACATTGGACCCTATGGGAAAAATGTTTCAAAACGCTTCTTCTCTGAAACCACTTGGATAATTGAAACCAAACTGCCCAGGAATGATCATTGGAAGGTCCTCTACAAAGTTTCTGTTTTTTTATGCCGATCGGAAATTCAAGATGGCCGCCACCGCAGGACATAGATTAACATTGGACCCTATGGGAAAATGTTCAAATGCCTTCTTCTCAGAAACTACAAATATGATTCAAGCCAAACTGTACATGAATGTTCATTGGATGGTCCTCTACAAACAATACGTTTTTTGTTCCGATATGAAATTCAAAATGGCGGCTACGGCAGGACTTAGTTTAACATTGGACCCTATGGGAAAAATGTTTCAAAATGCTTCTTCTCTGAAACCACTTGGACAGTTGAAACCAAACTGCCCAGGAATGATCATTGGAAGGTCCTCTACAAAGTTTCTGTTTTTTATGCCGGTCGGAAATCCAAGATGGCCACCACCGCAGGACATAGATTAACATTGGACCCTATGGGAAAATTTTCAAATGCCTTCTTCTCAGAAACTACAAATATGATTAAAGCCAAACTGTACATGAATGTTCATTGGATGGTCCTCTACAAACTTTACGTTTTTTGTTCCGATAAGAAATTCAAAATGGCGGCTATGGCAGGACTTAGTTTAACATTGGACCCTATGGGAAAAATGTTTCAAAACGCTTCTTCTCTGAAACCACTTGGATAATTGAAACCAAACTGCCCAGGAATGATCATTGGAAGGTCCTCTACAAGGTGTGTGTTTTTTATGCCGATCGGAAATCCAAGATGGCCACCACCGCAGGACATAGATTAACATTGGACCCTATGGGAAAATGTTCAAATGCCTTCTTCTCAGAAACTACAAATATGATTAAAGCCAAACTGTACATGAATGTTCATTGAATGGTCCTCTACAAAATATACGTTTTTTATTCTGATATGAAATTCAAAATGGCGGCTACGGCAGGACTTAGTTTAACATTGGACCCTATGGGAAAAATGTTTCAAAATGCTTCTTCTCTGAAACCACTTGGACAGTTGAAACCAAACTGCCCAGGAATGATCATTGGAAGGTCCTCTACAAGGTGTGTGTTTTTTATGCCGATCGGAAATCCAAGATGGCTGCCACCACAGGTCATAGTATTAACACAGAACCATATGGGGAAAATACAGAAATATATTCTTCTCTGAAGCTATTGCACTGAATGAACCTAAACTGTGCATCAATCATTGGAAGGTCCTTTACAAACTTGTGTTTTTTATGTTGATCGTAATTCCAAGATGACTACCACTGCAGGACATAGTTTTTACATAGGACCAATTGTTTTTTTTTATTACCAGGTGAACGATAGAGGCTCTTGAGAGCCTCTGGTTATTAACTTATAAGGGGCTCGGATGGCTCAATGGGTTAGGTCATTGGATCTAACAACTCATACAAGCCTATATAGCTATTACCAATACGGCGTGGGTTCGTGCCTGGCTTTGTAAATTACAAAAAGGGTGCACTCGACTCGCAGCCGCATGTGATAAAGTGTACCAGTTGCTTGCCCATGGTCGGTGGTTTTTTCCGGGTACTGCGGCTTCCTCCACCACTAAAACTGGTCGCCATGATATACAATGTAGCTGAAATATTGTTGAAATTGGCATTAAAACACCAAAAATCAATCAATCAATAAAATCTTACTGTCTGTCTACTGGACATGATTTGTAAATATATAGTATATCATACCTTGGCTGAATAGTGAAAACTTTTGTAGGTATTATGTACTGGCTAATCTGACTATTAGGTCTTAAACCATGCTCCAATTCCTTTGCAGGGTACACCTTTGCTCGACTTGTGTGCATATAAAATAGTCTGCAAAAATATACCCATACAAGGTTAGTTTGCATATATATGAACGGCATAATTCAAATAAAATACTCAACTATTCCTCGGTTCAATCCAAAATATACAAGATATCATCATAAAGCTTACATACTCTCACGCAAACAGCAAAATTAAAAAAAACAAAATGACGGATGCAAAAGGATTTCAAAACCGAACAAGATGCATTTGTGAAACACTGATTCCCCCGTCCCAATCTTTGACATAGACAGACGGACAGGGCAAAAACTATATGCCCCCGAATCTTCGATTCCGGGCAATTAAAATGACAGACAACACAAGTGATGATAAAACTGTTTAAAATGACGGACACCCAAAAATGCCGGACGACAAGCGATAACAAAAGTCTATAAAATGTGGCGTCGTCAATTTCACACGAGAAAAAATAATCCAAATTGGTTTTTTTTTTAAAATATTATCTATCCTGTGAAAGAAATTCCAAATCATCAAAATCAGTGGTTTTAATTTCCTGTGTGTTATGCACAAATTTTTATTGTCACTTTTGATTCTTTCACAAAATTTTGAAAGCGTTAAATCCTCCGAAGGATTCATATTTTTAGTCATCCAAATCCTGTTCACCGTTCAAAAAACGTTTTCTCATCTGGCGCGGCTCGTGCAGATTATGAAGATTTCCCTCCAACTAGGAGGGCGTTTCTGCAGGAGATCTGATTGATGGCGCTAACTTTGATTGACATCGCAAGATACAAGTCCTTATTGAACAAAGTTGTTCGTGCACCATCAGATATTTTGATAGGCCAGGCTCGTTCTGCGACCTCGTCACATGGCCTACCACAATATCTGATTATACACTCGCCTTTTTGTTCTATATATGTAACATAGCTAACTTTTAAGTTTAAATATTTGGCAAGCAACTATATATACACAAAATTCGCAAGCAACTATGTCCTATGCGAACAAGCAACTATACACTTATCATAAAGACACAGACTATAAATAAAGGCATCTTTTGTGCATTTGTCAAGCATATATTGACTTAATACTTTTACATGGTATAACAGTGATATTTCAGTCATTCCCAGATAATGGTACCAATAGCAGACAGTCTATGTGAAAAAATGAACTTCATGATAATGACAAAATAAAATTTGAATGATATTTCAAAACTATTCACCTCTTTTATGTTAAATTTTTACACGTTAAATATTACTTATAACAAATATATGACAATTTCAATTTGCATGGGTTATGTAGAACCACAATCGGGCTTGTATGGAATTTGCAAATTATTTTTCATCCTTTTATCATTCATATAATCAGAAACAATCATTAAACAATAGAAAAATATCCAGGTGTTTTGCAACAAATAAAAATAACAAAATTGTTGATGTTGAAAGACATTTACAGATTCCGTATATATTATCATAAGAAAAACTAATATGTTCTAGATTATCAAATTTATTTTGTTTCGTTCACATGAAGTTCTTTTGTCCACGAACATATACTTTAAATGTTTAGCTGCATAAATTTACAGAAGATGACCATATTATACCACTAGAATGGATAGGAGCGAACCTTATTGAGGAGGAACAATTTGTTACGGAGGTTATGGAAACATACCAATATTTTATTGTGCAACATTTATAGGGAAAATGAATTGTTATAGAATGTCTTAAGAATTTTAACATCAGATTTAATGAAACAAGACGTGTCAAATATGTACATTTTGTCACCATGTCGTATTACTATCGTTTTTGTATATTCTTTCATTATGATGAAATGAGCCCGATTTTTATTGATTATCCTGAATTTCTACAGTTGTAAGGCATGGTAGAAATACCACGCAATGAAATAAGCAAGAACAGGTTCGTTAAAGACATCTTTTGACTCTAGTATAGCTACTGGAAATAATAATGTAAAAATTTCAGTTAATCAACTACGTTACGGAAGTTAGCAGAAAAAACACATGTATGTTTTGGAAGCCAAAATTTATAACTTGAACATCCTAACATAAACAAAATAAACAGTCTAATTTTGGGAAAGTTCTTCTATTTTTGTTAATTCACATTCCGGAATCCGGAAAATATCTGCCCAAGGCGATATATCGTTATGGAGGATAGCGTTACGGAGATTAGGGTCAAAGATATTATCTATTTAATTATAAACATATCAAGAAGAAAATTCTCAGAACTCTTTTAATTATGTCCTACTGTACCATTCATCGAATAGAGACTGCGTTTTTTGGTTTTATTTGTGTTATTTTACTACAAACAACGTTATGTAGGATAGGTTCTTATATGTCACAAACGAAAAATATCAATGTAACTGCAAATATTTGAGAAAAAAAATGTTGATGCCATAAAAGAGCATTTATTTTAATGTATGTGGACAATATCTTATTTTTTAACTACTGTTTTGGGTGGATAGGAAAAGAAATACATGAGGGAATTATTTAATTGTCCACGTTACGGTAGGATAGAGGTATTTCTGCGACATAGGAAAAGTTGTGCCAAGTCAAAGATAAGAGCTTTATTGATTCTACAAGTATGCAGTTCCTAATCTATACCTTCAAATGAGTCCATAAAAGTTAAATAAATCAAACAGTTTGTGTTTTACCAATCAAATATCGCCTTTAAACTGAAAATAGTGTGTAGCGACATCAAAGTTTACCCCAAAATCGATACCTCTTGGAGCTCGAAATTGAATATCCGACAAACTAATATGTGAATATATGTTTATTCATTGCTGTGAAGCATGGGCACGCAAACATTCATACTTAAATTTGTTCTACTAAGCCTTGCGAATTTTTGTCAACCTAACGACAGTTAATTTCCCTAATTGTGTCAATTATGTGGGAATGACTGATTTGTGTATATAATAGTCGCATTGTCTAGTTAAACTTTACTTTATGGACTATAATAATGCATGTTTAAAATCATCTTTTGATATTAAAATGCGACAGCTTTAGTGATCTGCAGCTGAATCTTTTACACACGGTTAAAGTAACATCTCAGATCTTGTTGAAATGATTATAAAGAAACTAAGAATGCAAATATAGCGCTATATACGTCAATGATCTTTCCAAATTAAAATAAATTTTTAAAAACTTACCATATTTCAAACGCTACATGTCCAGCAAGCAATGGATCGTTGCTATACACCATCACAAATACCGAAGTTGTTTATTTACTGTACACTTCCGTTCCCACACTGTGGAATAGTCATTTGTGCTATTCAACGGTGAATAGTACTTTTCAGACAAATTGAATGAAACTATGGAAATAGTATTTTTATTGCAATAAAATTTATATAGAAAAAAGTATGAGAAGTATAATAATGCTTAATATTGTTTTTGTGTAATATTTATTGTTAATATCTGATGGAACATATAGATATTTATAGCAATAGAAATTTCTTAAATTTGTAATTTTGTTAGTTCCGACTGAAATTCTTCTCTTTTGACACGACTTGCCAATTTTATGCCAAACTTAAGATGTGTGGTTCTTTATAAATTATATGGCACAACATTGCTTCTTCTAAAAGATAGGTATCAATATTGATGATATACTTGTGAATGATGGCAAACGAGAATAGAATTGAAACCGGACCACAGTGAAACCTGGTATAAATAAATGTGCAATATACATACATGAATGGGGTATGTGAAGATTGGACATACAAAATGTACTTCTCCAAACAATTTGTCAGTGGTGTAATCAAAATGGCAAAATTTCCCTCAATTTGAAAATATTTTTCGTTTTTTTATTTCACCAAATATTTTGTCCCCCTCATAAAGGCCGATCTCACCAAAAGGCCATTTCCTCATGATGAGGCGTACTCGATACAACATTTTTTTGTCAGTGACTTGCGTCAAGTCAGTGATTTTCTCCGGGTACTCCTGTGTCCTCCATCAATAAAATAGCCACGATATAACTGAATTATTTTTGAAAGTGGCGTTAAGCACTATAAACCTAAACCAAAGGCCATTCCTCTTAATAGTAAAATACTAGTAAATTGTAAGAGAGACTATTCTCTGAATGGCCATTTTTCATAGCAGAATGGGTGGTGTAGTAAGCAGGAGACTGCTGTACATGTTTGAATTCCAACAAAATTTATTTTACAATGTATTTCTTACTTGATGACAGGAATGGGATTATTTGAAGGAAGAGGAATGCAGGGTGCTGTACAAGAAGTTAAAGAAAATTTTCTGCCAGTTTATTTGGTATGTAATCATAATTCATATAAATAACACATAAAGTAGAATATGACGAGTCAAGAAAAAATTGCTTGAATGTGAAATTCATGAAGAACTCTTATATCCTTGATGTAATTTTAAATACTGAATATCCATTTGCCAAACAAATTAGTGAAAGGGATAACTGCGAAAAGTCTATTCCTGTTCCTATCTGTATATATAGTCCCCTTTTTAATTATACCCCCCGCAAACATAGTTTGGGGGGGTATATAGGAATCTGTCTGTCCGTCTGTCCAGACCAACTTCCACATCTTTTGTCCGATTTCCACCAAACTTTGTGGAATTTAAGATAATGATGTGTGAATCCTGCAGTATAAAGGATTTTATTGTCCATTGAGTTTTACCCCTGTTATGCTTCTTTGGACTTAGAAATTTTGAGACAATTCAGTATGCACTTTGTCATCGCAAATTCTCCTACATGATTAATCAGAAGTTCATGAAACTTTGTACATTGCAAGATCCTAATATGAAGATGTGCACATTAGTAGGATATCTCGGTCCATTGAGCTTTACCCCTGTTATGCTTCTTTGGACTTAGAAATTTTGAGACAATTCAGTATGCACTTTGTCATCGCAAATTCTCCTACATGATTAATCAGAAGTTCATAAAACTTTGTACATTGCAAGATCCTAATATGAAGATGTGCACATTAGTAGTATATCCTGGTCCATCAAGTTTTCCTAGAATTATGAGTCTAAAAGTTGTGTTCCAAATATGTTTTGGCTCAATTAAGATGATGGGGACGCGGGAGGTATTAGTCCCGCATAGCGGACAGTTAAGTGATTCCATTTATGTATCAATGCGGGACTCCTGCATTCAGCAGTACCTCTAGTTTGTGTTGATCTATTAATAAGAAAACAACTGTAAAAGAATGACATTTATATATCCTAGAAGTAATATTTAAAAAAAAAAAAAATTCTTGAAAAGGGAGATGATCTGATTTTAGACATAATATTGACTCCTGTGTTTATGAGAAAGGAACTGGTTTGGTTTGTGATGTTACGATTTTGTACAAAATACAATTATCATCCTCCATATATAGTTTTCTCAGGAAAAGCAGTTTCAGATAAGAAAAGGAACAAATGAACAAAACTAATAATGTGTTGTTTGTTAATATTTAATCAAGACAAAGACATACCAGAGTAACAATTTCTATAGCAACAGTAGTCAATATAGAACATGTAGAGTATGAAATAGTTTTATAATGACTTATAAATATCTAAAATTATATGTGATATGGTAAAATATGTGTTTGAAAAAAAAATCCACTGGCTTATGATAAAGAAACTCTTAATGTAAAAAAAATGTCTTGGTCTTTAGTTGAAAAAAATATGGTATGTAATCCAGTCAATGGTATTATTGTATTTGTATTTGTATTTTTCTGGAATACATCTTAAAAGAAAGTACTTCACCATGTGGTTCTAAATTTAATCTATTATCATTTCATTGTATAAAGAACTCATTTTATAGTAAGTAAAGAAAATATATTACATTTGATCTGTAGCACCTTCCTACCTTAACAACCATTTGTTGAAGATGCACAAATTGATTCCAGACGGTTCAATAAATTGGTCAGTTACCTTTTGTAGGTTGACTGGTGTTTTTGGCCCCCAGCTCAGTACATAAACTTTCGATTTGTACCAGTAGAATACAGAGTGAGTTATGTATGTATTCTGACGTTGTGTTGGAACACTTTTTTATCATACATGAAACATAGGGTAAGTTTTTTATTATCTGTTTTATGTTATTTTATATTAGATGTCATCTCAAACTTATTTATAGTTCATTCATACCAGCAAAATTATGTTTCAATAGATATAATTATGAATTGGTTATTTTTCTGAATTTTTATAAAAAGCATATGTTACTAGTATATATTGTTATAATACTACTTTAGGTAAAGTATGCAAAATGTATTTACATGTAGTAGGTGGATGTAAATTCATTAAAATATTAAACTGGTACCCTACTGAACTTGTAAACTTCAAGGTTTCTATAGTACATTTTGTATAATGGAATAATATATGCCATTGACAATGTTATTAAGTTGTAAAGAAATAAAACAGGGGACTAGTGCTTTTTTATAATAGATATACCCATTTTCATTAATTATTTCCTGTTGTTTGTCTTGAATTTTTAATAATATACTCTTTTCTTAATCATTTCCATTATTAATTATGGCAACAAAACTGGTGGCAAAAAAGAATTTAGAATGAGAAAATTGTATTGGTAATTTTTTTAAAGAAAAATCAGCATTATATCAATTATTTTTACTGATCCAATTACAACAAAGTAGAAAAATCAAAATATATGGTTCTTCATGGTTAAACAATTTTCTGAGAAACAGCCTGTGTGGCATTATGGTTATCATGCTCACCTTGAGTGTGGTAGATCATGGTTTTAATGACAAGTCAGATCAAACCAAAGACTATAAAATTGATATTTGTTGCTTCTCTGTTAAGCACACAGCATTAAGGAGTAAGAGCAAAGAATGATTGGCTCGAAATCAGGATAATGACTGTCCTGAGTGGATCAACATGTCTACCTGTGGACTGTTTTTTCAGTGAGGTAGCACTAGAACAAAACCAACTTAGCATGTTGGTCTAATACAAAAGACATATTATCATCATTTCACCAAAAAGTAACTTGTTATTGCCATGATAAAGCTGAATAATTGTTCACTTGGCATTAAACAACAATCACTCACTCACTTATCTGGGTTAGGTGGGACAGACAGTAAATAAATAAATAGTTGATGCCAATATTGTATCACTACAAAGTTGTGTAATGTTTGGTATACCTTTTCAAGATATTCAGTGAAAGAGTAAAGTTTTTTTAAATTCTTTATTTTTAGCATCAGAGCTGTTACATTAATATATTTTAGTTTAAAATTGTTAAGTGAAATATCATACACAAAGATATAAGTTTGTATCACATCTTTGGAACTGTTCTGTCAGTGTGGTATTTTTGAACTGTTCTGACAGTGTGGTATTTTTGAACTGTTCTGTCAGTGTAGTATTTTTGAACTGTTCTGACAGTGTGGTATTTTTGAACTGTTCTGACAGTGTGGTATTTTTGAACTGTTCTGTCAGTGTGGTATTTTTGAACTGTTCTGTCAGTGTGGTATTTTTGAACTGTTCTGTCAGTGTGGTATTTTTGAACTGTTCTGACAGTGTGGTATATTTGAACTGTTCTGTCAGTGTGGTATTTTTGGACTGTTCTGTCAGTGTGGTATTTTTGAACTGTTCTGTCAGTGTGGTATTTTTGAACTGTTCTGTCAGTGTAGTATTTTTTTTTTTTCATTGTATTTTTATCTTGTATGTTATATGAGTTGTATTCTACTACATTTACTGTAAATATTGGTATGTTGTACTTCATATTTTTCAGCACCAAGATGAAATTCCCATTGAAACCAAAGTTATAAAGAATACTGAGTTATAACAGACAATAGAATTAGACACTATTATATGAAATGATTTATGCAGCAATTGTAAAACAGTATTAATAAATGTATTATACAATATTTTATATAGGCAACTCTTTAGGGAGATGGAAATGTTTTTAAAATATGTCTGGATGTAAATGATTTGGTCTGTTCTTCAAGGATGAGCTATTTAAAAAATTGTTTGTCTGAAACCACTGGATCAATTTCAACCAAAATTGGCCTTAAATTTCTTTATATTGGTTAACAATTTTAATTTAAGATGGAATCAGCTGATATGGCAGCCATTTCTAAAAATAGAACATTTGCAAATTTTTGCAGAATATGCAAATTGATTTTATTTTCACAAAAATACTTTGAAATATTTAGCCAAATTAAATCATACTTTGGTATTGGGAATCCCTTTGAATAGATATGCAGTCTTTGTGCTAACCCACTTGCCCAAATCCTGGGACAAGTAAAACTGGATTTGGATAAGTGAAAATTATGAAAGAATTTGTTTGAATAAATAGAATTTTTTTCTATATTTGGATGAAAATAATTAAGGCAAAGACTGGTTATGTGTGTTGCAGGACAAAGCATACTTTTATCTTTATCATAATATGGTACTCTAGTCTATGATTTAATCCTATACATATATTAATATTATTCAAGTTCTGTGATTTTGTAGTCATATTTAAAGATGTTTGATATTGAAAACTTATCTCATATATGAATCTGATTGTGTGAAGAACATATTATTGGTGGATATTAACACTGTAAGACTTTGATCTCAGTTTTATAACATTCACTTATTTTGTCTCATTTTTAAATAAATACTAAAAAAGTTAATTGTGTTATTAAATTTTGGGATATGAGAATTAACATTTAACATATATGTTATGCATTTTGTGTCTCTTGTGTAGTAGAGACAAGACAGAGGGATCACTATCCACCATTTTGTTTTGTTGTCTTTGTGTTGCCTTGGTAGTGTTGATGACATATGGTTATCACTATTTATTGTCTGTTTTATCATCATACTTGTAAATCTGTATACACTTGATAAAAAACTAGCTCCTGAGCACATGATTACAATGAACACATTTGACTACTAGGCCACAAAATTAGCTCCTGAACAAATGATTACTATGAACACATTTCACTACTAGGCCACAAAATTAGCTCCTGAACAAATGATTACAATGAACACACTTGACTACTAGGCCACAAAATTAGCTCCTGAACAAATGATTACAATGAACACATTTGACTACTAGGCCACAAAACTACCTCCTGAATAAATGATTATTATGAACACACTTGACTACTAGGCCACAAAACTACCTCCTGAACAAATGATTACTATGAACACACTTGACTACTAGGCCACAAAACTACCTCCTGAATAAATGATTACTATGAACACATTTGACTACTAGGCCACAAAACTACCTCCTGAACAAATGATTATCATGAACACACTTGACTACTAGGCCACAAAACTACCTCCTGAATAAATGATTACTATGAAGACATTTGACTACTAGGCCACAAAACTACCTCCTCTATGTACCATAGAGATTTATCCATGGATATATTACATCATTATCTTTTTCACAAAATAAAAGTTCTTAACTTTATTGTACCGTGTATTTGAAAATAGGATGCAAACCTGAAAATAGAGATATGAAATAAATACAGACTTGTTTGAGATACTAGTATTATAGTACATTGAAGTTGTTTTGTGGAAAATGTTGATAATGTTAGTCATGTGATGCCTATAGCTATATCTCACACCTGAACATCAGATTATGTTATATAATGTAATTTAAGTTTTAGTATTACTGACATGGATTGTAATATTTCTTTGACGAACACATATCTCAGTAATCGTGGATGGATATAAGTACAGACTAGATAAAGCATTCAAGAACAGCAATGTATGGAGATGCACCAAGACAGGCTGTAAACACAAAACTATGATATATTTTATACAGATCCACATTAAAAAAATTCTCAAGGTCAAAATCATGTGCTAATCAAACACAAAGATGGTGAGAAAATTCCCATGTTTATTATTGGTTAAAACTTAATGTAAGATTCTATCCATGTTTACCAGATGAACAAGACTGTGGTTACTATTTGAAAGTGAGTAGAAAGCTCCAATGGTGATTAAATAATTATAGTAAGTCTAAGGTCATGTTTTGTTTTGTAAGCATTTTGTTTATGGAGTTCTAGGTGTCCTAAGTTAACAAAAGATTTGTTTATGCCACGATATAGCTGAGATATTGCTAAAGTTGGCATTAAACACCAATCAATCAATCAATCAATCAATCAATCAATCGGTCAATCAATTAAAAAAAGACAAGACACGCCAACAGCAAAATTTTCTCATGAATATTTGTATATATAGTATACAGGTCAAATTAACATCAATCTTATAGTGTTCTGCATTTAATTTAATACTAAATTTATGGTGCATGTTTTATGTATATTCCACCCATCGTAGCAGCCATATTACAAATAATATTGCGCAAATATAATCTTCGAAACATGTATTTTATAAAAAAATATATATATAAGTGTGAAATACACAATTTGGCTGGGTAATAGATTGATCATGACTGTATTTTCTGTTATGATTTGTATGGTAAGAAAAGACATGGATTTTCTTCCTCGATAATGGCCTGGGGTACAATGGTTGGCGTCATACTACCAGGAAGTTTAGGTATAATTCACATATGTTGTTTGGCATCAGATAATAAAAATAATATCCGAAAAATTGTTTTATCAAATTGAAAATTCACTATTTTGTTATATTTTTTAATTTAAGAATTTTCTTGTCAAATATATAGAAAATTAAGCACAATTTTTTTTGAGTACTGGAGATATAGAACAAGAATATTTGGTAAGTTCTTTCTTTATTTATTTATATAATATCTAATTTTAATATAAGCATTCAAATATATGCTAATTTGTTTAATTCTTAATTGATTTGATATTAAATGCTATAAAACTTAATATAACATTGTTTATTTGTAAAATTATTTCATTAGAATTTTTTTTTAGAAAAAAAGAAAGCATGCTATGACAAAATGAAATTGAACAGATTTTTTTTATGTTATGAAAATAGAATTAAAAAAATATATATAAGTAGAAAAATTAATAGAAAAAGTGGATAAATGATTTGTTTAATTATCTTTTATTAAGCTTCAATAATCAAATGTAAACACTATGTTTCAGTATGTAAAATGACAGTTGTGAATCTATAAACATAATGGGATTCTGCAGACAGTTGTATCTTCTATCATGGAAAAATTTTACACTAAGAAAAAGGCAAAAGGTAAAATATTACTTTATATCTTTTTTATGTAAATAGTATATTTATTATTTTTATTTTGAAGTTGAAAAAGAAAGTTACAGTCAAACCTGCCCATGTGGTCACCTCTATTATACAGTAACCTGTATTAAATGGTCACCTTATACTTGTTCTGTCATAGAAAATTTCATATGAATTGAACCTCTTTTATGAGGTGACCAGTCTTATAAGGTCACTTTTTTCTTTGTCCTGTCCCCATGGTGACCTCTTAATACAAGTTTGACTGTATTTGAAAGATACTAAATCAGGTAGTTAAAGTTTGTTTTATACACTTGAATCTAATATGTTGTCAAAGAGAAAATATTCAAATAACAGATGGTGGTTACCTCTGATTCCCTCCACCATTAAAACTTACCGCCACGATATAGCTGAAATATTGTTGAAAGTGGTATTTATCTCTATTTTGTTTACTTTCCCTTTGACGTTTAAAACCAATATGTTTCATTTCACGTAAGTGCTGAGATGATTCAAATTATCGCTAAGCGTTGTCAAGGACACACGTGTAGTAATATCACTGTTTTCTAATATGACGTTATAATGACGTCACATTACCAAATCCTTGATAAACATACTAGCATAGCGATAAAATAATTAAAGATGTTTTTTAAAACTCGAGGACGTTTCTCAGTCATCTCTCATCTCAGGGCTTCGCTCTATGATGAGATGACTGAGAAAAGTCCTCTCCTTTTAAAAAACATCGTTAATCACTTATAAACAACATAAACCATCCATCAATAATAGAAACAAGAATAAATCTCTTACTTAATTACACATCTAAAAGAACAGTGCTTCATTTGACATTTTCTGTTGGTTTTAATTTTATTATTTTATGTGATTCATGGCTGTTCTGTGTGTTACTTTTTGTTTCAAAGCAAAATAAAAATGTGAACCATATATCTATGTGTTTGTCCTTGTGTTACCAATCACATGTAGAATTCACTTTAAGAATAATTGTATCAAATTAGAATCAGTTGGGGATTTGACGATGATCGCAAATGCAGTCTTTCTGAGCGACATGTAGCGGAGCCAGTAAGACTAATATTTGCAACCGTCAAAACCCCAATTGACTCTGGCAACTCTTAAAAAAAACCACTGTAAATTTCTATTTTATTTCAAATTTAGTTTTTAGATATCCACACGTCCATCCTATCTGAGGTATGTTTTCAACTTTGTCATTTTTTGCACCTATATTGATAAGCACTATATCTTTTATAGAATATCTTGTTATTTTGTAGTATCACCTTTTAGTGGAGTTGATTGCACCGTTAGTTTTATTCCTGATTTTAGTTGGGATCAGAACAAGTCCTGGTTTGAAGACTTATCATCATGAATGTAAGTAAAATATGGTGATATAGCTCCATTAATGTCAGGACTTTTACACTCATAGTTCCGTTAATGTCAGGACTTTTACACTCATAGCTCCGTTAATGTCAGGACTTTTACACTCATAGTTCCATTAATGTCAGGACTTTTAAACTCTTAGCTCCGTTAATGTCAGGACTTTTACACTTATAGCTCCATTAATGTCAGGACTTTTAAACTCTTAGCTCCGTTAATGTCAGGACTTTTACACTTATAGCTCCGTTAATGTCAGGACTTTTACACTCTTAGCTCTGTTAATGTCAGGACTTTTACACTTATACTGTCTTAATGTCAGGACTTTTACACTCTTAGCTCCGTTAATGTCAGGACTTTTACACTTATAGTAGTGTTCAAATAATATGTACCGGTAGTTAAGGTGTATTAAGGATTCTGTTTTGTACTCTACAAGTTCTTTTGATACAAGTATAATATTAATATCTCATACATTTCTTTCATAGTTTGGACCATTTTATCCACATGAGTAGATGTTATAATGACAGTACGAACACATCATAGTTTTTCTATATTTATTACAATTTCTGGGTTTTTCATTATTTTGGCTTGCCTGAATAATATCCATGTAAGCTTTTGTCATCACTTTGTGTTAATTATATTCAATTCAATATTTCATTTATTAGTCTCATCGCTCAACATTATAAAATTTGTAGAGTAAAAGTATTAAAAGTAAATACACATAAATATAAAGAGCCATTCAATACAGAGCTATAAGAGACTATGTACAGTCAAACACACCCAAGAAGTCACCTCTAATAAGCAGTCACCTGTATTAAAAGGTCACTTTTTTCTTGTCTTGTCATAGAAAATTTCATATGAATTGAACCTGTCTTAAAGGACCACTTTTTCTTTGTCCCAAAGGTGACCACTTAATACATGTTTGACTGTTCACATGTCATCAGCTTTTTCCTTTACTCTAAAATCACTATTCCAACTATATCCAACCATTCTAATGCTAAGCGGAAGTCAGATTTTCTCTGAACAGTCGATTATTTAATCTCCATGATTCAGTAACTTTTGTTATTTAATTACACCCAGATTGTATGTAGAAATATAACCTTGTCTTTTTATTATAGGTCATTTTAATGGAAAGTCTATGCCCAGTGCAGGGTTATTCCCCTTTCTTCAGTCTTTCTTCTGTAATTTTAACAACACATGCTATAAAGAGATGACACCAACAGAATATATGGGGACTGTTGATAGCTTTAACCAATCAATGTAAGTCTAATACAGTTATGGATTAGGATAACAGGTTTTAATATCAAAATCTTACATAATAGATTAATAATGCATTACACAAATCATGAGGTCAAGAACATACATTTAACAAAATTTGTTTTGCTGCTAATTTAGAAAATGAAGAAATTCAAGAAAATGACATTTGACTAAATCCAATGTTTTGAAATGAAGAAAGTATATTTACTGAACAAAGACATTACATTTTACAAATTAAGAAATATATTTTACTTTGTTCTAATTATGGCAGTTATTCCCTTCTATAGGTTAATGTCACATTTGATGGTATTTCGGTTTTTTCTGGACAGACAGTTTTATTGGTAGAATGAACACCAACCTTTTATAAATGAAAACCTGTATTACATCAGGATGTATCATGTGTACCATATCATATATGTGTAGGAGGTAATGGTGGTGATGGACATGGATTGAATTGTTAGATGTAAATCATACTACCATAAGATAGCAGTCATGAAGAACCTTCATACAATGTAGTGTAAATGACCAGGATTACCTCCCTTTCTTCAATCTTATTACTAAATGTGAAGTTTACTTTTCTTTGAAAAATTACCTTCTTGTATTATATAATAGTGTTAAACTTATAATATTTAATAGTGTTTCTTTTCTCATGATATTAAGGTAATATAGTGAAAACTGTCTAAACCAAAGCTCATTGAAACTAACTTGTGTGTGACTTTTGTGTTCCCAATAAAAAAAGTTGGTTTATACATCTTGAATTAAAAACAATGTTCTGCATTGGACCTTTATTTAAAGTTCTGTTTATACAGGTTCACTGTTTATTCAGGGTTCTGTTAAGACAGGTTTATTGAGGGCTCTGTTAAGACAGGTTTATTCAGGGTTCTGTTAAGACAGGTTTATTCAGGGTTCTGTTAAGACAGGTTTATTCAGGGTTCTGTTAAGACAGGTTTATTCAGGGTTCTGTTAGGACAGGTTTATTGAGGGTTCTGTTAAGACAGGTTTATTCAGGATTCTGTTAAGACAGATTTATTCAGGGTTCTGTTAAGACAGGTTTATTGAGGGTTCTGTTAAGACAGGTTTATTCGGGGTTCTGTTAAGACAGGTTTATTGAGGGTTCTGTTAAGACAGGTTTATTGAGGGTTCTGTTAAGACAGGTCTATTGAGGGTTCTGTTAAGACAGGTTTATTCAGGGTTCTGTTAAGACAGGTTTATTCAGGGTTCTGTTAAGACAGGTTTCACTGTTTATTCAGGGTTTTGTTAAGACAGGTTTATTCAGGGTTCTGATAAGGCAGGTTTATTCAGGGTTCTGTTAAGACAGGTTCACTGTAGTTTATGTTATATTTTTTTCAGTTTTACTCAGTTATCCAGTGATATAGAAGATATACTACACAATCATATTGATAAGAATACTATATCTGACATGTACAAAGATTTACAGATTGGTTCTATACTGTTACATAAGATTAAAAATGGTTCAACAGTCGGTAAGACTTTAATTCTCTACAATTGAAAATAAAGAGGTTGGTTCCAGTTCTAATTCTTTATTTCTTAAACAGTCAATGAAAAACAATGGTACTATACAAAGAAGCACAAAAAATGACAGCAAATTATTTACAATAAAAGATAAAAAAACTGAAGGGGCAATCAAGAATGGACAATCCAGAGACACAGGCAACATTGGGTACACAACACACGGGATGAAGACAAACAAAGCAAAAAACACAACACTGAAAACTAAAAACATGAGTAACACGGACTCCAGTTAAAACTGTGAGTTAACCCAGGTGATTGTGAAGGTAAACACAACACTGAAAACTAAAAACATGAGTAACACGGACTCCAGTTAAAACTGTGAGTTAACCCAGGTGATTGTGAAGGTAAACACAACACTGAAAACTAAAAACATGAGTAACACGGACTCCAGTTAAAACTGTGAGTTAACCCAGGTGATTGTGAAGGTAAACACAACACTGAAAACTAAAAACATGAGTAACAGGGACTCCAGTTAAAACTGTGAGTTAACCCAGGTGATTGTGAAGGTAAACACAACACTGAAAACTAAAAACATGAGTAACAGGGACTCCAGTTAAAACTGTGAGTTAACCCAGGTGATTGTGAAGGTAAACACAACACTGAAAACTAAAAACATGAGTAACAGGGACTCCAGTTAAAACTGTGAGTTAACCCAGGTGATTGTGAAGGTAAACACAACACTGAAAACTAAAAACATGAGTAACAGGGACTCCAGTTAAAACTGTGAGTTAACCCAGGTGATTGTGAAGGTAAACACAACACTGAAAACTAAAAACATGAGTAACAGGGACTCCAGTTAAAACTGTGGGTTAACCCAGGTGATTGTGAAGGTAAACACAACACTGAAAACTAAAAACATGAGTAACAGGGACTCCAGTTAAAACTGTGAGTTAACCCAGGTGATTGTGAAGGTAAACACAACACTGAAAACTAAAAACATGAGTAACAGGGACTCCAGTTAAAACTGTGGGTTAACCCAGGTGATTGTGAAGGTAAACACAACACTGAAAACTAAAAACATGAGTAACACGGACTCCAGTTAAAACTGTGAGTTAACCCAGGTGATTGTGAAGGTAAACACAACACTGAAAACTAAAAACATGAGTAACACGGACTCCAGTTAAAACTGTGAGTTAACCCAGGTGATTGTGAAGGTAAACACAACACTGAAAACTAAAAACATGAGTAACACGGACTCCAGTTAAAACTGTGAGTTAACCCAGGTGATTGTGAAGGTAAACACAACACTGAAAACTAAAAACATGAGTAACACGGACTCCAGTTAAAACTGTGAGTTAACCCAGGTGATTGTGAAGGTAAACACAACACTGAAAACTAAAAACATGAGTAACACGGACTCCAGTTAAAACTGTGAGTTAACCCAGGTGATTGTGAAGGTAAACACAACACTGAAAACTAAAAACATGAGTAACACGGACTCCAGTTAAAACTGTGAGTTAACCCAGGTGATTGTGAAGGTAAACACAACACTGAAAACTAAAAACATGAGTAACACGGACTCCAGTTAAAACTGTGAGTTAACCCAGGTGATTGTGAAGGTAAACACAACACTGAAAACTAAAAACATGAGTAACACGGACTCCAGTTAAAACTGTGAGTTAACCCAGGTGATTGTGAAGGTAAACACAACACTGAAAACTAAAAACATGAGTAACACGGACTCCAGTTAAAACTGTGAGTTAACCCAGGTGATTGTGAAGGTAAACACAACACTGAAAACTAAAAACATGAGTAACACGGACTCCAGTTAAAACTGTGAGTTAACCCAGGTGATTGTGAAGGTAAACACAACACTGAAAACTAAAAACATGAGTAACACGGACTCCAGTTAAAACTGTGAGTTAACCCAGGTGATTGTGAAGGTAAACACAACACTGAAAACTAAAAACATGAGTAACACGGACTCCAGTTAAAACTGTGAGTTAACCCAGGTGATTGTGAAGGTAAACACAACACTGAAAACTAAAAACATGAGTAACACGGACTCCAGTTAAAACTGTGAGTTAACCCAGGTGATTGTGAAGGTAAACACAACACTGAAAACTAAAAACATGAGTAACACGGACTCCAGTTAAAACTGTGAGTTAACCCAGGTGATTGTGAAGGTAAACACAACACTGAAAACTAAAAACATGAGTAACACGGACTCCAGTTAAAACTGTGAGTTAACCCAGGTGATTGTGAAGGTAAACACAACACTGAAAACTAAAAACATGAGTAACACGGACTCCAGTTAAAACTGTGAGTTAACCCAGGTGATTGTGAAGGTAAACACAACACTGAAAACTAAAAACATGAGTTACAGGGACTCCAGTTAAAACTGTGAGTTAACCCAGGTGATTGTGAAGGTAAACACAACACTGAAAACTAAAAACATGAGTAACACGGACTCCAGTTAAAACTGTGAGTTAACCCAGGTGATTGTGAAGGTAAACACAACACTGAAAACTAAAAACATGAGTAACACGGACTCCAGTTAAAACTGTGAGTTAACCCAGGTGATTGTGAAGGTAAACACAACACTGAAAACTAAAAACATGAGTAACACGGACTCCAGTTAAAACTGTGAGTTAACCCAGGTGATTGTGAAGGTAAACACAACACTGAAAACTAAAAACATGAGTAACACGGACTCCAGTTAAAACTGTGAGTTAACCCAGGTGATTGTGAAGGTAAACACAACACTGAAAACTAAAAACATGAGTTACAGGGACTCCAGTTAAAACTGTGAGTTAACCCAGGTGATTGTGAAGGTAAACACAACACTGAAAACTAAAAACATGAGTAACACGGACTCCAGTTAAAACTGTGAGTTAACCCAGGTGATTGTGAAGGTAAACACAACACTGAAAACTAAAAACATGAGTAACACGGACTCCAGTTAAAACTGTGAGTTAACCCAGGTGATTGTGAAGGTAAACACAACACTGAAAACTAAAAACATGAGTAACACGGACTCCAGTTAAAACTGTGAGTTAACCCAGGTGATTGTGAAGGTAAACACAACACTGAAAACTAAAAACATGAGTAACACGGACTCCAGTTAAAACTGTGAGTTAACCCAGGTGATTGTGAAGGTAAACACAACACTGAAAACTAAAAACATGAGTAACACGGACTCCAGTTAAAACTGTGAGTTAACCCAGGTGATTGTGAAGGTAAACACAACACTGAAAACTAAAAACATGAGTAACACGGACTCCAGTTAAAACTGTGAGTTAACCCAGGTGATTGTGAAGGTAAACACAACACTGAAAACTAAAAACATGAGTAACACGGACTCCAGTTAAAACTGTGAGTTAACCCAGGTGATTGTGAAGGTAAACACAACACTGAAAACTAAAAACATGAGTAACACGGACTCCAGTTAAAACTGTGAGTTAACCCAGGTGATTGTGAAGGTAAACACAACACTGAAAACTAAAAACATGAGTAACACGGACTCCAGTTAAAACTGTGAGTTAACCCAGGTGATTGTGAAGGTAAACACAACACTGAAAACTAAAAACATGAGTAACACGGACTCCAGTTAAAACTGTGAGTTAACCCAGGTGATTGTGAAGGTAAACACAACACTGAAAACTAAAAACATGAGTAACACGGACTCCAGTTAAAACTGTGAGTTAACCCAGGTGATTGTGAAGGTAAACACAACACTGAAAACTAAAAACATGAGTAACACGGACTCCAGTTAAAACTGTGAGTTAACCCAGGTGATTGTGAAGGTAAACACAACACTGAAAACTAAAAACATGAGTAACACGGACTCCAGTTAAAACTGTGAGTTAACCCAGGTGATTGTGAAGGTAAACACAACACTGAAAACTAAAAACATGAGTAACACGGACTCCAGTTAAAACTGTGAGTTAACCCAGGTGATTGTGAAGGTAAACACAACACTGAAAACTAAAAACATGAGTAACACGGACTCCAGTTAAAACTGTGAGTTAACCCAGGTGATTGTGAAGGTAAACACAACACTGAAAACTAAAAACATGAGTAACACGGACTCCAGTTAAAACTGTGAGTTAACCCAGGTGATTGTGAAGGTAAACACAACACTGAAAACTAAAAACATGAGTAACACGGACTCCAGTTAAAACTGTGAGTTAACCCAGGTGATTGTGAAGGTAAACACAACACTGAAAACTAAAAACATGAGTAACACGGACTCCAGTTAAAACTGTGAGTTAACCCAGGTGATTGTGAAGGTAAACACAACACTGAAAACTAAAAACATGAGTAACACGGACTCCAGTTAAAACTGTGAGTTAACCCAGGTGATTGTGAAGGTAAACACAACACTGAAAACTAAAAACATGAGTAACACGGACTCCAGTTAAAACTGTGAGTTAACCCAGGTGATTGTGAAGGTAAACACAACACTGAAAACTAAAAACATGAGTAACACGGACTCCAGTTAAAACTGTGAGTTAACCCAGGTGATTGTGAAGGTAAACACAACACTGAAAACTAAAAACATGAGTAACACGGACTCCAGTTAAAACTGTGAGTTAACCCAGGTGATTGTGAAGGTAAACACAACACTGAAAACTAAAAACATGAGTAACACGGACTCCAGTTAAAACTGTGAGTTAACCCAGGTGATTGTGAAGGTAAACACAACACTGAAAACTAAAAACATGAGTAACACGGACTCCAGTTAAAACTGTGAGTTAACCCAGGTGATTGTGAAGGTAAACACAACACTGAAAACTAAAAACATGAGTAACACGGACTCCAGTTAAAACTGTGAGTTAACCCAGGTGATTGTGAAGGTAAACACAACACTGAAAACTAAAAACATGAGTAACACGGACTCCAGTTAAAACTGTGAGTTAACCCAGGTGATTGTGAAGGTAAACACAACACTGAAAACTAAAAACATGAGTAACACGGACTCCAGTTAAAACTGTGAGTTAACCCAGGTGATTGTGAAGGTAAACACAACACTGAAAACTAAAAACATGAGTAACACGGACTCCAGTTAAAACTGTGAGTTAACCCAGGTGATTGTGAAGGTAAACACAACACTGAAAACTAAAAACATGAGTAACACGGACTCCAGTTAAAACTGTGAGTTAACCCAGGTGATTGTGAAGGTAAACACAACACTGAAAACTAAAAACATGAGTAACACGGACTCCAGTTAAAACTGTGAGTTAACCCAGGTGATTGTGAAGGTAAACACAACACTGAAAACTAAAAACATGAGTAACACGGACTCCAGTTAAAACTGTGAGTTAACCCAGGTGATTGTGAAGGTAAACACAACACTGAAAACTAAAAACATGAGTAACACGGACTCCAGTTAAAACTGTGGGTTAACCCAGGTAATTGTGAAGGTTAAGTAGTTCCTGCCTATTATAAGACACCCGCCATGTTACTTGTGTATTCAAGATGTCTTGGACACCACAATAGCAAACAAACAAAAATAACATAAATAAAGACATGATACAAGGTACAAAGGAAAGTCAAATTTTCAACTATATATTAGCTATAGGGTTATAGTGTTTAACACCACTTTCAACAATATTTCAGTTATATCGTGGCGGTTAGTTTTATTGGTGGAGCAAACCGGGGAAAACCACCAACCTGTCGAAAGTCGCTGACAAACTTTATCACAATGTGTCAAGTGCACCTCGCCATCAGCGGTGATGATGGGCACTGATTGCGCAGGTAGTTGTAAATCCAACTACCATACGACCACGATGACCCCCAACCATGTTATGATTTGTCTTCATAGAAATATTTGTATAACTAATTTTATTTATATATATTAAAGGTGATATAAAAGTGGCTACCTTATTCAGCAACCTGACATTGATAAAGACAAGATTGCATGACAAAGGTGTAGATCTGACTCTTATAGAATTCATACAACTCATGAATGCTTCCATTGATTTTAAAAATGTAAGTACAATCTAACGAAATAAATATTTTGGTCATGGATGGGTGAATTTTCACTTTTGAACAGATATATCATGTGTTTGGTAATTGCAGAATACATTCAGTATCCTAGTACAAGTTTTGTTCAGTAGTAAATAAATGTTAGAGAATACCGAAGGTGCAATCAAAAAGATGAGAAAAGTGAAATGGGTTTTTCTTGATGCATATAGTTCCCACACATTAATTTTTATGGTGATTTTTGTTAAAAGTTTAAGATATTTTTCATTTTTGTTGTAACAATAGATTTTCTATGTCTTACACTTGTCTATAGATCTGACATAATTGTTTACCGTGTCATATTTTCGAAGAAAAAAATAAAGATAAGTTAAAAACACTGATCCATACCTTTACTTAATTCAGTTTTAAATTGGAATGTAAAAATAAATAAATACATTTTTGAAATCATTGTGTTAAAGAGATAAAATTGAAAAAGAATTAAGTACTTGTTTATCATGACTTACACTAGTATTGTTAATACCACACTTGTTTGAAAGCCCTACAGTTATCAAAAACTAACAGGTAAAACCACCAACATTAGGCCTTGACACTTCAGCTTGGTGTCTGGCCTCATTGATATTAGCTTGCAAATTAGAACCTTTATTATTGTCAACCCATACCCCAACAATGAGAAAGGCCATTTCTTTACAATTTTTCATTATTGATTGTCTTATAGCCACTAGAGTTCAGTAACAAGCTGAAATCAATCAGGTTAATTTGACATACTTGCTGACATACTTTGTTTGACAGCTATTTTTAAATATTTGTATTGTTATAATTTTACAGGTTCATCTGTCTAATTTAAATACAGCTCTGAAAAGTTTTGACAGTTGTCCAAGTACAGAATCGTCGAAACAACAGGCTGTCTCTGCGTTAGTTGAGACAACTCTTTGCTCATCGTATGGTTTATTTGAGAATCTACAATTTTATCCATCTTCAGCCAAATCACATTTCAAATCTAAGATCTGTGGATTCACAGACAAAGAAAAGATAGATTTTATGACAATTATCAAGTCTGACTTCAGTGTCAGAAAGTTTATAATGCAGGTATGGTGTTATTAACAATAATGCAAATGTAGATATTCTTAATTTGATTTGCTTCTTCTTTAATTAATATACCTCATCGGTGATGTAATGGTTAGCGTGCTCGCCTCAAGATCGTGTGTTCGAACCCCGATTGGGTCAAACTAATGATTGTAAAATTGGTATTTGTTGCTTCTCCAGTAAGAACGCAGCATTAAGGAAAAAGAGCAAGGACTGGTTGGCTCGGAATCAGGATAATGTGTCCAAGTGGGGAGACATGTCTATCCATGGACTGTTGTTTCAGTGAGCTAGCACTAAAAACTCCAACTAAGTGTGTTGGTCTAGTGCACAGCGGACCTCATCAGCATCTCATTGAAAATTATCTTGTTCTCGCCATGAAATAGCTGAAAAATTGCTGAGTTGGCGTTAAGCAACAATCACTCACTCACTCCTTTAATTAATGTATTAGTCTGACCGTCTAATGGTACCAGTACAAGACAGGACATATATAGTGAACCCCTGTATACAATGAATATAGAATAAAACGAAATACCCGTGTCAATCAAAAAATTAAAATTGAGTCCACATGTTAAAAACTAAGTGTTTTATTGTACTGAGGTGGATATCTAGTACAAAAAAAAGGTTTCACTGGTAAAAATACAAAATGTTATATAATGATTTTTTTTTTTTTTGAATTTTCAGATGATTAAATTTACATTGCTGAATACAGGAAAATTTCCTAGTGTAAATGGAGTATTCAGTAATCTTAAAGATGTTTATAGTTCTGTAAGTAACCACACATATATAGTCTTAATATTTTAAATGATATTGCAGAGAACTCAGGACCTATTCATTCAATGTTTGGTAGTCTTCATCTTAATATTAAAATTTAAGAAACAAAATTGGTGACACAGTACACTTTGTCATAATTCTGAAGATTTTAATTTAACAACATATTTGTTGATTTTCGTGCAAGAATTTGTCAATACTCTACACATATCCCAATATGAACAACCTGTAGTTCTTCTCAAAGATAGGTGCCTATCAATATTTATAACATTTACACTTACTATTGGAAAATATAAAGATGTTTAAATTAATGTCTATGTTCTCAACTCTCATATTATTATTTTATTTTGAGTATTATATTAAATAGACACATCTTTTTTTTTCAAGTTGAAGTCACTACAAAGCTTGAATAATCCAAAAATAAAAGCTACATTTGAGAAGTTCATCCAATCAGCATTAGAAGAAAAGGTGATGAATTCCTCTCAAGTTATACAAGCTTTAGGACAGTTTGTCTGTGGTAGACATTCATTTCTACAAGTACAGAGTGAGAAGCCTAGTGACCTGTTGTCTAGATTTATCATCAGTGGCAGCAAAGATTACCATGTAGAACCATCTTATAATGAATATGGACTTAGTGGTAATGTATAGATCAAGGACACAGTATAATTATGTTACTAGGTCATGCTGGTATGCTGACCAATCAAATCAGATTTTTTTCAAATAATTACAGATGGTTGACTTTACACATGCCACACGTCATACATCATGGTCACTCACTGTAAAGTAAATATTTTATTTCATTAAATGTGTATATAGTTGCAAGACTTACTTTCAAATAGACTTAACCTTTTTTTTTTAGAGAAAATTGGGTTTTTGTATGTTGTATGGCTTTAAACCAAGATCTCATACACTGAACTTAATGCTCTCTTGCATATAGAATCTGTACATCTCACAATAATTTAATTTTAGAGTCACATGTCATTTTATACATGTTTTGATTGGTTTAAAAAGTTGAGGTTATTTGTCAATGAACGGAATCTAAAAATAGACATCGTTCTCAAGGCGTTGCATGCCGTTGTCATCAGGTGATTTTCTTAGGCACCTTTGGGATTAATTAAATTTATTTCCGAATATTTGCCTTATTTTGAAAAAAAATAAATATATTTTTCAATATCATAACAAAACAAGTTTGAATTAATTTATAAGAATTGATCGAAATTATTTATTCGGTTCATTCGAAATAACCTCAATCAGGTTGTACACACACCCTTGAATAATCTGCTACACAGGTTAAATGGTGTGTACAACTGATTGAGGTTATTTCTTCAACAAAAATTGCGATCAATCCTTAATTATAGAAATTTGTTAAATTTTGAAACATGGGTATTTTTCAGCAATATTTTCAAATATACCTATTCTGTGTAATCGACTTGTCCTGTGGTTATTAAAACAGATCAATAAATTCTATTTACATACATAGTTAATATATTTATATTCTTCATCAATTCATGAAGGAAAGTTCATAACTTGTTGAAATTTTATAAATTTTATATTTATATTTCATGTTTAATTTTATTTTATTCAGCTCCAGTTTGTCGTGACTTGGTGAATGAGATGAACTCTGACCCCAACACTAAGATGTTGTGGAGATACTTGAAGGCTGTTGTATTGGGGAAAATTCCATATGCTCCTGATACACCTGCTGTTAGAAATGTTATCAAATTGGTAAGAAATTTTATTTTACATTCATTTAAGGATTAAAATTAAAACTAAAGGTCAAATGCTAAAATAAAAAACAATTAAAAAGTATCATTGATTCTTATTTCATTTTCATTCCAATAATGTAAAAACAGAAAAGTTTTGCCTTTGACAGGCCGCTTTAGCTCATAGTAAAACCACCAAGATTTTAAAACTTTTAAATTGACAAGTTTGTCATTGACTTACAGAAGATCTATGATTTTCAGCAGGTATTCTGATTTTCTCCACCTGTACACTGGTCAACATGATATGACTGACATTGTTGAATATGGCCTTTAATATCCATAGCAATAATAAGAATAATAATAATAATGAAAATAATATTATTAATAATAATAATAATAAAGATAATAATAATAATTAAAATAATAATCCTTCTATTGACTTAAAGAAAGTACATGTATTGTATAAGACAATGAGTGTGAATTGTTGCATTTCAGGCAAATCAGACATTTTCAGACTTAGCAGATTTAATTGAATTGGCAAAGAAATGGGAAAGTTATGCAGAAAGCCTTCAAAAGTATTTAAAACAAAGTCCAGGATATGATCTTGTTAAGGTATTGTCTTTATTAAAAATAATTAAGATTTCAGATTCTTTGCAAAAATTGAAATAACAATGAAATGACCCCTAGAACATGTACACGTTTACAAGGTCAATACAGGAATACTCACCTCGGACCAATACAACTAGCCTCAGACCAATGACAAGACAAATAACGAAATCATCATGTAGTAATATCATATAATTACCCATAACTATTATCTGATAATGAAAGATAATAATGAGATGAGATAATAAATACCCTCTGATATACATAGTAACACTGCAATACAAACTTGGAACTTTATTTAATAATATTAAACAGGCAACCTGTTTGAAGGACGAAGTCCTAAAATTTCAATAATACGATGATCTGTTCACGTTATTATCTTTTATTTTGAATGAATTTTGTAGCCGATTTGTTATGGCTGTTCCGTTCATTTTACCTACACCGCTCTTCCGTCGAGAGTTTCGTAGAAAGATATTTTTTTATTAGAATTTTATTTCAAGTTTATTTCGATTTTGCATAGAGTGAATAATTAAAGAATTGGGAATTTTTCATTGAAATATATATTTCTTGTGCGTTTCTAAATATCAATTGATTTATTTTTTTAAACTTCCGGTGAACAGATATTTGGCTATCAATATAGAAAGGAGAAAAAAATCGGACAGCCTACCGTTAAAAGGACTTCGTCCTTTAATAATTGTCACTTTTTAATCATTAAAAAAATCCTAATCACTGCATGAGATTTTTTTAATGATTGTCCTTTCATGATAGTAAAACCAGTGTGATGCCCTTTAAGTGCTCTTTATAAATAGGTTTGGCTGTATTATTTATCAATGCATTGCTTTGCTGCATTTCCTTATGACTTGTGATCAAATCTAATGGTTTAGGTGTATGTTAGCCTAATTTGTGACTTTTATCATAATTTTGCATATCTTTCAGAGTTTTTCAAGCTCCTGTTTATGTAATTTATTAGAAGAAAAGATACATGAAGGGGGACAGCACCATAGTGTAACCTGTAAATTTTTACAACAGTTCTTGGCTGATGATAATAACACAGTAAATTTGGAGAAAACTTTAATGTATTCTAAAGCATTAGCTAAGCTGATTACTGACTATGGTCAGGTAAGGACACACATGTGAAACAGTTACTTATCAAAGATTACGGTACACTTCTGTCTTTTTTAAATTTAAAGTCACATAATAAATTAAAAACTTATTACTTTTTCTTAGATCAGTAACAAAGGTACTAGAAAAGTTTGTGAAAAAAAGCATGTTTATCAATTAAATGTTATGTATTAAAAAGTTATCTAAATTTTATTTTTCCTTTAACAAGAACTAGTATTAATGAATTTAAGTGAATTCAGTGTATGCATATACATTTTTGTATTGCAAAATGCACAGAAAAATGTTATAGAAATCCTTTTTCTGTTTTAGTATAGAGTAGACAAATAATAACAATAATATCACTAAAAGTCTGTATATTTTCAGTGTATTGTGTTTGACAAGTTTGTACCCTATCCATCAGAGAAAGATTTAGTAAAAGACAGCTTAGAAATGATACAGAACAGAACATTTTTTGCTGGTAAGATTTTATAACTAGTCTTTGGTATATATCAACTTTCAAGCATACCCTATGTTGCCAGTTTCTCTGGATTGTTCATTTTTGATTGCTCCTTTGGTATTCTCTAACATTTAATTAATTGCTTCACACTAAAAAAAATTGTTTTAACCACTATTTCAAATTCTACTAAAAAATTATGTGTAACGAAATTTTGTAATTATATAATTTTCCTCTTACAGGATATGTACAATGGAGATTGTCTAGACATGTACTGTATATATTAAACTAAATAAAACTAAATCCCTTGTGCACTGAATATCTAAATTTAATACTTATGTCTGTAATTTGTGGAAATTTATCCTAACTTAAGATTTGTCCTAATTGAAAAGCAAATTAGATACATAAAACCAATCGTCTTGGTAAAAAGAAAAATCTGAGACAACCTTAGATAAAATTTATTTTGTCAAGATTTTTGCCACATCTCTTTGTTTAAGGTTTAACATCTTGGTCTCAGTTGTTCACATATTTTCCAGTTTCTATTAATTTTACTAGTGTTGGTATATATTTTTGTTCTACCTGTTATATAAATACATTTTAGATGACTTTTGTTAGGAATAATTGTTTCAGTTCAAATTTGGTACTTTATTACAATATGCCATATGATTAACATTAAATACAACACTATCTATTTATAGCTGTGGTATTTGAAGTGGACAAGAGAACCCCAAACAGACTTCCAAAACATGTCAATTATAAAATCAGAATGGATACAGACAGAGTGGACAACACTAAACAGGTTACAGACAGGTACTAACAGTAAACAACATATTAATATCCACATTTATTAATGTTCAAACTGTATACAATTTACATAAAGTTTGTCAGTGACTTACGACAGGTCGGTGGTTTTCTCCAAGTACTCCGATTCCTCCACCAATGAAACTGACGGCCACGATATAATTGACATATTGTTGAAAGTAACGTTAAACACCATAGACCAACCATCTTTCAAATTTGTTTATTTAGGCAGTAGTGATCATCAAATACAATATTTATACCCCCGCTCCCGAAGGGGGAGGGGGTATACTGTTTTACCTCTGTCCGTCTGTCCGTCCGTCCAAGATATTTTTCGTCGCATTTTTTTCAGTAACTGTTGATGGCAGAAATCTGATATTTGGTCACAAGCATCATATAGGAATACCATATTGTGGGTAGCATTTTTGGACCCATCAGATTCCTACTTCCTGTTTGCCGACTTAGTTGATCTTTATACACATTGAACATATATGCACATTTTTCGTCACATTTTTCTCAGCAACAATTGATGACAAGAGATCTGATATTTGGTCACAAGCGTCATATAGGTACCCCATATCGTGGGAAGCATTTTTGGACCCATCAGATTCCTACTTCCTGTTTGCCGACTTAGTTGGTTTTTATACACATTGAACATATATGCACATTTTTCGTCACATTTTTCTCAGCAACTATTGATGGCAGAAATCTGATATTTGGTCACAAGCTTCATCTAGGTACCCCATATCGTGGGAAGCGTTTTTGGACCCATCAGATTCCTACTTCCTGTTTGCCGATTTTGTTGATTTTTATACACATTTAACATACATTTGTATATGCACATTTTTCGTCGCATTTTTCTCAGCAACTATTGATGGCAGAAATCTGATATTTGGTCACAAGCTTCATATAGGTACCCCATATCGTGGGAAGCGTTTTTGGACCCGTCAGATTCCTACTTCCTGTTTGTCAAAGAGCGGAGGTATCATAGGTGAGCATTAGCTCACAGTTCATCTTGTTGTTTCTCTCTTAATTTAAAAAAGATATGTTCTATTTTTGTTTTATTAGGTTCATATTATTCTTGAAATTAATTGGTATATGATTATTAAGCTATTTTAATTATTTCCTTTGATTTTGTTTATATGGTTACTGAACTTTTGAACAGATTTTCTGTTTTTAACTGCCTGTGTTATGTTCTGGACCCTTGTCTAATTATTGTACTTTTATTTAATATCCGTTTTAGGTTTTGGACTCCTGGGCCTCGGAGTAGACCTGGACCCCAGACCAAGTATTTGACCTATGGGTTTGCCTACATACAGGATGTGATAGAACAAGCCATAATAATGTACCAAACAGGACTTCAACATAACATAGGAATTGTAATACAACAGTTTCCTTACCCATGTTACATTGAAGACTCGTAAGTGTTAACAAAATTATTTGCCTTAATATAAAAAGAAAAAATCATCCAGGAGAAAAAGGTAATGTGTTGTTAAAATAAATATTTAATTTTTAGGCTTAATATTTGAAGAAATATAGCAAATGGTTTGTACATGTATATTTTGAGAATAAGTTATGTCCAGTGTTATTCAAAACTGGAAATTTGAGTCATATGCTACAATATTATGATACATTCACAGTACCGGTGTCATATGGTATTTTGAACCCCATGGTAAATTAACAGAATATTATCAGTTGGTTTATAAGGTAAGTTAAGTGTCCCATCAGTTCGATGCTTTGTTATTGACTAATTAATCCAATTTATACCTATTTTGTAGATTTATGTATGGTATAAACAAGACTCTTCCACTGTTTTTAGTACTAGCTTGGCTATTCCCTGTAGCCATGATCTGTAAAAATATTGTATATGAGAAGGAGATGAGACTGAAGGAAGTAATGAAGATTATGGGACTAAGTAATGGTGTCCACTGGATTGCCTGGTTTATTAATGCATTCTCTGTCATGTTCCTTACTGTCTGTTTACTAGTTGTTATACTTAAGGTTAGTGCTGCTTTTTTATATAAATACAATGTTACTGTCATGTTGTTGTATATTCTAGATATAGCCATGATTGTATGGTAAATGGATTTACATCTACCTCATGTAGTCAGTGCCTACCAACACTAAATTTGTGAATTTGATTCCTGCCAATTGCAATGGTAAGGTGTACTCGATATTACATAAGGAGCCATCACTGTCATGATCATATGTTAGCTGGATTTACAACAACCTATGCAAGCAAGGGCAGTCTTGGCAGTGATCGTATGGTAGTTGGATTTACAACTACTTGTGCAATCAGTGCCTATCACCTCTAAAGTTGTGAGTTCGAACCCTGTTCATGGCGAGGTGTACTCGATACAGCATTATATGACATAGACTGTCAGTGACTTGCAATATGTCGGTGGTTTTTACCAGGTACTCCTTTTTCTTCCATCAATAAAACTGACTGCCATGATATACCTGAAATACTGTTGAAAGTGCTGTTAAAAACCATAAGCTAAACAAACCAATCCAATCCTATGCAATCAGTGCCTATCACCACTACATTTGTGAGTTCAAATCCCGCTCATGACGAGATGTACTCGATATAACATTTTGTGATAAAGTTTGTCAGTCAGTGGTTTTTTTCTGTGTACTCCAGTGTCCTCTGTAAAGATAAAACTCACCACCACGATATAACTGAAATATTGTTGAAAATGGCCTTAAACAATATACCACATACAGGATAAAATTATCAGTGACCACCGCAAAATATACTGAAATTTTGTTGAAATTGGAATTAACTAGCAATGATCAATGATGCAAAATATGAAGGCAAGAGGTTTCTTTCTTTTGTTTTTGTGGATTGCTGTTCGTAAATGTATAACTCGAACTTGGCTCTTGGGTTCTTTTCATTCCAAAAGGGTGTCAACATTTATGCATTCATGAAAGGTAAGACTGTTGCAATTACACTATGGATAATAGAAATCACAATTGATAGTCAAACCTGCCTGAGCAGTCACCTTTTTCTTGTCCTGTCATAGAAAATTTCATATGAATGGAACTTCATTTAAAAGGTCTTTGAAAGACCATAATTTTTTGTCTCAAAGGTGACATCTTAATACAGGTTTAACTGGGTTTCTAATAGATTTAATTTAAATAAAAGCAATGGTCTCCATGAAAGACCAGATGTAAATAGATGCCATTAAAATTCTAGAAGTAGATATAAGAACAGTAAAAAATTATATCTGCACTACTCATTACTAGTTAACACTCACCAAGGTAATTTTCTTTATAAGACATGTGATGTTGTATTTTACAGGTTGGAGGTGTTATAGAGTACACAGATGCCAGTATACTGTTGGTATTCCTCACTGTCTATGGTATATCTACCATCATGCAGTGTTTTCTGATCACAGTATTTTTCTCCAAGGCTAACTTGTGTGCATGTTGTGCCAGTTTTATCTATTTTGCCTTGTATCTACCATACCTTCTAGCCAGACACTGGGAACATCTAATGTCACTGGATCAAAAATTGGCTATTGTAAGTTCACTGACCATTTATTTATACAGTTGAATCTTATGTCAAAATCAATTTACTGGAAATTTGGCCAAGTCGAAATTTTTCTAATGTCCTGTTTTATGAACTAAATTCTAGTATAATGATGTTGATATTTCCATTGATTAATTTGTGTAATAAACAAACAACAAGTAGAAACTGTTGGGTCTTCATGGCTACATAGTATTTCGTCTATTTTAATGCTTTTCCAATCACTGCACTATTAATGAAAAGAGAAGTCACTTTTTTCAATTATTATCTCGTAGATAATAATAATTTTCGTTGCACAGTGAAAGTAACACACACAATATTTCTTTGTTTATGTTTTGTCTTCAATACCTATACTTACTGAAAAGGAATGAAGCAATAAGTTACCTGATCTACTGGTAATAAAAAGTCAAATGGTTGTCTCCATATCATAATTCCACCCCCTTCTGCAATGAAAAAGTGGCCTTACAATAGAGGTGGCCTTTCTTGAGGGGGACAATTTACTAGAATTTACTATCTCAATGCATCTAAAATCTGGCCCGATAAGACGGGTGGGCTTTATTAAAAGGAGATTACTGTAGTAGGATGGTATTTTTCTATCTTGGCGCATCTGAGTCCGGCCTGATAAGAGAGATGGCCTTTGGTGAGAGGTGCTTTATAAGAGATAGACTACAATAGTATAATAATAATCTATTTTATGTATTTTTATAGAGTTTGTCATCCAGTGTTGCCTTTGGTTTTGGTTGTACCTATATTTCCAGATTTGAGGAGCAGGCTGTTGGTATACAGTGGAGTAATATTAACACTAGCCCAGTACCAGATGATCAGTTTAATATGTATTTATGTATAATGATAATGTTAGCTGATGCTGCCATGTATGGTATACTGACTTGGTACATAGAAGCTGTCTTCCCAGGTAGGCAACTCAATACAACATTATGTGATAAAGTGTGTCAGTGACTTGTGGCAGGTCGGTTATTTTCTCCGGGTATTCCAGTTACCTCCACCAATAAAACTGACTGCCACAATAAACCTGAAAGTGGCATTAAACATTATAAACACAAACCCAGGTATATAATCATACTCAGTAGTACAGATCAGCATGTATATGCACAAAAAAAATTAACCTAACCCCGAATGAAACGTAAAGCGAACCGTTTTATGACAACAAATTCATAGGATGAGACAGGTAAGGTAATTGTACGTTGTGTTTTATTTACATTCATGTAACCAAACCTATATCTAGTTTGAAAATATACTAGTACTCGCAGAAGAATGCAGGATGTCCAACTGATTTCAAAACAAGGCAGTACTAACCCAAATTATGTACAGCTTATCTAAGACACAGTTAATTATCACTTATTAGATAAACTAAATTAACACTTTGGGCAGTGGTCATTGTGGTCATGATCGTATGGTAGTTGGATTTTCAAACTACCTGTGCAATCAGTGCCTATCACTACTAAAGTTGTGAGTTCAAATCCCTTCATGGCAAGGTGTACTTGATACAACATTATGTTATAATTTTTGTCAGTGACTTGCGACAGATCGGTGGTTTTCTCCAGGTGCTGCAGTTTCCTCCACCAATAAAACTGACCACCACGATATTGCTGAAATATTGTTGAAAGTGGCGTTAAACACCATAAACCTAACCTGAACCTACTTTAGGCAGTGAACACAAATGAAATCTGTAAAATTTCAAAGTAACTGACCACACACCATGTTTTTTATGATTATAGATGAAATGTGTTGAATGTCATTAATATTTTATTTATTGTTTTTAGGGACTTATGGATTACCTAGGTCTTGGTATTTTCCATTACAGACATCTTATTGGTGTGGTACTAATGTATGCAAAGGTCAAGAGGTTGAGGAAACCAATCAGTGTAAAGGTCAGTTTTAATATTAGGTCATTTTTATAGCTTCTATTCCAATAAATGAATGATGAATGTTTGTTTTAAGGTCACTGACCCAAACGGTTATGTGAGGTATTGTCATCACTTTGCTTCCGTCATCGTATCTAGTTGTCCATCAACCTTGACATTTAAATCTTTCTCTCTGGAACCACAGAAAGAATTGGAACCAAACCACATGCAGAGATAAAAATAAATGTCAGTACAAGATGTACTGCACACAACATTAAAAATAAACTTTACACACGAGGTATCAATAGTGGAGAAAAATAGCAGTTCTTCTTATATTTTTAATGGTTTGGTTTTATGGTGTTTAGTGCCACTTTCAACAATAATTCAGTTATATCGTGGCGATCAATTTTATTGGTGGAGGAAACCAGAGAAAACCACAGACTTGCCACAAATCACTGACAAACTTTATCACATAATGTTGTACACCGGTACCTCGCCCTGAGTGGGATTCAAACTCACAACATCAGTGGTGATAGGCACCGATTGCATAGGTAGTTGTAAATACAACTACCATACGATCACGACGGCCCCTTCTTTTTAATGTTTGAGGGGAAAAAATGCTTTA
The DNA here is from genome assembly GCA_963680875.1 of Bathymodiolus brooksi. Lineage (NCBI taxonomy): Eukaryota > Metazoa > Mollusca > Bivalvia > Mytilida > Modiolidae > Bathymodiolus > Bathymodiolus brooksi. Next base: position 155,573,257 of record OY804575.1, read on the forward strand.
CTGATTCTTTTTGCATTTTAACAAAGAAATGATTTCATTGAAAAGTAACTGTTCTATTCACTTGAAGTAACATTAAACCATATGATGGTTAAATTTGTAGACAACTGATCATATCTAGGAAAAAATTATTGAACATTAGACAATGAGCCAGAAACAAAATCAGTATTTGAAAATATAGAAATGCCTAGAATAGATACTGATTTTATGTATTTGGATTTTTTTTTTTTTGTATTTAAAAAGCAGATAAATAACACATTAAGAAATAATAATTTTAATGGAACATGTTAAAGTAACCTGGCAGGTGTTGAGAATTTCTTATTGAAGATGAAATGATTAAATCAATTTCTTAATTTTCTTCTCAAAGCAAACCCTTTACTCAGCTGAATTCGGTTTTGTGGAATTCAAAAACAGTTAACAGTTATTATTGATTGGTTTTTTTTAAACTTGGTTGTCATCTGTCAAGTATCTGTCTACCATTACACTTGTTGACAGTTGTTTTCTAAGGTTGCTATGACTTCCTGACATTGACATAAGACAAAAGATAATATTGTATCATGATGCTATAAAGATGCTTGACTTTGACCTAAGACAAATGAAAACAATATTGTATCATGATACCATAAAGATGCTTGACTTTGACCTAAGACAAATGAAAACAATATTGTATCATGATACCATAAAGATGCTTGACCTTGACCTAAGAAAAAAGATAACAATATTGTATCATGATACTATAAATATGCTTGACCTTGACCTAGGGGTAAGACAAAAGATAACAATATTGTATCATGATATTATAAATATGCTTGACCTTGACCTAAGACAAAAGATAACAATATTGTATCATGCTACTATAAAGATGCTTGACCTTGTCGGTTTGACCTAAGACAAAAAGATAACAATATTGTATCATGATACCATAAAAATGCTTGACCTTGTCCTAAAACAAAAGATAGCAATATTGTATCGTGATACTATAAATATCCTTGACCAAAGACAAAAGATAACAATATTGTATAATGATACTATAAATATACTTGACCTTGACCTAAGACTAAGATAACAATATTGTATCATGATGCTATAAATATCCTTGACCAAAGACAAAAGATAACAATATTGTATCGTGATACTATTAATATGCTTGACCTTGACCTAAGACAAAAGATAACAATATTGTATCATGCTACTATAAAGATGCTTGACCTTGTCGGTTTGTCCTAAGACAAAAAGATAACAATATTGTATCATGATACCATAAAAATGCTTGACCTTGTCCTAAGACAAAGGATAACAATATTGTATCGTGATATTATAAAGATGCTTGGCCTTGACCTAAGACAAAGATAACAATATTGTACCGTGATACTATAAATATGCTTGACCTTGACCAAAGAAAAAAGATAACAATATTGTATCATGATACCATAAAGATGCTTGACCTTGTCGGTTTGACCTAAGACAAAAAGATAACAATATTGTATCATGATACCATAAAGATGCTTGACCTTGACCAAAGAAAAAAGATAACAATATTGTATCATGATACTATAAAGATGCTTGACCTTGTCAGTTTGACCTAAGAAAAAAGATAACAATATTGTATCATGATACTATAAATATGCTTGACCTTGACCTAGGGGTAAGACAAAAGATAACAATATTGTATCATGATATTATAAATATGCTTGACCTTGACCTAAGACAAAAGATAACAATATTGTATCATGCTACTATAAAGATGCTTGACCTTGTCGGTTTGACCTAAGACAAAAAGATAACAATATTGTATCATGATACCATAAAAATGCTTGACCTTGTCCTAAAACAAAGGATAGCAATATTGTATCGTGATACTATAAAGATACTTGGCCTTGACCTAAGACAAAGATAACAATATTGTATCGTGATACTATAAATATCCTTGACCAAAGACAAAAGATAACAATATTGTATAATGATACTACAAATATACTTGACCTTGACCTAAGACTAAGATAACAATATTGTATCATGATGCTATAAATATCTTTGACCAAAGACAAAAGATAACAATATTGTATCATGATACTATTAATATGCTTGACCTTGACCTAAGACAAAAGATAACAATATTGTATCATGCTACTATAAAGATGCTTGACCTAGTCGGTTTGTCCTAAGACAAAAAGATAACAATATTGTATCATGATACCATAAAAATGCTTGACCTTGTCCTAAGACAAAGGATAACAATATTGTATCGTGATATTATAAAGATGCTTGGCCTTGACCTAAGACAAAGATAACAATATTGTACCGTGATACTATAAATATGCTTGACCTTGACCAAAGAAAAAAGATAGCAATATTGTATCATGATACCATAAAGATGCTTGACCTTGTCGGTTTGACCTAAGACAAAAAGATAACAATATTGTATCATGATACCATAAAGATGCTTGACCTTGACCAAAGAAAAAAGATAGCAATATTGTATCATGATACCATAAAGATGCTTGACCTTGTCGGTTTGACCTAAGACAAAAAGATAACAATATTGTATCATGATACCATAAAGATGCTTGACCTTGACCAAAGAAAAAAGATAACAATATTGTATCATGATACTATAAAGATGCTTGACCTTGTCGGTTTGACCTAAGACAAAAAAATAATAATATTGTATCATGATACCATAAAGATGCTTGACCTTGTCCTAAGACAAAGGATAACAATATTGTATCATGATACCATTAAGATGCTTGACCTTGACCAAAGAAAAAAGATAACAATAGTGTATCATGATACTATAAAGATGCTTGACCTTGTCAGTTTGACCTAAGACAAAAAGATAACAATATTGTATCATGATATTATAAAGATGCTTGACCTTGTCGGTTTGACCTAAGACAAAAAGATAACAATATTGTATCATGATACCATAAAGATGCTTGACCTTGTCCTAAGACAAAAGATAACAATATTGTATCGTGATACTATAAAGATGCTTGACCTTGTCAGTTTGACCTAAGACAAAAAGATAACAATATTGTATCATGATACTATAAAGATGCTTGACCTTGTCGGTTTGACCTAAGACAAAAAGATAACAATATTGTATCATGATACCATAAAGATGCTTGACCTTGTCCTATGACAAAAGATAACAATATTGTATCATGATACCATAAAGATGCTTGACCTTGACAAAAGAAAAAAGATAACAATATTGTATCATGATACTATAAAGATGCTTGACCTTGTCAGTTTGACCTAAGACAAAAAGATAACAATATTGTATCATGATACTATAAAGATGCTTGACCTTGTCGGTTTGACCTAAGACAAAAAGATAACAATATTGTATCATGATACCATAAAGATGCTTGACCTTGTCCTAAGACAAAAGATAACAATATTGTATCGTGATACTATAAAGATGCTCGACCTTGATCTAAAACAAATGATAACAATATTGTACCGTGATACTATAAATATGCTTGACCTTGACCAAAGAAAAAAAATAACAATATTGTATCATGATACCATAAAGATGCTTGACCTGGACCTAAGACAAAAGATAACAATATTGTATCATAATATTATAAAGATGCTTGACCTTGTCGGTTTGACCTAAGACAAAAAGATAACAATATTGTATCGTGATACTATAAAGATGCTTGACCTTGTCGGTTTGACCTAAGACAAAAAGATAACAATATTGTATCGTGATACTATAAAGATGCTTGACCTTGTCGGTTTGACCTAAGACAAAAAGATAACAATATTGTATCATGATACCATAAAGATGCTTGACCTTGTCCTAAGACAAAAGATAACAATATTGTATCGTGATACTATAAAGATGCTTGACCTTGATCTAAGACAAATGATAACAATATTGTATTGTGATACTATAAAGATGATTGGCCTTGACCTAAGACAAGTGAAAGCAATATTGTATCATGATACTATTGACCTTAACCTAAAACAAAAGATAACAATATTATATCATGATACCATAAAGATGCATTATATTCATACCACTATATTGTACAGATACCCCAAAAGTTGAAGAAGAACCAAAGGACAAACCATTAGGTGTATCAATAACAAATTTAAAGAAATGTTACAAGAAAGGAAAGAAAAATGCAGTAGATGGATTAAGTGTTAATTTTTATGAAGGACAGATCACTTCATTTCTAGGACATAATGGGGCAGGAAAAACTACTACTATGTGAGTACTGTGCTTAAATTATCTCCCTTTTCTCTTCACAAAAACGTTAAATACTTAACCTCAGTGTTAATAAAGAAAGACATGCAAGTGATGAATATATACATATAGTATATAGATAGTAAAATTAGGTAAAATATAAATTTGTTACATAAAAAAATAGTTATGACCTTCAGTTGTAGAACCAAAACATTACATACATAATGATGATACATAATGATGTTTTCCGGTACAGGCCCCTACTCGGGTTCCTCTTCACCAGACTCCTCGTTTTCAGTTAAACTTTCATTTCTCACGTGACTTCCATCTATGATGGCTCTATAATCTTCATAATATAATTTTTGGTCCTTCCAGTACTTATCCAATCTTTTTTTGAAACTATTTAACGATGGGGCCATAACTATTTTCTCTGGTAGTCCATTCCAAACCTTTGCCACTCTTATGCTAAAATAAATTCCTTCTTAATTCTGTATTTGCTCTCAGTTGTACTATCTTCTTAGTGTTTGTTTTAGTACTATGTCTAACTTCTGATTCCTCTGCTGTTTTAACTAGTGTTATTACATCTTTGTCGTACTTTCCTTTTATTATTTTGTACGTTTCTATCATGTCTCCTCTGACTCTTCTGTACCCAAGTGTTGGCAGTTTAAGCTTCCTTAGTCTTTCTTCTTAATTTAAGTTTTTCATTTCAGGTATTTGTTTAGTTGCTCTTTTTTGTACTTGTTCAATTTTATCTATGTGCTTTTTTCTGTAGGGAGCCCATACTGAGCTTGCATAGTCTAGTTGCATTCTTACTAGTGATTTATAGAGTGGGATAAAGGTTTCTGCGTTCAAGTATTTGAAAGTTCTTTTGATTATTGCAAGCATAAAATTTGCTTTTATTTAATTTTTCACTGATGTGTTTATCAAATTTTAGCCCACTATCTATTGTTACTCCTATATCCTTTTCTTCTTGTGTCCATTCTATATTTTTCCCCTCTAAGCAGTAATTGTATTCTGTTTCCTTCTTTGTCTTGGCAATATTCATGGATTTACATTTTTGTGGGTGGAACTTTAATAACTATTTCTGACTCCATTCTGTCATTTTCTTTAAGTCCTGTTGTAAAGCCTCTCCATCATTGTCCTCCTTAATTATTTTGTAAATTTTTGTATCATCTGCAAACAGATATGAATCTGAGTCTACACAGTCTGGTAAGTCATTTATGAAAATGACAAATAGGAGCGATCCTAATACTGATCCTTGTGGTATGCCAGATGTTACATCTTTCCATTCTGAACTTTACCCATTTATAATTTTTTTCTGTTTTCTATCCGCAAGGTAATTTTCAATCCATGAGAGTATGGGGTCTTCTATGCCATAACTTTTTAGCTTGCTGATCATTCTCTTGTGTGGCACTTTGTCAAAGGCTTTCTGGAAGTCCATATATATAGTCAACTTTTCCCCCTGAATCTAATACCTCTAATAGTTGTAACATAGTTGATCTACCTGTGATAAAGCCAAATTGTTTCTTTGAAAATAGGTTATTTTGTCTCATGTGACTAGTTAAATGGTCTCTTACTACTTTTTACATAATTAATAGAAGCTTAATAATTAGGAGTATCTGTCAAAACTGTTTACAAGTAAAATCATAAAATAGTAGTCCCCCTCTTATAAGGCCACTCGCAAGAAGATTTCATATGCAATGAGACAGTAAAATTATATTAAATTGTCCTACTCAAGCAAAGCCACTCCTCTTATAATGCCACTCAAGCAAGGCCACTCCTCTTATAATGCCACTCAAGCAAGGCCACTCCTCTTATAATGCCACTCAAGCAAGGACACTCCTCTTATAATGCCACTCAAACAAGGCCACTCCTCTTATAATGCCACTCAAGCAAGGACACTCCTCTTATAATGCCACTCAAGCAAGGCCACTCCTCTTATAATGCCACTTTCTCATTGTAGAAGGGGTGGCCTTTTAACAGAGGGGCTACTGTACCTGAAAGTAAACTTATAAAAAAATAATATTCTGTTGAAATTACATTTTTTATATATAATAAATGTCTTCCAGGTCTATTTTAACTGGACTGTTTCCACCTTCCTCAGGCACTGCCACTATCTATGGACAAAATATTTCAACAGACATGGAAAATATCAGAACAAGTCTAGGCATGTGTCCACAATATAATGTGTTGTTTAAATTGTAAGTATATTAAGAGTATCTCTAAGGTATCACTAAGAGAACCTTGAGAAATAGAAAAAGTCCTAGATTTTCTGCTGCAGGGTACAACCCATTGGAATGGGTGTCTGCAGTTTGTTGGGGATGAATAACATACAAAACTAGCCTTTAAGAGAGGATGTAGATGAGTGTCTCATGCATGGAGAATGTCACACCATGCACATAGAAAAAAATTTAACTTGGTAGCAGCTCTCAATGACCAGTAGCTTATGCTTAACGCCACATCTGACAATATTACTATAATGTGGTGGTCAGTTTTATTGGTGGAGGAAACTGAAGAAAACCACTGACCTGCCACAGGTCACTGACATACTTTATCACATAATGTTATATTGAGCCGTATTTGAACTCACAACTTTGTGTAACATTATCACTTTGAAAAATCATATCGCAAAAAGTATTGATATATTCTATAGCTAAGCTATTTATAGAATATCACACGTAAGTGTTTTAATTTGAGGTTACAGACATCCTAGATATTGCTATGATGTTCATAGTATCATTGCTTTAGAGAGTTTTAATTAGTACATTGTGATCACTGTCATAGTTGGATTATTAGATGCAAGACAAGTTTGATGATAGTAAAGGAGTAATCAGAAGCTGTCATTTTGTCATTTGTAGAAATGGTCAAAAGAAAAAAGACAAAAAAGCAAACAATGATCTACAAAACACTATAATGGAATACTAAAGATTGAGCTATTTATATGAACCCCACAAAAAAACGGGGGGTATACTCAGATACTCTGGTAGGGTAAGCAGTTCCACTACTGGCACCTGTTGTGTTACTGTTAAACGACACAAAGATCATGTAATATGAAAATCACGTTGGACACCAATATATGTTAATAAATACAAATAACACATAACACATAAACAAAACAAATAGGAGTAAAGACAATCTGAACATCCAACATGGCAAACAATGTCTATTGAATCTTACCTGTCTGTGGTGAAGTGTACTTGATACAACCTTATATACTAAATTTTGTCATTGACTTACGGATTGTCTTTGGTTTCCATGGGTACTTTGGTTTTCTCCACCAATAAAACTGGCTGCCGTGATTTAAATTTAAATATAGTTGGCATTAAATCTCCATAATTCTAATCTTGTTAGCTGTACTACCTTTGTATTTTCTAGTTTAAATGTAGAAGAACATATATGGTTTTACACATGCTTGAAAGGAAAGCCGAGTAAACAAGCTCATGCTGAAAGTGATAAATTGATGAAGGAGACAGGTCTATATCATAGAGCCAAAGAATTTCCTGATCAGCTCTCAGGTAAAGAATTTTTGTTCAGTTTTACATGTATTTATTAAGGCCTAAAAGAATTATATTGTTTTTTTTTAATTAGTTATTTTCAATAAATGTCGAGTAAGAACAAAGACTGGTTGGTTTCGAATCAGAAAAATATGTTTGAATAGAGTGACATGTCTATCTGCAGACTGTGAGCTAGCACTATAAAAATCTTACTTAGCATGTTGGTCTAATACAAAGCAGACATCATCATCATTTCATCGAATGTAACCTGTTCTCACCATGATATAGCTGAAAAATTGCAAATTAGGCATTCACAAATAATCACTCACTCGGGATCAGGATAATGTGTCCAAGTGAAGCGACATGTCTATCCGCAGACTGTTGTTTCAGTGAGCTAGCACTAAAAAAATCCAACTCAGCGTATTGGTCTAGTACTAAGCAGACCTCATCATCATCTCATTGAAAATTAACTTGTTCTCGCCATGATGTAGCAGAAAAATTGCTGAATTGGCATTAAACAACAACCACTCACTCACTCACTATTGTAGTGTTCAATTTTATGTTTTTTATAGTAACTATGTCATGCTGATAATTAAAGATTCTTTTGATTGGTTCTTTGATAAATACATTCATGGTTACAAAACTGGAAGAAAGAGTGTGATTTTGACTGTTACCCTCTCTTTTCGTTTAATATGAGGTTTTTTATGCTAAAAACATTTCTTTGATGAATTATGTTTTTAAACCAAGAAAATGATATAAATGACTAAGATCTAAGATTTGTATCCATTGTTACACATTTTTTCTTTTGTTGTTTTAGGGTTATTGCACTTTATTTTTTTACAAATATATTATTACTAAGTGATTAACAGTGTTTTTTAAAATGAGAGGATGTTTCTCAGTCATCTCTCATCGAAGGGCGAAGCCCCGAGATCAGAGATGATTGAGAAACGTCCTTGAGTTTTAAAAAACATCTTTAATATTTTATCGCTATGATAGTATGTTTATCAAGGATTTGGTAATGTGACGTCATTATAATGTCATATTAGAAAACAGCGATATTACTAAGCATCCTTGACAACGCTTAGCGATTAGTGATAATTTTAATCTTCTCAGCGCATACATGATATGAAACATATTGGTTTTAAACATCAAAAGGAAAGTAAACAAAATAGCGATAATGTCAATTTACAGTAGTCCCCCTCTTATTAGGCCACTCCCATCAAAGGCTGCTCCTCTTATCAGGCCACTCCCATCAAAGGCTGCTCCTCTTATCAGGCCACTCCCATCAAAGGCTACTCCTCCTATCAGGCCACTCCCATCAAAGGCTGCTCCTCTTATCAGGCCACTCCCATCAAAGGCTGCTCCTCTTTTCAGGTCACTCCCATCAAAGGCTGCTCCTCTTATCAGGCCACTCCCATCAAAGGCTGCTCCTCTTATCAGGCCACTCCCATCAAAGGCGGCTCCTTTTATCAGGCCACTCCCATCAAAGGCTGCTCCTCTAAACAGACCACTCCCATCAAAGGCTGCTCCTCTTATCAGACCACTCCCATCAAAGGCTTCCCCCGCTTATCAGACCACTCCCATCAAAGGCTGCTCCTCTTATCAGGCCACTCCCATCAAAGGCTGCTCCTCTTATCAGGCCACTCCCATCAAAGGCTGCTCCTCTTATCAGGCCACTCCCATCAAAGGCTGCTCCTCTTATCAGGCCACTCCCAGAAAAGGCAGCTCCTCTTATCAGGCCACTCCCATCAAAGGCTGCTCCTCTTTTCAGGCCACTCCCATCAAAGGCTGCTCCTCTTATCAGGCCACTCCCATCAAAGGCTGCTCCTCTTATCAGGCCAGACTTCAGATGCACTTAGATGATTTGAAGATACCAAAGTGGTAATCAGAATCTGTGTATCAAAGAAGAACAGACAACACAATGGACAAAAGAAAAAGTACAAAAGGACAAACAACGATCTACAAAACATACATATAAAGTTAAAAATCGAGTAACACGAACCCCACTAAAAACCGGGGGTGAACTCAGGTGCTCTGGAAGGGTAGGCAGTTCCTGCTCCACTAGTGAAACCTGTCGTGTTAATCTAGTCACAAACCCGGTGATACATCATGAATGAGGAAAGGACCGGGAAGTGTTTACGACAAGTGGAACATATCCGTGGTCATTTGTGACACAGATATTCCATTACAGTCAACCAAGTCATGGTGACGACCGTAAAACTTTCGAAGTGATGACTTCAACTTAACTAAGAGGAACCCTTGGTTAAGTAGCTTCCTTGTTAGATTACTACTATCTTGTCCCCCTTTTCATTTCAGAAGGGGTAGTCTTATAAGAAGAAGTCTACTGTATTGACAATTCTGAAGAGTGATCATATATAAATGTACAATGTACAGTTTAATTTCTAGATATGTTTTGTCATATGCCTATAATATATTGCAATGTAAACTTCTGGAAAAAGGTATCATGTGGAATGGGAAAGAAGGGATGAGGACACACTCAACTTTTAGGAATTCACTTAATGGTAAAATTTAATAATAATTCATGGACAATGAGGTATTTTAGTAATGTCATGGATATTTTGTTAATGTACATTTATAATCTTACATAATGTAGAAATGGTTTTTTGTAGTGTTTTAGATATAATAATGTTCTTTCATTCAGGTGGTATGAAGAGAAAATTGTCTGTAGCAATAGCTTTTGTTGGTGATGCTAAAACAGTGATTCTTGATGAGCCTACAGCTGGTGTAGACCCTCAGGCAAGGAGAGCAATCTGGGAACTTCTTATCAAATTCAAGAAAAGTAAATATCTTTATAGATTTTCATACTTTTAATTTTATTCTTTGTTAATCGTCTTGTTAGTAAATATTGTCAAGTTTAATTGGAGAGGTTCATAGTTAGATATTAAGTGTATTTTTACTGTTGCAATACCCCTTTTTTATATGTATCCTAGTATCAACGGTTGTTTATGGTCTAACACACAAATATTAATATCTCAATAGAGTGACTAGAATCAAAATTTGCCAGGTAAAACATGAAAAACTTATCCTTTGTATTTGATTTATGTCATTGAAAAAAGAATATGTTCTTTCTGTGTCAAAACGGTGGTAAGAAAACCAACACATGGATTTTTACAAACCATGTGTACCATGTCACCAGTCCTTGATGATCAAGGTGAATAAAATATGAACTCTGGTTTCCCATTGGGTATGACGTCAATATTTACATTATCAAAAACATGGACAGACAATAAAGCTCAAATGGGTCTGCACCAGTGAGTTTTCTAAATGATTGAAGCTTGAATGTTTTAAGGAAAAGAACATAAGGAACTATGAATAATAAATATAGTAGCTTTTACCTATGATCACCTATAGGTTCAGATGATATCTTGAGCGATTTTATGATTATATCAGCATGATAATATAGCCTAACATATGAACCTATTAGAATAGCACGATATTTTTTCATGTGAATCAAACTGCCAAAAACAAATAACCGTATTCAACAGTATTCAAGAAATAAATTGTATGAAATTATGGTATGCTAAAATTCATACACTTGCCATTTTACAACTTATATATCAATAAAGAACTATAATTTTATCACTGCATTATTGTACATAAAGGAGTCTGATATCTTATTATTTTTTTTATAGACAAGACAATAATTCTATCAACACATCACATGGATGAGGCCGATATTCTTGGAGACAGGATTGCCATTATTTCCCAAGGGAAGCTACTCTGTTGTGGATCTAGTTTATACTTGAAATCTCAGTATGGTAATGGTTACTACCTAACGATGGTAAAAGATGGCAGCGTTGATTCTGACACATTAGAGGGGCCTAGACTACGATTTAATAGACAAGTAAATAAAATAAATCAAGGGTGTTGGTGTTAAGAATTAAAAATAAATTGTCAAAAATAATGTTAAAAGACATTTCCAAATTACTTATGGAAATTAAGGAAATAAAGGTGATAGACTCAGTGAAATAAGGCATTTTAAAACTCTAGTAGAATATGATGCAAATTATATTATAATATGATATTATTTAAAATAAACTTTAGGAGAACAGAAGGGACAATCCAGAGACATAGGCAACATTGGGACAAGACACAGAACAAAGACAAACGAAACAAAAAACACAACACAGAAAACTAAAAAGATGACGGACCCCACCATAAAACACAACACAGAAAACTAAAAAGATGACGGACCCCACCATAAAACACAACACAGAAAACTAAAAAGATGACGGACCCCACCATAAAACACAACACAGAAAACTAAAAAGATGAGCAACACAGCCCCCACCATAAAACCAGGAGTGAACCCAGGGGCTTGCAAAGAGGAGGCAGTTCCTGTTTATTTATCAATTCATGTCACTTGACATAATTATAAAACACATACAAAGTGGGTTTTACTAGAAAAGATATTTATAAACAATAGGTAGTTTTTGATTTGATTCTAATTTAGAAATTGGACCTATCAAAATTGAGCTTTCATTCGCATTTCAGATAACTGCATTGTTGAGATAAACAAAAACTTGTTCTCGGCACGATGTAGCTGAAAAATTTGTCATTTGGCGTTAAACAACAATCACTGACTCACTGACAATGCTAAGAGAGCCACATTTATTGCTGCCTAATAAATGCTATAAATTTTTAATGGTTTAACTTTTTTTTAGCTCACCTTGCCAAAGGCAATGTAAGCTTTGGCCATCACTTGGCGTCCGTCGTCTGTCGTCCGTTAACTTTTCACATTTTAATCTTCTCCTCTGAAACCCCTCAGCCAAATGAACTGAAACTTGGTAGGAAGCATTTATAGAAGGTCCTCTCTAAAGATTGCACAGTTGGTCCTGATCCATTAACAAACATGACCGCCACAGGCAATTATTGTTTCTGATTGGCCGATTTTTAAAAATCTTCTCCTCTGAAACCGCTTGACCAAATGAACCGAAACTTGGTAGGAAGCATCTATGGAAGGTCCTCTCTAAAGATTGCACATTGGGTCCTGATCCGTTAACAAACATGGCCACTACAGGCAATTCTTGTTTTTGATTGGTTGATTTTTTTAAATCTTCTCCTCTGAAACCGCTTGGCCAAATGAACCGAAACTTGATAGGAAGCATCTACAGACCTGTTTACTACTACGTTTTCGCCGTATTTACTACATTTTTTTACGGTAAATTATGCCCTATGTTTGAACCTGACTATTCTACGCTTGAACAAACATCGTTTTTTCAAAATTCGTTTGTACCACAAAATCTGTAATATTGAATTAACCCGGTAATCTGCATCATTAAGTGCTTTAAATAACGTATCCGACAAGCAATGTAAAGCGTGTTTGCGACCGTGATCTGAAAGTAAAAAAAATGGCCAAACGGGATTTGAACAACAATGATGATGAAGGTCCTTTGCCAAAAAAATCATGCCAACGGTTTAAGGACAGCTATCAAGACACATAGAACTTTATTTGTGCATCAAAGAAAGGGGAAACGTTCTTTCACTGCACCCTCTGTGCCATTGACATTGCATTATGCTCACGGAGGCAAAAGTGATGTTCGTCGTCATGTTGGAACCAAAAACCACATTGACATAGCAAATGTAAAGCAGAACTCTCGTTCTATGAAGACCTTTATAAGCAGTCCAAACATGACTAACAGCGAGATCGACCTACGGAAAGCAGTAACGAAATCAGAAACGATAATGTGCCAACTGATTGTAAACCTGAACCTGCCTTTATCAACAGCAGATACATTTACAAAGTGTTTCAAACAGATGTTCACGGATTCGAAAATAGCAAAAGGTATGACCTAACTCATTGAGCCACCCGGGCCCCCGTCTTCAGTAGATACATGTAAGGTAGATATTTGGTATGTATATACTGTGTGTATATGCCATTATGGCACCAGCTCATGAATCAGAAACTATTGTTTTCAATTTCCGAAAACTACTCTCAACATTGCCAAACTACGCTGAGCTGGAGCAAATACTACTCTTTAGTGTCAATTGTGGTAAACAGGTCTGCATCTATGCAAGGTGCTCTATAAAGATTGCACATTTCGTCCCGATCCGTTAACAAACAAAGCTGCCACAGGAAATTCTTGTTTCTGATTGGTCGATTTAAAAAAATCTTCTCCTCTGAAACCGCTTGCCCAAATGAACTAAAACTTAGTAGGAAGCATCTATGGAAGGTCCTCTATAAAGATTGCACATTTTGTCCCGATCTGTTTATAAACATAGCCGCCACAGGCAATTCTTGTTTCTGATTGGTTGATTTCTAAAAAATCTTCTCCTCTGAAACCACTTGGCCAAATGAACAGAAACTTGGTAGGAAGCATTTATGGAAGGTCCTTTATAAAGAATGCACATTTTGTCCCGATCCGTTAACAAACATGGCCGTCATAGGCAATTCTTGTTTCTGATTGGTCAATTTTTTTTAATTCTTCTCCTCTGAAACCGCTTGGCCAAATGAACCGAAACTTGGTAGGAACCATCTATGGAAGATCCTCTATGAAAAGTGCTCATATCGTCCCGATTCGTTAACAAACTTGGCCGCCACAGGCAATTCTTGTTTTTGATTGGTCGATTTGAAAAAATCTTCTCTGAAACTGCTTGGTCAAATGAACTGAAACTTGGTAGGAAGCATCTATGGAAGTCCTCTATAAAGATTGCACATATCGTCCTGTTTCGTTTACTAACCTGGTCGCCACAGGCAATTCTTGTTTCTGATTGGTCGCTTTCTAAAAAATTTCTCCTCTGTAACCGCATGGCCAAATGAAACGAATCATGGTAGGAAGCATCTATGAAGATTGCTCATTTTGTCTCGGTCCGCTAACAAACATGGCTGCCACCGGCAATTCTTGTTTCTGATTGGTCGATGTCTATAAAATCTTCTCCTCTGAAACCGCTTGGCCAAATGAACCAAAATTGGTAGGAAGTATCTATGGAAGATCCTCTATAAAGATGCTCATTTCGTCCCGATCTGTTAACAAACATGGCCACCATAGGAATTTTTGGGGGGGTTATTTTTAAAAAATCTTCTCTGAAACCGAGTAGCCAAATGAACCGAAATTTGGTAGGAAGCACCTATGGAAGGTTCAATATAAAGTTTTCTCAAAGCAGAATGAAAGGTGAGCGACACAGGCTCAGCCCACTGAGCCTCTAGTTTCTCAAAACATGAATGGTGTCACAGATTTACAAATCACAACTTTTAAATAATATGATATGATGATAAAACAGTTGCAGTCTTTTTATATCAGTTAATGCATGTTTTTATCAACCCATGGAATTATATCGACCTCAGACTTTGTCCTCTATCGATATACTTTCATCATCGTGTCAGTAAAAACATGCACTGACCTCATCAAAAGGCTATGATTGTATAATATACTGTTACGTATTTTGCAGCTATCAGATATACTTGATGAAGGATTTCTAGAGACTATGGAGAAGTCAGATGGAGAGGCTACTCTACCATTACCTGGTGATGGAGAAGCTACTCTACCATTACCTGCTGATGAAGCCAGAATTATGAAAAGTCAATATAGTTATTTTCTTGTTATTAAGTCTCCCAAACAATGATGTTTGGGAGACTTATTGTTTTTGCTCCGTTTCTTATTATTATTATTCTCTTTCTCCTCTTTCTCCTTTCTTTCTGCGGACCATGAACTTGTCCACGGCAGATCTCAGGAACTACAGGACATAATTTCATGAAACTTGGTGGAGTTATAGATATATGTTTCTAGTTGGTCCTAAATTTTCAGCTTTGTGGTAAAGGCGGTCAAAGTCATATTTTGAGGGGTTCAAAGGGGGTGGGGGTTACTATAGAATCCTATGGGAAAGTTGACATTTTGTACATTAATGTTGATAACTTCTACATGGATAATGATAGAGACATAAAATTTGACATAGTGATAGGTCACCATTAGAGGAGCAATTCTGCCATTTTCAAAATGGCTGCCAAAACACGGCATAAAATATGGGTGGTAAAAATTCAACATTGTCAGATATCATCAAAATTTGATATGTGGGTAGATAATGATGTCCCGAATTGATTCCCGACATTGAAAAATTTCTACCAGTCGCCATTTTCAAAATGGCCACCACAATACCGCACAAATTCAACATTGTCCAATTTCAACGCCATTTCATATGTGGGTAGATTAAGAAGTCCCGAATTGATTCCTGACATCGAAAAATTTCTACCGGTCGCCATTTTCTAAATGGCCATCACAATACCGCACAAATTCAACAACATTTCATTGTGGGTAGATTATGATGTCCCGAATTGATTCCTGATATCGAAAAATTTCTACCGGTCGCCATTTTGAAAATGACCGCCACAATACCACACAAATTCAACATTGTTCGATTTCAACGTCCTGAATTGATTCCCGACATTGAAAAATTTCTACCGGTCTCCATTTTCAAAATGGCCACCACAATACTGAAAAAATTCAACATTCTTCGATTTCAAAGGTAACTTTTAATTTATTTTGTAAGCCTGTTGTCAGTGGCCGTTTTGGGAGACTTCATAATCGTTAGATTATAATCATATCTTGTTTTTATCTTTATTTCATTTATCCTGCAATCTATTTAATTGCTATGCAATTAAGGTGTTCAAATCATTTTTTGCTATATTCATCTAGTATGCAAATAACAGTCTCCTGGTACCTGATTCAATTTTTAGAGCAGGTGCTATGAAGCATTATTAGTATAGAATAGATGGGAAAAAGATAATGGGAACAACGCTTGTTTCTACTCTTTTCAGTAAAATTTGGCAGGTTTTTTTTCACATTCCAGTATAAACACTGTGCATTGTCAATAAAAAATAAAATTTTATATTTTCCGACAATAATACATAATTATAGAGTAGTCCCCCTCTTAAAAGATCAATCCTTCTGTAATCAAAAAGTTGCCTTATAAGTGGTGTGGTCTCTTAAATATTTGCAAAATTTTAATTATCTAATTGTGGTAATATTTAGGTTACTCACAGAAGAGAGTGACAGCATTTGTTAGGAAGTATGTGAGGAAAGCACAGCTAGTAGAAGACAACTCTACAGAAGTGACATTCCAGCTTCCATCAGAGACGGCCAGGGATGGCTATTTTGAGAAGTTGTTTGAAATGTTAGAAAATTGTCACCAGGATTTAGGTATTTCTAGTTTTGGAATCTCAGATACATGTCTGGAGGAAATTTTTCTGAAAGTTGCTGAAGAGGATGATGATTATACAGATGAAAATAAACGTCAGAAGTTAGAGGAAGTCACTGATGGTAATTAATACAGTTATATTTCAATATGCATGCTCAATATTTAGGCTTTATTATCTGCCATACCAGTTTCTTATTATGACATGTTTCTTTCTTTATTTGTTTTAAATTGTTTGTAATATTTAAGAAATAATTCATGGAAGCCATAGTTTGTATGTAGTTTTAACATAGGTAACATTATTTTTGTTAAAAAAAAATTCCTAGCGATTGCGAGGGATAAAATTCAACAAAAATATTGTTGCCTATGTTAAAACATTATGCAAACTATGGCTTCCATGAATTTCAAAGAGAAATCTAACATATTTAGTGGAAGTCAGTAATGGAAATGCATGTCATAGCAAAATCCTCCAACCTTCATGTTTACAGTTGCTTTTTGTTCTGTTTTTTTGTTTTTTTATAGATAAATAGACAGTGTTGAAATTATGTTACTGACATTTTCCAATTTGATGGCATTTTGATTTTAGCAACTTGAACAAATAAAATGCTCACAAAATCATAAAATAAATCAGTAACCAGCTTGTTTCGATGTCACCAACGTTCCTTGTAAACTACGTCACTGGAATAGATGGTTGTCTTTAGTATTTTTTTCGGAAATAAATTCATATGTAAAGAAACAAAACAAGCATTTTTTTTATATTTTTATGCACCACGATCATATATGAATACATGAAATCATTTAGAAATGATGTTATTAATTTGTTTGACAATATGCATGTGCAAATTAAAATATATCGGAAGTTTTTTCATGGCATTATTTATATAGCCAATGAATATGTGTTTTAACATGGAACATACCACAAAGCCAATACTGGACTTCATGTTAGAATATATCGTAGATATAATATTTATTGATAATTCATTTTACAGGAGGAAGAATTGCTAGACCTGTTACACAACTCAGTTTTAAGCGTAACAAGAAAAGATCATTTCTAAGGAGCATCTCTGAGGAAAACAGACTGGACAACGACAATATTGAAATAGGTACATACTCTTCTATTGTTTGACTTTTCTTTGTAAACTATAAGTTATAAATGATAAAAATATTCATTTTATTCTATTCAGGACTTAAAATTAGAAAAAAAAATAGTTGGGCTTTACTTTTAGAATGTTCTATTACCCACTAAATAATTTGTACCAATAGAGAAATAAAAATTTTGAAGAAAAAATCCCCACAAACAACCTTGTAATGTAACCAGTGAAAACTTACCATTCACTGTGAGTTTTATATTCTACAATGCCTCTTAGCTCATTATAATTTTTTTGTAAGAAAGGATACGAATGTAAATGAACATGAGAGACTATTTAATTTAACACTCAGACACAACTTGAAATAAAGGAGCTTGTATTGCTGTTCTAAGCATCACAGTTATAGAAACATTTTCAATAATAAGCATAACTTATACCCTTATATGAGTGAATCGGCCACTAGCCTGCAGTTAAGTGGTGCTATTTACTTCTGTGGATAAGAGCTATTACCGGGTATCTTTGTTGCTTTGATGTCATTTGGTTTATAGACAGAAGTTGAATGTTAACACAGAATCAATATTTGTTCAAAACCTCTACAATTTACTCAATATAACAGATATCTTAGACTGTCTATAATACTTCTGTAACATTTTAATTCAGATTTTTTTTGTTTTGTAGAAGTTTCCAGGGAACCAGACACACCATATATTCACAAACAAGATTCATTAGCTACTGGTTACATGCTACGGGTGAAACAAATCTATGCCATTTTCCTTAAAAGATTCCAACATTTCAAAAGAAGTAAAAAGGGATTTGTTTGTGAGGTAAGATATAATACAGTCAAACCTGTATTAAGAGGTCATCTTTGGGACAAAAAAAAGTGGCCTTATAATACAGGTGACCTCTTAAAAGAGGTTTGATTCATATGAATTTTTTTACGACAGGACAAGAAAAAGATGACCTTTTAATACAGGTGACTGCTTAATAGAGGTGACCACATGGGCAGGTTTGACTGTACATGTAAGCTCTCTGTCAGTGATTGGGTGGAGGGTAGATGTCTATTGTTAAGGCCATATAAAGTTAATTTTGTTTCATTTATTTTGATTTTGATTTTTTTAATAAATACAATTGCAAATATGAAAATTTATCATTTCATACAATGTATTGCATGCTTCAAGGTCAATGATTGATTAATTACAGATAGTAATGCCAGCTCTGTTCATACTGATAGCTATGCTGTTTGCTGAAATTAACCCTCCTTACTCTGACCCTCCTGCCTTAGAGATCCATCCTTGGCATCTTATACCCAACAAAGGAGATCATCATCTGTACATGTTTTACAGGTAAGTGTCAGATAGGTTAAGTCTTGTAGCAAAATATGTTTTTATCTTTGCATTAATCAATACATCTATAATACAAGATGTTTTGATTTTTGTTGTCTTACTCAAGCATTGCAAGAAAAATATGTATATTTATGAGGTATTATGACCATTTAGAGGTATCCAGTATGATTTGTAACTAGGGTTGAACTCAAGTGCTCTGGAAGGGTAAACACTTCCTGCTCCAGTATTTACAACCCTTCATGTTACTGTTAAAGAACACAAGCATCATCTTAGATTGAAATCATGTTGGACACCAGTATGAAAAAATGAATACAAATAACATAAAACATGATCCCCCTAAAACAAATGATAGTAAAAAGAAAGTGAACATTGATTTTTTTCGTGGAAATTGTAGTTGACGTCATAATGGAACTAAAAAATATGGACAACATGGAATTGTACAACATGAATAACAAGAATTTGATTAAAAACCAGGAGTAAACTCAGGTGCTCTTACAGTCATTCAGCAGTACTAATCATTAATAGTATAACACTTTAAAGATTTGACGTTAATGTATATTTCTTGATTTTATTTTTAGTAACGACAGTCCAGGAAGTAGATTGGGAGACAAATCTGAGAATATGTTGATTTCTAAATATGGTGTGGGTAATTCATGTCTGAAAGATTATAGGTCAAAGAGGTAAGACACAAAACATATAGGTCAAAGAGGTAAGACAAAAAACATATAGGTCAAAGAAGTAAGACACAAAACATATAGATCAAAGAGGTAAGACACAAAAACATTTTTATCAGTCGACACTATATTGTGGAATAAAAACCTTTATTATATAGATAGGTGTGAATTATGGGGATTTATCTGTGAAATAAATTCCGGTATCTCACATGTGAAATATCAGTTTTTTCCCGACGGAACCACTTTTACACAACTATAAGTGTGGTAGTTATGTCCCTTGTTGTGTTACGGTGAATACACATACGATTGTAAACTGAAAAAATTCTGCGAAATGTTATTGACGACTTTGGCACATAACCAACATGACGTCATTGACGTCATATGAAGACTTTCAGTTTGAAATGTAAAGATTAGACGCTATTTGGCTTCGTGTACGCTTCAATTGTGATCTAATTTAACTAAAATAAGTTTTCAAGGTAAGCATTTTAATTATTTTTGTGTATTGTTGTAAATATGACATGTAGGATTTCACATTTTCAAGATGGCAGATCCTTCCAGCTCAAACCCTTAGTATCATTACTCGTAGATTCATACGTGTGGAATGAAATATACAAATAAAAAAAATAATATATAAGAAATTTTGAAAGTCTATATAATAAACAGTATAACTAAATCATACATTTTGAATATCAAAATAAGACCACTCGTGACCGAATACGCATTAACGATTAAACTCGTGGGCATAACTTCGTTTAATCCTTATGCGTACTTCGGTCACTCGTGGTCTTATTTTGATATTCAAATTCTGCGATTAGTTATACTATATAGATTTACTGTGCCCGAGACTTTTTTGGAATACTCTTCATCAAAGTTAAAAGGTTGGAAAGCCAAATGATACATGGATGTAAAATATCATATAATAATTTGATTATAAACTAAAAACTGTGTGAGGTCCTCTTTAGAACAAACAAGAGTATAAATATCAGGTAATAATTTGATTATAAACTAAGAACTGTGAGGTCCTCTTTAGAACAAACAAGAGTATAAATATCATTGTATAAAAACAATATGAACAAAGTATTTGGCTTCTGTTGTACAGTAGTTCACCTCTTATAAGGCCACACTTTCTGCAACAAAAAATGGCATTTTATAAGAAGGGAATAATTTAGTATTATCTAACATTATGTAAGTTTTCCTTTGAAATTAACGAAAGTCACCTGTCTGATACACTGTGGTGATAAAAGAATGGCACGACGTTGCACGAGACGTTCTCTACCGAACTACTTTGACATGATGTCTTATCATTGGAATGTGAAACAAAACACAGTAGCGTGACATTGGTGAAAAAACGGACAAAATAACGTGACGTCATGCACAAAATGTAGTCTCCCTGAGAGTATTGTTCAAATTTTAATTCAACCCTTGTTTTTTGTTTAAAATTCGTTTTTATTGAGATGTTAGATAAACTTATTACATACATAGTGTGTTGGTACAAGACTTTTTATCAGGTCTTGCCTGTTGCAAGAACTAACCGCATCACAACGAGTCACGATAAATTCGTAGTGATACTGGTTCGCACAACAGGCTCGACCTGATACAAAGTCTTGTACCACCACACTATGTATGTAATGGGTATGTATTTTACTCTGCCAGTGCATCTGAAAGAGAGGAACTACTACTGTACACACATGCTGTGTACAACTGGTATCATCCAGAAACCAATAAATGTAACATATTTTTCTCACTTTTGAGACAGACCAGTTCCTATTTTTAGCGATGTGAGATTTTCTTATCTTGCACTAGTTCAAGACAAAAAAATCACGTGCGTTTTACCGGCAAATGCATGCTGTACAGTTTATGTCAACTGCCCCCCCAATTCTCCATGCTTTTCCTTTTTAAAATTAACAATTCACTGTATATAAGTTTTCAATCTTTTATAAACACGCAAATCCTAACAATCTGCCATATTATTACATAATAACCTTTGTGCAATACACAAAAATACGGAACTACTTTTTTGATTGACATGAAGTGGAAATAACTCGTATTGTTTACATGAAGTTTACAAACAAACACGAAAATAAAAACAGCTGATAAAAGTGAGAAATAAAATCAAACACCGGCAAAAAGTGCAAGACAGGGAAATCTCTGACACCCTCGGGTAAGATTTCCCTGTCTTGCACTTTTGCCAGTGTTAGATTCTATATATCTTTATTTATTGCAGATTGCCATGTAACACCAACCTGAATGTAACAAACTTTGTCAACCAGGAAGAGAAATTAAAAGTACAAGATTGTTCATGTTCATCAGGAGTACAAGAATGTCCTGCAGGTATTTCATACATGGATAATATCTTAAAACATGAAATATTATTGCCTTCAAAATTGAATTCAATTACTATATTCTTTAGATTTTTTAAATGTTTAAATGGCCAAAACTTAATTGCATTATAAAATGGAATGATTCTGAAATTAAAAACATATACTGCACTATAATGAGTCATTAAACATATATTCCATGTGTTTGTATGTATTCTTTAGATACAGTTTGTCAGTGACTTGCGACAGGTCTGTGGTTTTCTCCGGGTCCTCCGGTTTCCTCCACCAATAAAACTGACCACCACAATATAGCTCAGATATTGTTGAAAGTGGCATTAAACACCATCAAGCAAACAAACAATCTTTAGATACAAGAAAAGAAATGAACATTAAATAAGAGTAAAAATATTTGGTTTTTATTTCATGTGTAATTGATTTCAGAACTTGCCAATAGAGAACCTCCAAGACAGATGTTATACTCCAGTGACTATTTATACAATATGACAGGGAGAAATATCAGTGATTGGCTAGTTAAAACTAATTCTAGATACTTATCTCGAAGGTAATATAGGATAGTTAAAGCAAACTCTTATATTAATTGCAATACAATTTTGTGCATAGTCAGCCTGTGTTCAACCGAAATGTAGCTGCAATAATGTAGCTCCTGTGACAAACTTGTGTCTCGGCAGAGCTACAACGCAGTCCCATTCGTCACAATGGAGCAAAAAAAAAGTTGCAGTTGAAACATAAAAACTCACTATTTACGCTTCAAACATTTCATTATAACTATTACTGATGATCCCAGTCCTTGTTAAATCGGTTTGGCTGAGAAATATATGCTTTTCAAAGGTAGCAACAACCTTGTTCAGATTTATCGATCGTTTGCCATAACCGGAAACTACGGAAGGCGGAGCTTTTCTAAATATGGTATTTCTTACTACACTTAGTAAACGGCTGATCTAAACATTCACGCCTCAAATCGGCAAATATGGTAATGACGAAATTCAAAATGTTCAGAGAGAAAGTAAACATGGATTTTTATTTTGTGGGAATTACATTCTAAAATACTGATAGGTGATAAAAACTTGTTATAATAATGGACAAAAGGGAAGGTTATGTCTTATTATTGATAAATGCAGGCGTCGGAAACTCTGTATGCGAGCGCAAAAAATCTTGGCGGCTGCTCCATTACGTGTAATGGCATTCGGTTATAACCCTTGCGAGTAAGCAAGCATTTAGGGTTTTATTATTAGAACTACCGAAATGGGGAACAAATTTAAAAAAAATTATTTATATTATTCATATATAGACTTTAATTTTTTTTTTATGAATGTTAAAGAGAAGAGCCAACATTCTTATTGGGAATGAATACCATGTGTTTTTATCCCTATTTGTCAAATGTAAATAAAATACAAAATAATGCATTCAATTATTGAATATGATAAAAGAAGGAATCGAAAGGTTTTTTTTTAATTTCTTCTTTTTAAGTTGAAGGTTACATTTATCAATATTGAGTCATTGTCTGTTTCTCAGCTAGATGTACGGTAATGTTCATAAGAAAACTTTCTATTACAGTAGACCCTTTGTTATAAGACCACCCACTTTTTCAATGAAAAAAAGGCCTTATAAGAGGGGTGACCTCTATTGGAGACAATTTAATAGTATCTACTTCTATCTCAGTGAATCTGAAATGTTGCCTGATAAGAGGGATGGTCTTATAAGAAGGGGACCAATATACAAAACTGTAGTAATACTGATTGAAAATAATACATACTAATACATTTATTTATTTAGATATGGTGGTTTATCATTTGGATCAAAGGTAGACATTTCAGACAGCAGGAGTGAACATGTATCTTCTATAATACAGTCTTTGATATCTATAAACCTGACAGATCATACTCTTAACAAAGAACACGTAAAGATCTGGTCAGCTGTCATGGGTCTTAAAACTAGATTTACAACAAAAAATATCAACAAGGTAAGTTGTCATTTGTCTGTCATCCCAGAACATGCACTCGTTGTCTTTCACTATCCCTCCTTGAAAGATTCAACAAAGAACCACAATCGTTTTTCCTCGAACGATATCTGAATGGAACCGGCTGCCTCAGCCCATAGTTTTGAGTGGCTCGATTGAAACATTCAAGGCTGCTGTCTCATATCAAATACTAATTTGTGAAACATGTACGTAAATAGTTTAAACCTTTTTCAATTGTCATGTGCAACCTCTGACATAATCTTCTACTTGTTGTTTGATGCAGGCTGATATAGCTGAAAGTAGTTTGAAGTAAACATTTTATCAATCAATATGTTTAGATAGAAAAATGATTGATTAATATTTTTTTTAAATCTTATTTTTTTAGGTTTGGTTCAACAATAAAGGATGGCTATCTGTAGTAGCTTATATGAACTTAATGAACAATATCATCTTACGGAGTAATCTCCCTTCAGACAAAGATCCATCTCAGTATGGGATAACAGCCTTCACACATCCTCTTGCTCCAACAAAACAACAAACCCAACAACAGTCACAGTAAGTAGAGTTATTTCCCTTTAGATAGAGATCAATTTCTAAATGAGATTTTGATAGATTCATTGGCTCCAAGAACAAAACAATTGAATGAACTATAGAGTTATCTCCCTTAAATTGTAATTTATAACAACTAATCCATATGTCTTTTCACATCCATTTACACAAACTAAGTAAACAGCCAAACTTTCACATTGGTGAAGAGTTATTTCCCTTTAAACAATGTTCTAAGTGAACAAACTGCAAAAGTGAAATTTATAATTTTTTAACCTTATTTATAATGTGTGAAATTAATTTAAAAATTATGACCACAGTAAGAGAGATAGCTAAAATATACATATTGAATTTGTGTTGGAAACCATAGGAAAATATTATAATTTTTATTTTATTGATTTTGAACAAATCTAGTATGTACATTTCTTTATTTGATTAGATTATTCTAAATATCAAACAATAAAATTGTAATAAAAAAAAAATTAAAACCTTAAATTAAGGCAGATATAGATATTACAGGACAACATAAAATAGTACAAGTAAATCCTAAAAGTTTATCTCCTGGTATGAATAAATTACAGACATCATTTTATTCTGTACAATGTCTTACCATAATGAAAGCTATTGTTATGAAAAGAAAATTTAACAATGAAGGTCAACAATTTCACCATTATCAACATAATGAACAATCACCCCTCACCTCATTTCATTGAACTAATAAGACCATGACATATAATGTTGGAAATCCAGGTCTTGGCTTGGAACAGGCACAGAAGTATGGCAGGGTTAAACCAGTTAATAGGATTTCAACCCCTTTCTCTTGATAATTGGATCTCCAACAACAATACATATATATAAATAAACAAACGATAATAAACCTGCACAGATTAGATTCCACTCAAAAGATCACATACTATCACAAAAATGAATGTTGCCATTTTTATCTTTGACTTTAAGAGTTTATGATTATTTAAGTCAATATGTTTCAGATTTAACAACAAGGCAGATGTTGTTGTAGCTATCTGTGTAATATTTGCCATGTCGTTTATCCCAGCCAGCTTTGTCATGATCCTGATAGAAGAGAGAGTGTCCTATTCTAAGCATCTACAGTTTATCAGTGGAGTAACACCATTTGTATATTGGATTACAAACTTTATATGGGATTTGGTAAGTAAGCGTTATACCTCAGATTGAAATTTTAACAACTAGTCGAAATATTGAAAATTAGAGATTTTAATTTCACATAAAAGTTATTATTAAGCTTTTAGATGTCATTTGTTTAAATGGTATTATATACATGTATGATTTTTGTTATCTAGTTTTATGAACATTTTTTGTAACTTGTTAGCTTTGGTATGGTAACTAATTGAAACTAAAAAAATTAGGAAGTTTCGTGTAAATGAATTATCTCCCTTTTCTGACTGTTAGTATGACTTAGCTTAAACATGCTTTATTCAAGAAAAAAATCATGGAAGCCAGAATGTGTTTTGAGTTTTAACATGGATTAGCGGATATTAGTATTTTATCCCGAGCCAGGGGCGAGGGATAAAATTTACTAATCCAACTCATGTTAAAACTCAAAACACATTCTGGCTTCCATGATTTATTTCGATTCTGATATGTCTAAGAGTACAAATACGGCAGTATACTTTGATTGGAAGACAGTAATTTATATTTACATTTGCGGAAAATGTCGCACACAATTTATGCTGCCAAATTCGAGCAGACGATAATTCATCAACCAGTACATTTACGATGGAAAAGTCAGTCACATGCACCGGCGCATGTGCTAATGAGATTATACCAGTAGAAAAATCAGTCATTTGTCTACAAAGCGAAAGAAGGAAGTCATGTTAGAATAATTGATAAATAATATTATGCAATATACAACATGATTTGTGATTATTTTCTTGCAGGTAAACTACACTATATGTACATGTCTATGTTTGTTGATATTCCTGGCTTTCCAGCGAGAGGCATATATTGGCTTGGATAATCTCCCTTGTCTTGTTCTACTGCTATTGTTGTATGGGTAAGTTAAATAAAAACTTTTTCCAGCTTGAGGCATATATTGGATTGGATAATCTCCCTTGTCTTGTATTACTGAATATCAAATATCTGAAATCTACAAATTTAAACAGACTATTGACTGTCATTTGAACATTCATTAATTTCATACAAAATAAATATGTTTACAGTGATATAAACATGTGTATATATTTATTTAAATTTGATTAAGAGATATCAGAAACACAATACAATGATTGTATTTTTGACGACAAATGATTAGTTTGTGTTTAAATCATTAGTATTTGAAAGTGTTAAAATCATGAGTATTTGAAAACCTTGTTTAATAAAAAAAAAAAAATATATATATTTGAAAATAACTACAGAAAACTTACATACATATTTGTTATTGTTTACCTAACAATTACATCAGATGTGGACAGAGTACAACTCCAGGAAGACCTTGACAGACTAGCTCATTGGGAACAAACTTGGAAAATGAGCTTCCATCCAGAAAATGTAATGTTCTGTCAATTACCAAGAAGCATAACCCGGTAACTAATTGCTATATTCTTCATGGCCATCAGCTAGAACAAGTTC
This sequence comes from Bathymodiolus brooksi, assembly GCA_963680875.1. Taxonomy (NCBI): domain Eukaryota; kingdom Metazoa; phylum Mollusca; class Bivalvia; order Mytilida; family Modiolidae; genus Bathymodiolus; species Bathymodiolus brooksi. The sequence goes on from OY804575.1 coordinate 155,600,650, forward strand.
AGTCAGTTAAATATCTAGGTGTGTGTGTCTATCACATCAGATATGAAGTGGAGCGAACACATCGCCAACATCTGCAAGAAAGCAAACAACAAAACAACACCTTAAGCTTCTTGAAGAGAAACCTCAACATCAGTAACTCAAATCTAAAGGAAAAAGCATAACAGTCACTAGTTAGACCAACCCTGGAGTATGCCTGTACAACCTGGGATCCATATCAGCAGAATAATAAACACCGTATTGAGATGGTCCAGCGAAGAGCAGCAAGGTATGTGAAAAACCGATATCACAACACCTCATCGGTTGCAGAAATCATCGGCCAACTGCAGTGGACATCATTAGAAGAAAGAAGGAAAACAGCCAGACTAATCCTACTATGCAAAATATCAAATGGATTAGTAAAAATTGACGCTGCAGATAGGCTAATCACACCAACACGATTTAGCAGGAATATACATAGAAGATCATTCCAAATCCCAGCATGCCATCCCACCGCAAGGAGGGAATCATTCTATCCACGGACTATAAATGATTGGAATGCTCTTCCAGTCACTACAGTGACCATCACAAGTCTTGCCACTTTCAAGACTCTGCACCGACCGTAATATCAGGAGCCTTGTTTTTATTTGCACCTTGTTAAATGTACAGCACTCTGATGAACTTTTTGTGTAATTTATTTTTATGCGCACACCGGAAAGTGGCAGAATAATCAACAATTTGATGGCGGCCACTCAGCGGTAGAAGTAGAAGTAGAGGTATTGTTGATACCACTTTTATTTAAAAGAGTTGACTTCAGGATAATATTTTTTAATCTGATTTTAAATAAAATATAGAGTATAAATATTAGTAACAATAATTTTGTGCACATCTCTGTATTTACATTTTATATTTCTAGGTATGCCATGATACCAGTGATGTATCCATTCTCTCGTTACTTTGATATTCCCAGTACCGCTATGGTCATTCTCAAGTCAGTCAATATATTTATTGGTACCACATCAACTTTGGCTATATTTGTGTTAGAACTATTGGCAGAGGAAGATAAGGTACAGTTATCATGGTGACATAATTTATATTTAGACAAGTCTTTAAATTGGAAGAAGTGATCATAATACATGTAGTTTGTTTAGTTAAGGTCATCAATTGTTTATAACTATTACCCTTTCACCAGTTAAGTACAAGTTGACATCTAGTTTACCACTAAATGTGCTCAGAAATGCCTGTACCAAGTCAGGGTCATTATGGTTTTCACAGTTTTCCGGTTGTTGACTGATTTTGTCTGTTTATATAATTATGAGTTTTGACTTTCCCTTTGTAAGATTGTTCGGAGTTCGGTAATTTTGTTATTACCCTTATTTGTATAATGATTTGTAGTAGAATGTTTAATAGGAACTTTTGGAGTGTGATTTCCTATAGGAATTGTGGTTTACTCCATTACTCTACCACTGGTCAACATCATTAATATTATCACTATTATTCATGTATTTTATTATTTACTCACGAAGGCATTATTTAATATTTTTCAGACTTTAAAAGATATAAATGATTCATTAAATGAAGCTTTGTTGTTCTTACCACAATTCTGTCTAGGAAGAGGACTTTTAGATCTCTCCAGGAACCAAGTATATAGAGATGCCTTCAAAAAATATGGTAATTACCTTTTATTTGCAATATCATAGTTCAATCTATAAATTCTTCATATTTCATATATTCTTAAAAACCTATGTCAAAGCATTGAAAAACTTTGAATGTAAACAAAATCTAGACTTTTCAATATTGTAGTTATAATAGCACAAATCCTATTGTAAGTTGAACCACTGATGTTGTAATAGTTAGCATGCTTGCCTATGTGTGAAAGATCATCGAGTCCCGGTCAGGTCAAACCACAGACTATTAAATTGATATTTGTTGCTTCTCCACTAAGCATGCAGCATTAAAGAGTAAGAGCAAAGACTGCTTCACTCAGAATCAGGAAAATGTGTAGAGTGGCACGACATCTCTACCCACAGATTGTTGTTTCAGTGAGATAAGCCTATGAAGATTCAACTCAGTGTGTTGGTCTAGTACAAACTGGATGTCATCATCATATCATCATCAAATGTAACTTGTTCTTGCCATGATAAAGCTGAAAAATTGATCATTGGCATTAAACAACTCGCTACTATATTAAGTTCAAGACCTCAGTCTAACCTTTGTATGTTTTAGATACAGCAGGTGCTACCTTGAAGAACCCATTGGATTGGGAAATGTCTGGAAAAAATTTGGTATCCATGGCAATCACTGGAACCGTCTTTTTCATCATCAATATTTTGATAGAATACAAGATATTTTATAAAGCAAGGTAAGTTTGTTTGTTTGTTTGTTTGTTTGATGGTGTTTAACACCACTTTCAACAATATTTCAGTTATATCGTGGCAGTCAGTTTTATTGGTGGAGGAAACCAGAGGACCCAGAGAAAACCACCGACCTGTTGCAAGTCACTGACAAACTTTATCACATAATGTTGTACACCTCACCCTGATCGAGATTCGAACTCACATCAGTTGTGATAGGCACTGATTGCATAGGTAATTGTAAATCCAACTACCATACGATCATGGCCATGATGGCCCCACCAAGGTAAGCCACCTATAAGAATGTCTGTTTAGACAATGAGAGGGACCTGTTTTCATTACTTTGTTACATAGAAATTAATGATTACACAGATTACATTTATTTCAAACTAAAATATGGGAAAACATGATTGATTAATTTCTTGTATTATAATGACTATAATAGAATAAAGTATTTTTGTTTCAGAGAAGTAAAAGCTCGACATGAAGAAACAGAAGATGAAGATGAGGATGTTGCTAAGGAACGTACTAGAGTTCTGGCAGGTGGAGCCACTGATGAAGCATTAATGATACAGAACCTCACAAAGGTATTCAATTTTCTACAGAAATATAATTTATTTATAACTTAAAATGAAATGAATGAAAAGTTGAGATTATAAAATTTTAGGAAAAACATTGTTTATAAATATATGCCAGCATCAGCCTGTGATGCTGAAACTTTGGCAGAGAAAGTAAAGTGGGTAGTAACAATACAATCTTAGTGTATGGTCACCTCAAGTGCACAATATTATTGTGTGTTCTTTTCCCCGTCTTTTAAGCAGTAAGAGTAAAGCAAGCTGGTTCATGCAGCAACATATCTACCGATGTACTGTTGTTTCCTAGAGCTACCAGTATATTGGTAAGATACAAAATCGATCACCATCATTGTCTCATCAAAAATAATTCTGCTGGCAATAATATAGCTGAAAAATTACTCGTTTGCATTAATCAACAATCATTCACTTATTCAATAAATGACTACCTACTAAGAGAAGTGTCACCTTAAAATCAATGATATACTGTTTATTTCAAACACTACCTACCTATAGACTACCAGTACCAATTTTGTATCATTTGTGTAATTTTCGAAGATTTTCATAAAACATTTTTTCTGAGATTTTACATCTGGTTAAATATTGATTTTCATTTCTATTAGGTATACAAACTGCCAGGAAGTAAAGGAAAACATACAGCAGTCGACCAGATCTGTCTTGGTGTTCCCCAGGGACAGTGTTTTGGTATGTTAGGTGTAAATGGAGCAGGGAAAACAACAATATTTAAGATGTTGACAGGAGCTCTGAATATAACTGAAGGAGATGCTTATATCAAAGGAAAGAGGTACATATTTAGGGTCATCCAGGGATTGGGTATTACTTTTCTCCTACTCTTAGCATAAAGTTAAATTTGCGTAATGTTTTTAATCGCCATGGTAGTTAAATTTCTGTGTGAGAATACCTGCTAATTTCCCTTCAACGGTCATTAACGATGGAAATAAACAACTTTGAAATATTTTTGATGTTTTGGTGACAGGTGAAATAAATTCTTCTTCTGGTACCCATGGATTACGGTATTTCTCCACTCTCAACAGTTAAATTTTTAAAGTTTAAAGCTCTCACTAAAGCTTAAGCTTTGAAAAAAAATGTCAGGTAGAGGAATGTGGTAATCTACTGGCAGTAGAATGAGAATCTATATATAAGGTTTTAATGAAGCAGGACAAATTTCTAAATGGGATGCTTATATATGAAAGTGGCTAAATAGGACTTGTATAAAGTTTTTATCTGTATGGCTAATACTATTAGTTATAAAAATATTAAACATTTTCTGGCAGCAATAAATAGACTTTTCCTAAACTTGTTCTTATTCTTTAAAATCCATATCCATACTTGGTATTTAGTTGGGATGTTGTATCAGAGACTGTAGCCTTTAAGGTTAAATACATCTTAATAATGACAACAGAAATATTTGCTGTGAATAGTTGTAAATTTCTTGATGATAATTTTGATTTGTATTTTCAGTATAAAGTCCAACAATGATAATTTTTATTTGTATTTTCTGTATAAAGTCTTAACAATGATAATTTTTATTTTCATTTTCAGTATAAAGTCTAACAATGATAATTTTTATTTTTATTTTCGGTATAAAGTCTAACAATGATAATTTTTATTTTTATTTTCGGTATAAAGTCTAACAATGATAATTTTTATTTTCATTTTCGGTATAAAGTCTAACAATGATAATTTTTATTTTTATTTTCGGTATAAAGTCTAACAATGATAATTTTTATTTTTATTTTCGGTATAAAGTCTAACAATGATAATTTTTATTTGTATTTTCGGTATAAAGTCTAACAATGATAATTTTTATTTTCATTTTCAGTATAAAGTCTAACAATGATAATTTTTATTTTTATTTTCGGTATAAAGTCTAACAATGATAATTTTTATTTTTATTTTCGGTATAAAGTCTAACAATGATAATTTTTATTTTTATTTTCGGTATAAAGTCTAACAATGATAATTTTTATTTTCATTTTCAGTATAAAGTCTAACAATGATAATTTTTATTTGTATTTTCGGTATAAAGTCTAACAATGATAATTTTTATTTTCATTTTCAGTATAAAGTCTAACAATGATAATTTTTATTTTTATTTTCGGTATAAAGTCTAACAATGATAATTTTTATTTTTATTTTCGGTATAAAGTCTAACAATGATAATTTTTATTTTTATTTTCGGTATAAAGTCTAACAATGATAATTTTTATTTTCTTTTTCAGTATAAAGTCTAACAATGATAATTTTTATTTTTATTTTCGGTATAAAGTCTAACAATGATAATTTTTATTTTTATTTTCGGTATAAAGTCTAACAATGATAATTTTTATTTTTATTTTCAGTATAAAGTCTAACAATGATAATTGTTATTTTCATTTTCAGTATAAAGTCTAACAATGATGATTTTTATTTTTATTTTCGGTATAAAGTCTAACAATGATAATTTTTATTTTTATTTTCAGTATAAAGTCTTAACAATGATAATTGTTATTTTTATTTTTAGTATAAAGTCTAACAATTTACAGAGAGACATTGGATATTGTCCCCAGTTTGATGCTGTTGACCCTCTGTTAACTGGAATGGAGGTACTAAAATTCTATTCCAGGCTTAGAGGAATACCAGAGAAAGATGTAAAGGAGGTGAGATTTCCCTTAGATGGTATTCCAGGGTTATTTTACTATGATAGTCTAATAGTTGTCTGGACCAAATATTTCATTTCAAGAACTGAAAACAGTGTGCAATATACTATTACATATAACACAGCTATGTATTTCCTGTCATCAATTGAATATTGAGACTGGTAGATACCAGGGTACTCTCCTACAAGATAGAAAATGTGAGCGTTGCTCTTCTGGGAAAGTGGAAGACGAATATCATTTTCTATTTCACTGTAATAAACTTGAAAATGACCGAAATCTCCTATTTAAGGAGATAGCAAAATGCTGTCCTAATTTCAAACGTTTAAATTCAAAGGACAAACTTGTTTGGTTAATGAATACAGAGGAAAAATCAGTCCTCACTACTACTGCATTGGACACGAGGAGGTTTTGTTACAATTTCAACAAACCTTAGCACCGTCCCTTGGTGCCCTTTGCAGCAAAACAATATTCTATTAAACATTGCTTCCATTACCCAGAGTAGCAACACAGCTACATGTACATGTACCTGTACCTTACTGGTCAGTATTAATTGACAATTCATTTTATTGTTCAACAAATCATTTTATTGTTTAGTCCTTGAAATATACTGATTTTGCTGTCATATGCTGTTTTATATATGTTAAACAATCATGACTGTTAAATGTAAATGCCCCCTTGAGGTCCTGATTTGGAAAATAAAAGTATTCTAATCTATTCTATTCTATATATCAAACGAATTGTACCAGTGTCTGCCATGTTGTTATGAAATTATATGTACAGTTGTGGTCATAGTATTGCCTTTTTCTACTGAAAATGTATAAAAAAAATTCCCACCTACTGAAAAAAAGGTAGGTGTAATTTTTATGGGTACCTGGGTATATGTTACAGAACAATTCTGGCTATTAAAAGGGTCGATATCTTAATAAATATATGTATTAATTATTTTTTAATAGATATTACCTAGATAATAAAATAAGAATATATATTGATGTTTATTTCAGGTTGCAGTTTGGGGTATAAACAAGCTTGGACTTAAACAATATGCTGACAAAGTTTGTGGCTGTTATTCTGGTGGAAATAAGAGGAAATTATCTACAGCAATGGCCCTTATTGCCAATCCTTCACTTATTTTCCTGGTATTTCTTATCTTAAGTTATCAATCAAAACAAATGTTTACTCTTTATCTTTATTTTTTAGAAAACAAATAGCAAATTTATTTCATTCATAGCCTTTCTTTTAACAATTTTCTCCTGAATCTACAAGTCTAAATAATTTTTAGTTGGCATCAATAATGTATGTGAGGTCCTTCACAGATATTCCACCTTTCGTATGGATCCTAGGAAAAACATAGATGCCATAGACAATTCTTGATTCTGATTGGTAGAAATTTAAGTAGTCATCTCTAGAATTACAAGTCCAAATGATTTGCAACTTATTACAAATGTTGTTTGGGAAATCCTCTACAGAGATTTCACATTTGGATTTGATCCAGCAAAAAATCTGGTTGCCATGGGAAATGTTTGTTTCTCATTGGCTGAAATAATTGAAATCTTCTCTGAAATTAGAGGTTAAAATGATTTGGTAGATAATTCTTTGCAAAGATTTCTCACTTAATTCTGTTCTGGTGAAAATAGTGGAGAGCTTTAATTGAAGGTTCAAGATTTTTGTTGGAGGAATGTCACCATTACAATTTCCAGTACCCATTAAAATGTCATTATCTATAAAAATATGTTTTCAGCGCAGAGCATTTACTTTTTTGTTCCCTGTTTTACATCATTTTCACTTACGATCCAATGAAACATTACACTCAAAATCAATAATTTCTGCCTTTCATCTATTATATTTTGTATTCTAATGCAATTGGTTATGGCTGAGTAAGAGAGGTGATAGTTTATTTAAGATGACAGCTATATGGCTGAGTAAGAGAGGTGACAGTTTATTTAAGATGACAGCTATATGGCTGAGTAAGAGAGGTGACAGTTTTTTAAGATGACAGCTATATGGCTGAGTAAGAGAGGTGACAGTTTATTTAAGATGACAACTATATGGCTGAGTAAGAGAGGTGACAGTTTATTTAAGATGACAGCTATATGGCTGAGTAAGAGAGGTGACAGTTTATTTAAGATGACAGCTATATGGCTGAGTAAGAGAGGTGACAGTTTATTTAAGATGACAGTTATATGGCTGAGTAAGAAAGGTGACAGTTTATTTAAGATGGCAGCTATATGGCTGAGTAAGAGATGTGCCAGTTTATTTAAGATGACAGCTATATGGCTGAGTAAGAGAGGTGACAGTTTATTTAAGATTACAGCTATATGGCTGAGTAAGAGAGGTGACAGTTTATTTAAGATGACAGCTATATGGCTGAGTAAGAGAGGTGACAGTTTATTTAAGATGACAACTATATGGCTGAGTAAGAGAGGTGACAGTTTATTTAAGATGACAGCTATATGGCTGAGTAAGAGAGGTGACATTTTATTTAAGATGACAACTATATGGCTGAGTAAGAGAGGTGACAGTTTATTTAAGATGACAGCTATATGGCTGAGTAAGAGAGGTGACAGTTTATTTAAGATGACAGCTATATGGCTGAGTAAGAGAGGTGACAGTTTATTTAAGATGACAGCTATATGGCTGAGTAAGAGAGGTGACAGTTTATTTAAGATGACAACTATATGGCTGAGTAAGAGAGGTGACAGTTTATTTTAAGATGACAGCTAGAGAGAGTTTGACTGTATTTTATTTTCTCTTTTTGATTTTAGGATGAACCCACAACAGGTATGGATCCTAAAGCCAGGAGATTTCTATGGACTTGTATAAATAATATTGTCAAAGAGGGTAGATCTGTAGTCCTTACATCACATAGGTAAATTAGTTAGAATTGACCAATTGAATTCATACTTTAGGGACTTTCAGCAGTAATTATTTGTATGCCAACTAGATGTAATGGAGTAAGAAATAATTATGTGTTCCTATAGAATGTTTGAAAACATAAATAAAAAAGTGAATTTACATGTATATAATGTACATGATTGGTAATAAAACTCTAGTTTTACATCAAGTCTCTTGTATGTACAGTATTACTACTAGACACTTCAGTAATGATACAATTAACACAGAAAATGAGACATGATATTCACTGGTCAGATCTCCAGTTTTGCATAGATGTCTGGAAATCTTATCACTGTAGGTGAACATGAATTTGCATCAGTGTGGTGTTGCTTTTTACCACTCTGCTACTTAAACCCCCATGATATCTACTCATAGGATAAAACATGATGTATATTAAAAATGAAGATGTTTAGCAAGGAATATGTATAATGTAAATAGCTGTAAGTCTACATATCCATAAGAACATTAAATTTCTATTGTAGTATGGAAGAGTGTGAAGCTCTTTGTGATAGATTAACTATCATGGTAAACGGTAGATTTAGATGTCTTGGTAGTACACAACATCTCAAAAATAGGTAAGAACAAATGTATAATAGGAATTTAAATAAAGAGACATGTTTTATCACCATGACTACTAACACTAATTTTTAATAGATATATCAAATAGATATACATAATAATTCAACTGATGATAACCTCATGAAATGCATGAAAATATAAAAATACATATAGTGTTAAATTGTTGAAAATTAAAATGCAGCAATGTTTAATGTGAAATTTTGTTTATCTTCAATGTTCATAATTAGATTCTTATGTAATGGGAATGCTCCCCTACCTAAGGTTATAGGAACCGTAGTAGGTTCATAACCACCTCTGCTAACTGTGTTAGTGGAGATCTCCTTTAGCTCAGTTGGTAGAGCGGTGGCTTACAATGCGAGAGGTCCCAGGATCGAATCCTATCGGGGCCATTACATTTTTCGGTGGTTAAACATGTTCTACTGTTACATTTATAATGTGAAGTACTAACACAAACAGTTTCTGAAACTAGTTTTGAATTGTTTATAGATTTTTATCCAATATCTTTGTACAATTTTAGGTTTGGAGATGGATACACATTATTAATACGACTGTCGGGAGACGAACCTGATCTACAATCTGTAGAAAACTTTATGACAAAGACATTTCCTAGTGCTTTGCTGAAAGAAGTACATTATAACATGTTACAGTATCAACTCAAGTCAGAGATTCGTCTGTCCTATGTATTTGGACAGATTGAATCGGCCAGAGAGTTACTACATATAGCAGATTACTCTGTGTCACAAACAACACTAGATCAGGTAGGACCAGAATAATGTACAATTAATTACTCTTTGTGAGGTCAATAGCAGGAAATATGGATGGACCCGAGGACTGTGACTCGAGGTGACCCGACCTGACCGACGCCAACGTCCGAGATCATGCCAGGTCACAGAGAGCCACAGGCCAAGGGTCCATATTTCGCTATTGACCTCACAAAGAGTAATTAATTGCTTTATTATAACTCTTTTCTCTTAATGCTGTAAGTTTATTGAAAAACTACCCAATATTTTGATAGGACTTGGACTGAACCACTGATCCTTGGCATTCAAGGCTAGCAAGCTCTGAATGCTTGTGCCTATATGTATGGTTTTTTTTAATAAATTAAATGTTTTTGTATGTATATGTGCTTGTTTGTTTGATTTTGTATGTTTCAGAGCTGTCACGATCTTCAAGAAATGCTTGCCTTGCAATTCTTCATTGGACAGTGACGGAAACCTGTTGGCTGCTATTGTTGCAAAGCAAAACTGAATAATACATAGGGAATAATGTCAAAAATACAATACAGTTATCTCCATTCTAATACAATACTGAACATACAAATGTTTTTTGGCATATCTCTCGGGTCTAAAAATCATACAAATTAAAATTCCGTGAAATATTGTTGACGACGTTAGCACCTTACAACATGACATCATCATGCGACTTCCAGTTTAAAACGTAAAGATCAGGCGTTCTTTGGCATGGTGTACACTTCAATTTTGATAAAATTTAACTGAAATAAGTTTGCAAGGTAGGCATTTTAATTATTTTTGTGTAAATGTGACATGTATGATTTTACGTTTTCAAGCGTTGAAAGTGGCCATTTTCTTTTTGGACGGAGTCTTTATTGCTAGGTCAAATTTATCACATGATCAATAATGACTCCATCACAGGTCATACTGTCAAAAATAATCACAGGTCATGTGATCCAAAAGAGCCAATAGGAAATGTGTATTTAGCAATGCATATTAATGAGGTATAATAATACCATATAAAGATTTACTTTTCTTATGTAAACAAGACAAATTTTGTAGCATCTATGATGAAATGTGATTTATTGAATTGTATATCTAAAGCATTATACAGTCAAACCTGCTTTAGTGAAAACCTCTCTTGAGCAATAACTGGTATTATGTTACCTTAATTTTAATTTCCCTTCATATTACATTTCATATTATATTTAAACCTGTATAAAGTGACCACCTGTCATATGTGACCATTTTTCAAATGTTCCCTTGAAAGGTCGTATGAAACAAATAATGTTTTATGTTTGTTTTTGCATGTCCAATAATAGCTATTTAAAGTCAATGTAGGGCAAATACGGGGAAAATATCCGTATTTTCCCTCATCCGTATTTGCCCCCGAATTCAACTTCCGGTATCTGCGCAGTGGTCTCAAAGTACAAGGAAAGATGATGCATAAAGACATGCATAAAATCATATTTCAATCAAATTAACACATTTCAACATATTGGAATAAAGTTGAAATAACTTGAAACAGAATAATTAGCTCAAATGTATACGTCGTGTTGAATAGGAATTTCCATTCAAATGTCAACGTCGTGGGTAGATTTTACAAACATGTTTCTAACGTCATTGTACAGATCGACATTGTTTGGAATATTTTTGAAACCAGACTCGAAACAAAAATATTTGCTAGTTGAACAAAGGCAACTCTCTTAAGGATTTATTTTCGCAATTTGTCAGTTCAAAGATCTTTTTTGCAATATAAAAGTCAATGCTTGGAAAAGGTCAATGTAAAATATGTGATAAAAAGATTATGACATGAAATTTTCCATATGGTCCCTGGTATCAACCCTCGACCCATATCAGCCCTCCAGCTTCTCTGTCGGGCTTGTTATGGGAGTCTCTAGCTAATACCAGGGCCGATATGGAAAAGGTCATGTAATAATCTCTTATTATGTTTGTATAAATTGTTCAAATAATGATATCTCCTGGACTTTTGATGCTACCAAATCAAAATGTCTAGCAATTTTCTGATCCACTTTATTATTATCTTTAATTCTAATTATATAATAATTGTTTTGTACAGGTGTTCATAAATTTTGCCAAAATCCAGACAGATTTATATGATGAAGAAATGGAATCTGGAAAAGTAGATGGTAAATATTAATACATGTATAACTGTTGTCAAAACACATGTCTAGAAATGTTTATATTTTTATAGTATTTAGAAGTAGATATTAATGTCTTAGAAACCATTTCTGGTACATCTGATGATAGGTTAAAGAGCATTTCTAATTTCCTTCTATATAAAAAGTGTACTTGTCATTATGGAACTGATATTATTACAAGTGTTACTGTACATTGTATAAAAAGTTGTGATGTTTTTGCTGATTATTTAATTACATTTTGTATTTAATAAGCATTTCTAAGTTCCACAACTGGTTTTATTGAGTTGCATTTTGACATGTGGATGTGTACTGTTAAACTAGTTATATGGTTTTCTTCAGGATTTTATTTAATTGTATGTTACAAGAGGGTAAGAAAAGTTTGAAGATACCAAAGGGTAATCAGAAGATACCAAAGGGGTAATCAGAAGATACCAAAGGGGTAATCAGAAGATACCAAAGGGGTAATCAGAAGATACCAAAGGGGTAATCAGAAGATACCAAAGGGGTAATCAGAAGATACCAAGGGGTAAGCAGAAGATACCAAAGGGGTAATCAGAAGATACCAGAGGTAATCAGAAGATACCAAAGGGGTAATCAGAAGATACCAAAGGGGTAATCAGAAGATACCAAAGGGGTAATCAGAAGATACCAAGGGGTAAGCAGAAGATACCAAAGGGGTAATCAGAAGATACCAAAGAGATAATCAGAAGATACCAAAGGGGTAATCAGAAGATACCAAAGGGGTAATCAGAAGATACCAAGGGGTAAGCAGAAGATACCAAAGGGGTAATCAGAAGATACCAAAGAGATAATCAGAAGATACCAAAGGGGTAATCAGAAGATACCAAAGGGGTAATCAGAAGATACCAAGGGGTAAGCAGAAGATACCAAAGGGGTAATCAGAAGATACCAAAGAGATAATCAGAAGATACCAAAGGGGTAATCAGAAGATACCAAGGGGTAAGCAGAAGATACCAAAGGGGTAATCAGAAGATACAAAAGAGATAATCAGAAGATACCAAAGGGGTAATCAGAAGATACCAAAGGGGTAATCAGAAGATACCAAGGGGTAAGCAGAATATACCAAAGGGGTAATCAGAAGATACCAAAGAGATAATCAGAAGATAACAAAGGGGTAATCAGAAGATACCAAGGGGTAATCAGAAGATACCAAAGGGGTAATCAGAAGATACCAAAGGGGTAAGCAGAAGATACCAAAGGGGTAATCAGAATATACTAAAGGGGTAATCAGAAGATACCAAAGGGGTAAGCAGAAGATACCAAAGGGGTAATCAGAAGATACCAAAGAGGTAATCAGAAGATACCAAAGGGGTAATCAGAAGATACCAAAGAGATAATCAGAAGATACCAAAGAGATAATCAGAAGATACCAAAGAGATAATCAGAAGATACCAAAGAGGTAATCAGAAGATACCAAAGGGGTAATCAGAAGATACCAAAGGGGTAAACAGAAGATACCAAAGGGGTAATCAGAAGATACCAAAGAGGTAATCAGAAGATACCAAAGGGGTAATCAGAAGATACCAAAGAGATAATCAGAAGATACCAAAGGGGTAATCAGAAGATACCAAAGAGGTAATCAGAAGATACCAAAGGGGTAATCAGAAGATACTAAAGAGGTAATCAGAAGATACCAAAGGGGTAATCAGAAAATACCAAAGGGGTAAGCAGAAGATACCAAAGGGGTAATCAGAAGATACCAAAGAGGTAATCAGAAGATACTAAAGGGGTAATCAGAAGATACCAAAGGGGTAAGCAGAAGATACCAAAGGGGTAATCAGAAGATACCAGAGGTAATCAGAAGATACCAAAGGGGTAATCAGAAGATACCAAAGAGGTAATCAGAAGATACCAAAGGGGTAATCAGAAGATACCAAAGAGGTAATCAGAAGATACTAAAGGGGTAATCAGAAGATACCAAAGGGGTAATCAGAAGATACTAAAGGGGTAATCAAAAGATACTAAAGGGGTAATCAGAAGCTGTAAATTAAAGGACACAATATAATGGCCAGAAGATACCAAAGGTGTAATCAGAAGCTGTAAATTAAAGGACAGACAATATAATGGCCAGAATATACCAAAGGGATAATCAGAAGCTGTAAATTAAAGGACAGACAATATAATGGCCAGAAGATATCAAAGGTGTAATCAGAAGCTGTAAATCAAAGGACAGACAATAAAATGGCCAAATGATCAAAAGGAAAAACAATGATCTACTAAAAATACTAACACAGTAATGATTCTGAATTCCTGTACCTAAAACAGTGATATCCTAAAATCGAATCTATCCATGATCATAATTATGGCAGTTGGATTTCCATCATCCTATGCCATTTGTTCGTATCACCATTACAGTTTGGGATTCTGATTTCCGCCAGTGGCAACTTGTACTCAATACAATTCCATGTACTTTGTCAGTTACATTGTACTTGTTTCAGGTTTTCAGTTTTATCTGAGAATTTTTAGTTTCTGCCATCATAGGAAAAACTTATGGCTACAATATGACTTATGTATTGTAAAAAGTAGCCTCAACCACCAAAAATATAATCATATTCAAAATTAAATATTGTATATGTTCAAACTGTGAACATTACACATGTATAACATATCATGAATAATGGTGTTTCAGGGCCACTACAGGATCAAGCATGAATTCCCAAAACAAATCCTGCTAGAGGAACAAATCTAATGTCCAACATGTCATTAAGTATTTGATATTGTATTGCATTAAGCACGTTTTGTACCCATATTTCAACATTTGCGGATATTTTTTTCTTCAGAGTAGAACATAATTAGTAAATTTCCTGTTTTTCAGATAAACAAATGATAGAACTCCATGCAACAGTTAGTGTCAATAGTGCAGAGGTCAGCATGAGATCCAATGGTCATCTTACCCTTAAAATGCCAGAGAGTACAACTAAATTGTAGAATACTGAATTTTTGACACTCTTAATCATGTGCCATAATATTTATGTTTTGTACAAAAAGTGATAATTTACATTAAGAAGTGATAACAATACAACTTTCAAATATGGAGATTTCAAATTACTGTCTAAAGTGGTTTGTCACCTATAAATGAATATTTGACAAATATCATGATTCATCAAATTACTGTCTAAAGTGGTTTGTCACCTATAAATGAATATTTGACAAATATCATGATTCATCAAATTACTGTCTAAAGTGGTTTGTCACCTATAAATGAATATTTGACAAATATCATGATTCATCAAATTACTGTCTAAAGTGGTTTGTCACCTATAAATGAATATTTGACAAATATCATGATTCATCAAATTACTGTCTAAAGTGGTTTGTCACCTATAAATGAATATTTGACAAATATCATGATTCATCAAATTACTGTCTAAAGTGGTTTGTCACCTATAAATGAATATTTGACAAATATCATGATTCATCAAATTACTGTCTAAAGTGGTTTGTCACCTATAAATGAATATTTGACAAATATCATGATTCATCAAATTACTGTCTAAAGTGGTTTGTCACCTATAAATGAATATTTGACAAATATCATGATTCATCAAATTACTAGGTTCAACAAGGGTCAGTATTAATTCTCCATTTCAGTGAAATTATATAAAGAAAAGGATGACTCGCTTGCTATATCTTGTTCAAATACCAGATAAATATTGACCTATAGAAAACAAATGTTCAAATTATTTTGAATTCCCTATGATGTCATTGGTTTACCATTTGTGGACCGGTTTACAAGTTTTCTGTCTGGAAGCACAATGTGCAAGTTCACACCATTCTTTCTCATTTTATATATTTTATTATTATAATATCATAATTATTGAAAGCTCTGATTTGTCAATGCATGTCATATGTTTTAATTATAAAACATGAATCAACAGAGTATTACTCAAAATAAATATTTTTAAACCTTAGATTTTAATATTCCAACAAACAATAACTTGGTTTTTTTTGTTAGATTTTTGTTGGAAATTCCCCAATTAAAATCAGGTTTACATTGGCACTTTGGTTAAAACTACATTGTTGACATAATCAAAATGGTATCAGAAACTGAAGGCTGCTAATTTGTCACTTTTAAGAGGAGGGAACACAGAACTTTTGGATAATGTTGAATCCAGCAACACTGAAATACCACTGTAACCATAAGGCATTTAGAAAGTTTTTAATTGAGAAACAACTTTCTGTGAACTTTGAAAATTTCATCAATTCCGAGTTAAATGAGAATTAAAAAAAAAATAATATTATGCCTCTTTTATGGCTTGTTTTTGTTACCCGATTTTGTTGCCAAGCTGCTAATATTATATTTTAATGGTAATTTTTTTTCAAAATATGAATGGTATCATGGATTGAAAAATCAGAGCTACATGTATTAAATCATATAGTATTATAATAAAACAGTTGTTGGCTTTTTATATCAGTCATTACATGTTTCATTGAACCATGCTTTGTCTTCTGTCAATAAATTTTCATAGTCAATAAAATTGTATATTATTATCATTTACAATTCACATATTGTATGCAATAATAGTGGTACAATGTTCTGGTCTATTGAGTCTTAAACACAGATGTGCTAACTTGTCAAAAATAATGTGTTTTTTTTCCAATAATTTTATGATTTTGAATGATTTTTTCACTATATTTATGATTTTGCTTACTTTCAATTACTATATACTGCTGGAATACAAAAATGTCAAGTATAACAAGAAGACTCTTATTGAGGATAAATTAATATGTAAATATGAACAAACATTTCAGATTTTATTTTGTATAACAAGTGATGTAGTTTTAAAATTAATAGATCATTTATCATTTTTTATAGATGACAAAAAACTTGTTT
This sequence comes from Bathymodiolus brooksi, assembly GCA_963680875.1. Classification (NCBI taxonomy): domain Eukaryota; kingdom Metazoa; phylum Mollusca; class Bivalvia; order Mytilida; family Modiolidae; genus Bathymodiolus; species Bathymodiolus brooksi. The sequence goes on from OY804575.1 coordinate 155,617,431, forward strand.
TTTTATGTAAACATCAAAATCTCATTTAATGGAATTCTTTTATAACATCACTAGCTTTCTACCTTGTGTCAGTTGTGTTGCTGTATATATACATTTGACAATATTCACTTGGAAGATATCCATACCTTACATGTAAACCATATTTGTCTGTTGGAAAAACTTCATATTTTTGAAATTAATTTCCACAAAACATGCAAGATGTGCATACCTTTTTGTAAAATTGTTCCTAATTTTCTTGCAAAATGCTAAGTTGCTCAAACGTTTTGTCTTTCATAAAGCTTTTGTATTTATAGGTACCTGGTATTTTATACAAATAATATTTATTTATTTATTTATTTATTAAAATATTTGTTAATATAGATGTTGTTTTTCTAAATTTTATTATACTGAATCTTGCTTTGTTCACCGACCCATGTACAACATTTAACCGCATCAGTGGCGTAGTGGTTAGCGTGCTTGCCTCGAGTGCAGTAGATCGTGGGTTCGAGTCAAACCAAAGACTATAAAATTGGTATTTGTTGCTTCTCCGCTAAGCACACAGCATTAAGGAGAAAGAGCAAAGACTGGTTGGCTCGGAATCAGAATAATGTGTCAGAGTGGAGCGACATGTTTATCCGCGGACTGTTGTTTCAGTGAGCTAGCACTGTAAAAATCCAACTCAGCGTGTTGGTCTAGAACAAAGCAAACCTCATCATTGTAAATTAACTTGTTCTTGCCATGAAATAGCTGAAAAATTGCTGAATTGGCATTAAACAACAATCACTCACTCCTGTACAACATTTTATAGTATCTTGGTCTTCTTGAAGATTCCCTCTATCTTAGGACATAACTTACTGTCAATCTTGAAGAAGTACATGTACTGATTTCCTGTTTTACACATGTGTGTTCACCTTTATTATTGTTATACAGACTACTTTTCTATTCTTCAATGCTGTCCAAGCTCTTTATCCAATCACCAATGTTTTCAGAGTATTTCAACTTTCACCAAAATAAAACTTGGTTGCCACAATATACCAGTAGCTGATAAATTGCTAAAAAGAAATAATCTTACTGATAAAACCTTTTCTGCATGAAAATTATTCTACATGTAATGATAAGTTGGGTTTTGTGTGGTCGTTTTTTAGCTCACCTTGCCAAAGGCAATGTGAACTTTTGCCATCACTTGGCGTCCGTTAACTTTTCACATTTTAATCTTCTCCTCTGAAACCCCTCAGCCAAAGGAAGTGAAACTTGGTAGGAAGCATCTATGGAAGGTTCTCTCTAAAGATTGCTCATTTTGTCCCGATCCATTAACAAACATGGCTGCCATAGGCAATTCTTGTTTCTGATTGGCCGATTTTTAAAAATCTTCTCCTCTGAAACCGCTTAAACAAATGAACCGAAACTTGGTAGGAAGCATCTTTGGAAGGTCCTCTATAAATATTGCTCATTTCGTCCCAATCCGTTAACAAACATGACCACCACAGGCAATTCTTGTTTTTGATTGGTTGATTTCTAAAAAATTTCTTGTTTCTGATTGGTTGATTTCTAAAAAATTGTCGCCTCTAAAACCACTTTGCCAAATGAAACTCAGTAGGAGGCATCCTTGGAAGGTCCTCTTATAAAGAATGCTCATTTCGTTCCGATCCGTTAACAAACATGGCCACCATAGGCAATTCTTGTTTCTGATTGGCCGATTTTTTTAAATCTTCTCCTCTGAAACCGCTTTGCCAAATGAACCGAAACCTGGTAGGAGGTATCTATGGCAGGTTCTCTATAAAGATTGCTCATTTCGTCCCGATCCGTTAACAAATATGGCCACCACAGGCAATTCTTTTTTCTGATTGGTTGATTTCTAAAGAATCTTCTCCTCTGTAACCGCTTGGCCAAATGAATCGAAATTTGGTAGGAAGCATCCTAGGAAGGTCCTCAATAAAGATTGCTAATTTATTTCCGATCCGTTAACAAACATGGACACCACAGGCAATTCTTGTTTCTGATTGGTTGATTTCTAAAAAAATTGTCTCCTCTGAAACCGCTTGGCCAAATGAATCGAAACTTGGTAGGAAGCATCTATGGAAGGTCCTCTATAAAGATTGCTGATTTAGTTCCGATCCATGAACAAACATGGCTTCCACAGGCAATTCTTGTTTCTGATTGGTTAATTTCTAAAAAATCTTCTTCTCTGAAACCACTTTGCCAAATGCCAAATGAATCAAAACTTGGTAGGAAGCATCTTGGAAGATCATCTATAAAGATTGTGCATTTAGTTCCCATCCGTTAATAAACAGGACCGCCACCGGCCATTCTTGTTTCTGATTGGTTGATTTCTAAAAATCTTCTTGACTGCTTAGCCAAATGAACCGAAACTTGGTGGGAAGCACCTATGGAAGGTTCTGTATTAAGTTTCCTCCAAGCAGAATGAAAGGTGAGCCTCTAGTTTAAAGTATTGATCACAAAGTTTCATAACTACAAAATGAATTCCAACATACAGTAGTGATCTTGACCAGTATTTTTAAGCAGAGTCTTAACATCAGGTGTATTGCTAACCTGGTTGTAAATTATTGCCATTTCACACACCACATTATAGCTATGATACTGCTTTAATTGGCATTAAACAATCAATAAATAAGAATTACCAGTACATATATAAACTAATCAGTGTTATTGTGATCAGTTCATATTTCCACTCTGAATAAAACCACAATATTGGAAGTTTGGCTTCAATATCTTGAAGTTGAGCAGTTCGCGATATATTTAAAACAAAATTTATACATTGTCCTACATATTTAAACTATGTACTGCAGTGGTTGTCTTCTGTCCCACACAAAATAGACACTCATCTGATGAAAATCAGATCTCTCGCTTACTCCTCTGATCTGTCACAGCTTGGGAGATCTGAGGAAATCCCATTACAGGTCACATGTGGGTGACCCTATGTACCATCCAATGAAAATGGTGATTGTGAGTCTATGAGTGTTGCTAAGCTGCTTTGAATGCTAAGAACAATCCAATAGGACAAAAAAGGTCAGAACCATATTATCATATCATTATAAATTCATGATATAATGTCACTTGAATGTGACTCCTGATAGGGTTTGATAGGCCGAAAAAGGTCATAACCATATTTATTATATCATTATAAATTCATGATATAAGGTCACTTGCATGTGACCCCTTGTGTGGTTTCCTCTGATCTCCCATGCTGCGACATATCAGTAAAGGGAAGGGGAGAGGTTGAGGGTGGAATACAACAAACAAACATCATTTATACAACAAAAACATATTTTATTTTTGACAAATTTCACATTTTGCATCTTTTCTGAATGTTTACAGATAAACAAGTACATTATTTTATAAACAAATTTAAAACAAGACATAAAAGTATTGTAGTTGACAGTTGTTTATAGTAGCAGTAAATAAAAATAGAATACTGAATGGTTTGATATAAACTTAATCTTTATCAGGTAATTAAACATTTCAGATATTAAAAACCCTGCAACATAATTGCTACCATAATTGTATTTTTATGCAAATATAAGAATAATCTAAGAAAAATCCAACCTTGAATAAAAAGAAAACACTGTTAACTATAACGGTTACGTGCAGTGTAAAAAAATATTTAATTTTAAAAAGATAAATGAGCTGTGATCACCATTGTAAACAAAATGCCAAGCTTATATTTCTCAATTAAAACACATGAAAGAAGTTTTTCCAGCCACTTGTACACTAGATACGATAACGTAACCCTCATTCCGCTTGTGCTCCAGTTAGGGTTGGGACTGAGGGTTACGTTATCGTATCTACTTGTACACTACAAATATCTTCTGTATTGTCTGTTACAAACATAATGGAAAGAAACATTACAAATCTAAACTAAACAAATATTGCACTGTTTCACAACATTTTCATCAAGGACTTATTACATCTCTTTATTACATACATACTAGTCTCCATGTTATATACATCTTTATCAGATATGGCAGCAAGTTATGGAATTATATCACTCAATAATAGAAAGTATTTGAATTAAATGATTTCACATGAATTTCATTTAATTTGACATGTTTTACTGATGTTTAAATACTTTTACAACTTAAGAGATATAAATGAACGCCAGTGGAACCTTATTATTTCCAAATAAAAGTTATAATCTTATTGTAAGCTTCCCTATTATTGGTTACTTTTCACAGGGTGCAATATGCAAATTTTGAAGATTCATTAATTTAAAAAAAATTCAAAAATTAAAGTTGTTGAGATAAATAGCCAAGTGGAAGATGATAATGATCGGAAAATAGAAAATATTTGCTGTTTTTTATGCTAAATTATGAAATGAAATTTTGCACCATCAAAATAACCCACTATAAGGCAAGTGTTATAACTAGTGTAGTCTGTTTCACTTTTTGTACACTAAAACAAAATTAATTTCTACTCAGTACAAATTACAAACTCGCATCGATATTTGTTTACTCTCAGAATAATAGTCATTCAAGTATCAACTCTCTTGTCAAGGTTTATGGACATAAGTATTCAATATTTGTATGGGTTTGTATATATGTACTGTACACAATATAAAGTATGTATTGACACATATTTATATTATTGTTCCTTTGCATAGATAAATGTCAAATGTTAGCTGTAATCCAGAATACGATGCTTTGTCACTAGACAACTTTATATTTCTTAATGAATTCTGACAAAGCTATCCAACATGATCAATTTGTCCAACTTGGTTAAAAATAAATAAGACTGATTGTGAAACAAATTTTGAAATCTGTCTTTTAATTACCTGACTTTAATTCAACTTATATAATTGTTTTCCTTGTCTAGAACAACAAGATTTGGACTGTTAAGTTGTTATTAACACTGATCTATAAATTAAACTCTCCACTGACACTGATCTATAATTTAAACTCTTGACTGACACTGATCTACAATTTAAACTCTCCATTGACAGCATCTAATTTCTGCATTAAAACTTGTGCTCCTTTAAATGTCATTTTCTTCAGTGCTTTACGAATGCCAACTAACTGTGCTGTAACTAGATCTGTTACTTCTGGGTGATCTAAATCTAACAGCCTGTAAAATATGATAGAAATGACAATATAGAATAAAAAAAAAAATACCACACTGTCGGAACAGTTTCAAAATCCAATCGAAAAACTCTAAAAAGAGACAAAATCAATACCCCTAACACACATATACATGACCGTCTATGCTACTGTTGACATTTATCGTATCAAAAGGTGACCGTCTGTTGACAGCCATCGTCCATCTTTGTTCAACTTTTTTACATTTTACTTTTGGAGACATATACAAGTCTATATGAGTCTCAAATTTTCATACTGTTCTCTAAACCTATAGAGAGATATTTGACCATCTAAGATTTTATCATGATTTAATTCAACAAGAAATAACAATCAAATCAAAATAGGTGTAAAAAGCAATCAAATTGTCTAATATTCCAAAACATGGGTGCCAGAAAATTTTTGAGAGGATGTCTACCATATTTGTCCACTGCAAGAAAATTTGAATTTGAAAAAAAGAAAATTAAAATTTTTCTTAATAATGAAGAGGAAAACATTAACTTTTTATGGTTGTAAATTCCCTAATATATTTGTGGTCAGAAAACATTTTGCACATATCTTTTTACAATATTATCTTGCCATCTTGATTCCATTAACTGTTTTAACTCTGCCATATTTTTGTGCCTGTCCCAAGCCAGAACTGGATTTCCAATATCATATGTTATGGTCTTTTTTATGTTCAATGATATGAGTTGATAGGTAATTGTTTGTTTTATTGATGGTGGAATTGTTGATAATCACTGTTTAAACTTTCTTTTTTATAATTTTAATTCACCTTTTCAGCACATTGGGTGAATTATGCAGCTTTAAAAAAAAATATATATATAATATGCGAGCTTAAGCGAGCTCTTTATGGAATAAAATGTGTATTTAGGATTTTTTAACAAACATGGTTGAACATACTGTCGAAGAAAAAAAAAAATTGACGCTTTGTAAACATCAGTTTCCATGTAACACACTAACACACTCAACTAATGAAGATCTTCTTAACATAAAGTGCAAAGGTGATCATGAAGTCTTGTACCCTCTCTCGTACGTCCGATGCCACTGAAACCCGGAATCCGTGTGTAATAAAAGTCATTTTGTTAGCTTGTTTTACTTATATTGATATTTTTTAATTTATTAAATCTCTTCTGACATACTGACAAGAATTTTTGTTTCTACGCGGAAGTTAACTTTTGAGATTTCGTAAGGAACGATAACTCGAATAAAGGAACGACAGCTCGATTGAATGAGACTAGATTCGGCCCTAAAAAAAGTCGTCCCCAAAAAATCTCGACACTTCTTGATGAAATTGCCAGATAATTTTCAGATGTGCGAGCATTCATGGCCGTGCCGGTTTCATATTATTTCTTTGATAACACAATTCCATTAAGGGCTATTCCATTTAAGTCTACCTGGGAGGGAGGGGAACGCCATTTTTTTTATTTTTCTGTTGGTTGTGGGGGTGAAACCATATTTTTATATGTTGGGTGGGGGGGTCTCTTGAAAATAAATTCTGTTGGGGGGGGGGGGGATCCAATGACTAGAAAATACAGTGGATGAGGGGGGAGGGGGGTATTTATCTTGACTTCCCTTAGCCTTAAACTCGCTGGCTTTTCACAGAAATAAAAAGATATATCCGTTTTGTTGTCTTAAGAGATCGTGCCATTTTGCCAGAATTTGCTCCAAAACAATAGTGAGTTATCTTCCCGGAAGTGGAGTTATCTACCCTTAAAGATGGCAACCTCAGTTTCTGTTGCTGTGTGGCTGGAAAAAATAGGTCTTCAGTCAATAATTGTTTAATAGCTGCAAAGTCTCCAGTGAATAAAACTCATGATAAAATTATAGCTAGCTATAGTAAAATGCAAGAGGCACATTTATATGCAAAGTTTAAGGGAGAGATTTACACACCGTATATTGGTATATCATTAGTGCGAAGCTCTGGGTGTTTCTATAAAGGAAATTATTTTTATGATTTTTTCTGGTGGTGGTGGGTGGATTTTTTTTTTCTTCTATTGGTGGAGGGGGGGGGGGTCTGAAATAAGTGGCACTCCCCCCCTCCCAGGTATATTTAAATGGAATAACCCTAAACAATAACTACCATCCTATATAACTCCTAGTATAACTTACATTTTAAGAGTAAAACAGCCTCTGTTACATGCTGCCCAGGATTTCAGACTTCCATCTGCTAATGCTTGTAGTAATAACTGGGAAAACAACACTGAAAATAGCAGTAATAAGTAAAAGTTCCATAAACATTATTTTGATAGGAATTCTTGTTTATACAGTGAAACCTGTCTACACTAAACCTCATTGGGACCAGCTTTTGTGTTCAGAATAGAGAGGTGTCCTGTTTATACAGTGAAACCTGTCTACACTAAACCTCATTGGGACCAGCTTTTGTGTTCAGAATAGAGAGGTGTCCTGTTTATACATTGAAACCTGTCTACACTGAACCTCATTGGGACCAGCTTTTGTGTTCAGAATAGAGAGGTGTCCTGTTTATACATTGAAACCTGTCTACACTGAACCTCATTGGGACCAACTTTTGTGTTCAGAATAGAGAGGTGTTCTGTTTATACAGTGAAACCTGTCTACACTGAACCTCATTGGCACCAGCTTTTGTGTTCAGAATAGAGAGGTGTTCTGTTTATACATTGAAACCTGTCTACACTGAACCTCATTGGGACCAGCTTTTGTGTTCAGAAAAGAGAGGTGTTCTGTTTATACAGGATTCTGTTTTATTCAGAGTTCAGGGTTGACAGGTTTATATGTAATATTACATTGTAAGCATGAATTAGTTGTAACCCACATCTAGATAAAGTAAATTAAGATTGTGGCTTTCTATTTTTATTGTTTATTGTGTAAAGCCTTGTGTTTTCTATTTTCGTTTTGAAAAATTAATTACAATACATTAATATTGTTACACATGTACTTTATTATAGTAACAAAGTAAGAAACCAGAGGCTCACAAGAGCCTGTATCGTTCACCTGGTTATAAAAAGAACCAATTGGTCCTATGTCAAACGTCAATTCATACTTTATTTCTTTTAAAAACTAATCTGGTTTGACAGGTGATAATTTTTAGCAGACAACTTGCATTTTAATCTGTTAATTGTTTGCTTTCTTAGGGGGCTAGTGACTTTGTTTATTAATGATTAGACCTTAATTACAGGTCAATCACTTCAGTATTTTCGGAGAAAAAAATATTTCTATATTTTCCCATATAATCTATGTCCTGCGGTGGCAGCCATCTTGGATTTCTGATCCACATAGAAAACAGAAACTTTGCAAAGGACATTCCAATGATCATTCATGAAATTTGGTTTCAGTCAGTTAATTAATTTTAGAATACAGGATTTTTGAAAGTTCAGCCAATCAGATCACATTATTGGCCCTGGCAGCAATGTTGAATATCCAACCAGAACAAAAAACAGTGATTTTGTAGAGAACCATCCAAGGAACATTCCAGTCATGTTTGGTTCCAATTGACCCAATGGTTTCGGAGAAGTAGCATAAAATGTGAAAGTTTAGACAACAGACGACAGACATCTTGGATTTCCGACCAAAATAAAAACAGTAACTTTGCATAGGACCATCCAATCATCATTCATATATAGTTCGGGTTCAATCAGTTCAGTAGTTTCAGAGAAAAAAATATTTCTATATATTTCCATATGGTCCTGTGTTAAAACTATGTCTTGCGGTGGCAGCCATCTTGGATTTCCGATCCACATAAAAAACAGAAATTTGGTAAAGGACATTCCAATGATCATTCATTTACAGTTTGGGTTCAGTCAGTTCAGTAGTTTCAGAGAAGAGGATCTTTGAAATTTCAGCCAATCAGAGCATATTATTGGCCCTGGCAGCCATGTTGAATATCCGACTCGAACGAAAAACAGAAACTTTGTTGAGGACCATCCAAGGAACATTCCTGCTAAGCTTGGTTCCAACTGGCCCAGTGGTTTCGGAAAAGAAGCTTGAAATGTGAAAAGTTTATAGACCAAGGATGCCAATAGTTCCCATGGACCTTTGGTCCAGGTGAACTAATAACGGTGTTATTTTACGTCTTTTTTGATGGTATGCATCAATAACTAATTATTCCTGCAGCATACTGCATGTAGTATAGCGCTAATAACTGTTAGGGAATATGCACACGCTAGAAATAATTGCTTAAATATGGCCAAGTGCAGTATAATAAGGCCATTATGTCCTTCATGAAAAGTTAATATACATAATTACCAAATTTCGAAAGAGTTACTTCCCTCAGCCCTTCACGCTTGGAGAAATAACTTCTTTTAAATTTGATAATGATGGATATTAACTTTTCATGAAGGTCATAATTGTATATAAGTTTGCATTGTTGATGATTGGTTACAAGCACTGTTAATGTAACTACCAGATTTGCCTGAGTGGATCCTTTCCTTGTCATTCTGTATCAGTTGTTTCAGAGCAATATGACCAGCAGTATGCTCTACTATGTGCATATTTTGTAAACTTCCAGCAACAAATGGCTCTGAGGCAATCTTTGTTATAGCTTTCATAGCTTCAGTAGGATCTCCTGTAATAAGAAATAAACAGCCATTAATAAATTAGAGATATCTAGTGAGTTATTGCATAAACTGTTAGTCTTTGCCTTAATTTTTTTCACCCGAAAGCCAAATTTAGAAAAATGTTTTATTTATTCAAACAAATTCTTTCATAATTTTCACTTGTCAGAATCCAGTTTTACTTGTCTTGAGCTGCAGGCAACTGGGTTTGCGCAAAGACTGCTGTTAGCATGTATACAATAAATACTTGTCTGATACATTTACAATCAAACTTTTTTGTATTCAATGATCATATTTGGGATTAAGGAAAAATTACATCATAAGACAATTGTCTGCTTATTTAAGATATGTCGATCCTGATTGTCAGTTCCTTTCCATAATGATTCTAGTATTACTGTTACTAGAAGATAATTTATTGGAAAACATGGCAGTTACTTTGTTATGCTTCAGTCTTTTTGTAATGCTTCAGTCTTTTTGTAACAATTTATGAGTAAATAGTTAATTATTCAATATTTTGATAGTTTAATTTGTGTAACCAGTATTGAGAACATCTCCAAAAGTAGATTACCAATGATTTTTTCAAGTCTAGGATGAAAAGCGAGTCTTAAATACCGGTAAACTGATCTGATGGGATAAACGTTGAGTGACCACTAGTGACATTCCATGACTTATTTTTTCCAAGGTATAAGATGTCATTTTCTATCAAGTTGATTTACATCCACATCAGTTTCCTGTTCTATTAAGAAAACCTTACCTAAAGCATGTTTTATTGTAGCTAATATGAACAACAAAGCTTCAGTTTTCTGTTCTATTCAGACAATCTTACCTAAAGTATGTTTTATTGTAGCTGATGTAAACAACAAAGCAATCTTACCTAAAGCATGTTTTATTGTAGCTGATGTGAACAACAAAACAATCTTACCTAAAGCATGTTTTATTGTAGCTGATGTGAACAACAAAGCAATCTTACCTAAAGCATGTTTTATTGTAGCTGATATGAACAACAAAGCAATCTTACCTAAAGCATGTTTTATTGTAGCTGATGTGAACAACAAAACAATCTTACCTGAAGCATGTTTTATTGTAGCTGATGTGAACAACAAAACAATCTTACCTAAAGCATGTTTTATTGTAGCTGATATGAACAACAAAGCAATCTTACCTAAAGCATGTTTTATTGTAGCTGATGTGAACAACAAAGTAATCTTACCTAAAGCATGTTTTATTGTAGCTGATGTGAACAACAAAGCAATCTTACCTAAAGCATGTTTTATTGTAGCTGATGTGAACAACAAAGCAATCTTACCTAAAGCATGTTTTATTGTAGCTGATATGAACAACAAAGCAATCTTACCTAAAGCATGTTTTATTGTAGCTGATGTGAACAACAAAGCAATCTTACCTAAAGCATGTTTTATTGTAGCTGATGTGAACAACAAAGTAATCTTACCTGAAGCATGTTTTATTGTAGCTGATGTGAACAACAAAACAATCTTACCTGAAGCATGTTTTATTGTAGCTGATGTGAACAACAAAACAATCTTACCTCAAGCATGTTTTATTGTAGCTGATGTGAACAATAAAACAATCTTACCTAAAGCATGTTTTATTGTAGCTGATGTAAACAACAAAGCAATCTTACCTAAAGCATGTTTTATTGTAGCTGATATGAACAACAAAGCAATCTTACCTAAAGCATGTTTTATTGTAGCTGATATGAACAACAAAGCAATCTTACCTAAAGCATGTTTTATTGTAGCTGATGTGAACAACAAAACAATCTTACCTGAAGCATGTTTTATTGTAGCTGATGTGAACAACAAAACAATCTTACCTAAAGCATGTTTTATTGTAGCTGATATGAACAACAAAGCAATCTTACCTAAAGCATGTTTTATTGTAGCTGATATGAACAACAAAGCAATCTTACCTAAAGCATGTTTTATTGTAGCTGATGTGAACAACAAAACAATCTTACCTAAAGCATGTTTTATTGTAGCTGATGTGAACAACAAAGCAATCTTACCTAAAGCATGTTTTATTGTAGCTGATGTGAACAACAAAACAATCTTACCTAAAGCATGTTTTATTGTAGCTGATGTGAACAACAAAGCAATCTTACCTAAAGCATGTTTTATTGTAGCTGATGTGAACAACAAAGTAATCTTACCTCAAGCATGTTTTATTGTAGCTGATGTGAACAACAAAACAATCTTACCTAAAGCATGTTTTATTGTAGCTGATGTGAACAACAAAACAATCTTACCTAAAGCATGTTTTAATGTAGCTGATGTAAACAACAAAGCAATCTTACCTAAAGCATGTTTTATTGTAGCTGATGTGAACAATAAAGCAATCTTACCTAAAGCATGTTTTATTGTAGCTGATGTAAACAATAAAGCAATCTTACCTAAAGCATGTTTTATTGTAGCTGATGTGAACAACAAAGCAATCTTACCTAAAGCATGTTTTATTGTAGCTGATGTGAACAATAAAGCAATCTTACCTAAAGCATGTTTTATTGTAGCTGATGTGAACAACAAAGCAATCTTACCTAAAGCATGTTTTATTGTAGCTGATGTGAACAATAAAGCAATCTTACCTAAAGCATGTTTTATTGTAGCTGATATGAACAACAAAGCAATCTTACCTAAAGCATGTTTTATTGTAGCTGATATGAACAACAAAGCAATCTTACCTAAAGCATGTTTTATTGTAGCTGATGTAAACAACAAAGCAATCTTACCTAAAGCATGTTTTATTGTAGCTGATGTGAACAATAAAGCAATCTTACCTAAAGCATGTTTTATTGTAGCTGATGTGAACAACAAAACAATCTTACCTAAAGCATGTTTTATTGTAGCTGATGTGAACAACAAAACAATCTTACCTGAAGCATGTTTTATTGTAGCTGATGTGAACAATAAAGCAATCTTACCTAAAGCATGTTTTATTGTAGCTGATGTGAACAACAAAACAATCTTACCTAAAGCATGTTTTATTGTAGCTGATGTGAACAACAAAACAATCTTACCTGAAGCATGTTTTATTGTAGCTGATGTGAACAATAAAGCAATCTTACCTAAAGCATGTTTTATTGTAGCTGATGTGAACAACAAAACAATCTTACCTAAAGCATGTTTTATTGTAGCTGATGTGAACAACAAAGCAATCTTACCTAAAGCATGTTTTATTGTAGCTGATGTAAACAATAAAACAATCTTACCTAAAGCATGTTTTATTGTAGCTGATGTAAACAACAAAGCAATCTTACCTAAAGCATGTTTTATTGTAGCTGATATGAACAACAAAGCAATCTTACCTAAAGCATGTTTTATTGTAGCTGATATGAACAACAAAGCAATCTTACCTAAAGTATGTTTTATTGTAGCTGATGTGAACAACAAAACAATCTTACCTAAAGCATGTTTTATTGTAGCTGATATGAACAACAAAGCAATCTTACCTAAAGCATGTTTTATTGTAGCTGATATGAACAACAAAACAATCTTACCTAAAGCATGTTTTATTGTAGCTGATGTGAACAACAAAGCAATCTTACCTAAAGCATGTTTTATTGTAGCTGATGTAAACAACAAAGCAATCTTACCTAAAGCATGTTTTATTGTAGCTGATATGAACAACAAAACAATCTTACCTAAAGCATGTTTTATTGTAGCTGATATGAACAACAAAGCAATCTTACCTAAAGCATGTTTTATTGTAGCTGATATGAACAACAAAGCAATCTTACCTAAAGCATGTTTTATTGTAGCTGATGTGAACAACAAAGCAATCTTACCTCAAGCATGTTTTATTGTAGCTGATGTGAACAACAAAACAATCTTACCTAAAGCATGTTTTATTGTAGCTGATGTGAACAACAAAACAATCTTACCTGAAGCATGTTTTATTGTAGCTGATGTGAACAACAAAGTAATCTTACCTAAAGCATGTTTTATTGTAGCTGATATGAACAACAAAGCAATCTTACCTAAAGCATGTTTTATTGTAGCTGATGTGAACAACAAAGCAATCTTACCTAAAGCATGTTTTATTGTAGCTGATGTGAACAACAAAGCAATCTTACCTAAAGCATGTTTTATTGTAGCTGATATGAACAACAAAGCAATCTTACCTAAAGCATGTTTTATTGTAGCTGATGTGAACAACAAAACAATCTTACCTAAAGCATGTTTTATTGTAGCTGATGTGAACAACAAAACAATCTTACCTAAATCATGTTTTATTGTAGCTGATGTGAACAACAAAACAATCTTACCTCAAGCATGTTTTATTGTAGCTGATGTGAACAACAAAACAATCTTACCTAAAGCATGTTTTATTGTAGCTGATGTGAACAACAAAACAATCTTACCTAAAGCATGTTTTATTGTAGCTGATGTGAACAACAAAACAATCTTACCTAAAGCATGTTTTATTGTAGCTGATGTGAACAACAAAACAATCTTACCTAAAGCATGTTTTATTGTAGCTGATGTGAACAACAAAACAATCTTACCTGAAGCATGTTTTATTGTAGCTGATGTGAACAACAAAGTAATCTTACCTAAAGCATGTTTTATTGTAGCTGATATGAACAACAAAGCAATCTTACCTAAAGCATGTTTTATTGTAGCTGATGTGAACAACAAAGCAATCTTACCTAAAGCATGTTTTATTGTAGCTGATGTGAACAACAAAACAATCTTACCTAAAGCATGTTTTATTGTAGCTGATATGAACAACAAAGCAATCTTACCTAAAGCATGTTTTATTGTAGCTGATGTGAACAACAAAGCAATCTTACCTAAAGCATGTTTTATTGTAGCTGATGTGAACAACAAAGCAATCTTACCTAAAGCATGTTTTATTGTAGCTGATGTGAACAACAAAGTAATCTTACCTAAAGCATGTTTTATTGTAGCTGATGTGAACAACAAAGCAATCTTACCTAAAGCATGTTTTATTGTAGCTGATGTGAACAACAAAGCAATCTTACCTAAAGCATGTTTTATTGTAGCTGATGTGAACAATAAAGCAATCTTACCTAAAGCATGTTTTATTGTAGCTGATGTGAACAACAAAGCAATCTTACCTAAAGCATGTTTTATTGTAGCTGATGTGAACAACAAAGCAATCTTACCTAAAGCATGTTTTATTGTAGCTGATGTGAACAACAAAACAATCTTACCTAAAGCATGTTTTATTGTAGCTGATATGAACAACAAAGCAATCTTACCTAAAGCATGTTTTATTGTAGCTGATATGAACAACAAAGCAATCTTACCTAAAGCATGTTTTATTGTAGCTGATGTGAACAACAAAACAATCTTACCTAAAGCATGTTTTATTGTAGCTGATGTGAACAACAAAGCAATCTTACCTAAAGCATGTTTTAATGTAGCTGATGTGAACAACAAAGCAATCTTACCTAAAGCATGTTTTATTGTAGCTGATGTGAACAACAAAGCAATCTTACCTAAAGCATGTTTTATTGTAGCTGATGTGAACAACAAAACAATCTTACCTAAAGCATGTTTTATTGTAGCTGATGTGAACAACAAAGCAATCTTACCTAAAGCATGTTTTATTGTAGCTGATGTGAACAACAAAGTAATCTTACCTAAAGCATGTTTTATTGTAGCTGATGTGAACAACAAAACAATCTTACCTAAAGCATGTTTTATTGTAGCTGATGTGAACAATAAAGCAATCTTACCTAAAGCATGTTTTATTGTAGCTGATATGAACAACAAAACAATCTTACCTAAAGCATGTTTTATTGTAGCTGATATGAACAACAAAGCAATCTTACCTAAAGCATGTTTTATTGTAGCTGATATGAACAACAAAGCAATCTTACCTAAAGCATGTTTTATTGTAGCTGATGTGAACAACAAAACAATCTTACCTAAAGCATGTTTTATTGTAGCTGATGTGAACAACAAAGCAATCTTACCTAAAGCATGTTTTAATGTAGCTGATGTGAACAACAAAGCAATCTTACCTAAAGCATGTTTTATTGTAGCTGATGTGAACAACAAAGTAATCTTACCTAAAGCATGTTTTATTGTAGCTGATGTGAACAACAAAGCAATCTTACCTAAAGCATGTTTTATTGTAGCTGATGTGAACAACAAAGCAATCTTACCTAAAGCATGTTTTATTGTAGCTGATGTGAACAACAAAACAATCTTACCTAAAGCATGTTTTATTGTAGCTGATGTGAACAACAAAGCAATCTTACCTAAAGCATGTTTTATTGTAGCTGATGTGAACAACAAAGCAATCTTACCTAAAGCATGTTTTATTGTAGCTGATGTGAACAACAAGACAATCTTACCTAAAGCATGTTTTATTGTAGCTGATGTAAACAATAAAGCAATCTTACCTAAAGCATGTTTTATTGTAGCTGATGTGAACAACAAAACAATCTTACCTAAAGCATGTTTTATTGTAGCTGATGTGAACAATAAAGCAATCTTACCTAAAGCATGTTTTATTGTAGCTGATGTAAACAATAAAGCAATCTTACCTAAAGCATGTTTTATTGTAGCTGATGTGAACAACAAAACAATCTTACCTAAAGCATGTTTTATTGTAGCTGATGTGAACAACAAAGCAATCTTACCTAAAGCATGTTTTATTGTAGCTGATGTGAACAACAAAACAATCTTACCTAAAGCATGTTTTATTGTAGCTGATGTGAACAACAAAGCAATCTTACCTAAAGCATGTTTTATTGTAGCTGATGTGAACAACAAAGCAATCTTACCTAAAGCATGTTTTATTGTAGCTGATGTGAACAACAAAACAATCTTACCTAAAGCATGTTTTATTGTAGCTGATGTAAACAATAAAGCAATCTTACCTAAAGCATGTTTTATTGTAGCTGATGTGAACAACAAAACAATCTTACCTAAAGCATGTTTTATTGTAGCTGATGTGAACAATAAAGCAATCTTACCTAAAGCATGTTTTATTGTAGCTGATGTGAACAACAAAACAATCTTACCTAAAGCATGTTTTATTGTAGCTGATGTAAACAATAAAGCAATCTTACCTAAAGCATGTTTTATTGTAGCTGATGTGAACAACAAAGCAATCTTACCTAAAGCATGTTTTATTGTAGCTGATGTGAACAACAAAACAATCTTACCTAAAGCATGTTTTATTGTAGCTGATGTGAACAACAAAGCAATCTTACCTAAAGCATGTTTTATTGTAGCTGATGTGAACAACAAAGCAATCTTACCTAAAGCATGTTTTATTGTAGCTGATGTGAACAACAAAACAATCTTACCTGAAGCATGTTTTATTGTAGCTGATGTGAACAACAAAGCAATCTTACCTAAAGCATGTTTTATTGTAGCTGATGTGAACAACAAAGCAATCTTACCTAAAGCATGTTTTATTGTAGCTGATGTGAACAACAAAGTAATCTTACCTAAATCATGTTTTATTGTAGCTGATGTGAACAACAAAGCAATCTTACCTAAAGCATGTTTTAATGTAGCTGATGTGAACAACAAAACAATCTTACCTGAAGCATGTTTTATTGTAGCTGATGTGAACAACAAAACAATCTTACCTAAAGCATGTTTTATTGTAGCTGATGTGAACAACAAAACAATCTTACCTGAAGCATGTTTTATTGTAGCTGATGTGAACAACAAAGCAATCTTACCTAAAGCATGTTTTATTGTAGCTGATGTGAACAACAAAGCAATCTTACCTAAAGCATGTTTTATTGTAGCTGATGTGAACAACAAAACAATCTTACCTAAAGCATGTGTTATTGTAGCTGATGTGAACAACAAAACAATCTTACCTAAAGCATGTTTTATTGTAGCTGATGTGAACAACAAAACAATCTTACCTAAATCATGTTTTATTGTAGCTGATGTGAACAACAAAACAATCTTACCTCAAGCATGTTTTATTGTAGCTGATGTGAACAATAAAGCAATCTTACCTAAAGCATGTTTTATTGTAGCTGATGTGAACAACAAAGCAATCTTACCTAAAGCATGTTTTATTGTAGCTGATGTGAACAACAAAGCAATCTTACCTAAAGCATGTTTTATTGTAGCTGATGTAAACAATAAAGCAATCTTACCTAAATCATGTTTTATTGTAGCTGATGTGAACAAAAAAGCAATCTTACCTAAAGCATGTTTTATTGTAGCTGATGTAAACAATAAAGCAATCTTACCTAAATCATGTTTTATTGTAGCTGATGTGAACAACAAAGCAATCTTACCTAAAGCATGTTTTATTGTAGCTGATGTAAACAACAAAGCAATCTTACCTAAAGCATGTTTTAATGTAGCTGATGTAAACAATAAAGCAATCTTACCTAAAGCATGTTTTATTGTAGCTGATGTGAACAACAAAGTAATCTTACCTAAAGCATGTTTTATTGTAGCTGATGTGAACAACAAAGTAATCTTACCTAAAGCATGTTTTATTGTAGCTGATGTGAACAACAAAGTAATCTTACCTAAAGCATGTTTTATTGTAGCTGATGTGAACAACAAAGTAATCTTACCTAAAGCATGTTTTATTGTAGCTGATGTGAACAACAAAGTAATCTTACCTAAAGCATGTTTTATTGTAGCTGATGTGAACAACAAAACAATCTTACCTAAAGCATGTTTTATTGTAGCTGATGTGAACAACAAAGTAATCTTACCTAAAGCATGTTTTATTGTAGCTGATGTGAACAACAAAGCAATCTTACCTAAAGCATGTTTTATTGTAGCTGATGTGAACAACAAAGTAATCTTACCTCAAGCATGTTTTATTGTAGCTGATGTGAACAACAAAGCAATCTTACCTAAAGCATGTTTTATTGTAGCTGATGTGAACAACAAAGCAATCTTACCTAAAGCATGTTTTATTGTAGCTGATGTGAACAACAAAGCAATCTTACCTAAAGCATGTTTTATTGTAGCTGATATGAACAACAAAGCAATCTTACCTAAAGCATGTTTTATTGTAGCTGATGTGAACAACAAAGCAATCTTACCTAAAGCATGTTTTATTGTAGCTGATGTGAACAACAAAACAATCTTACCTAAAGCATGTTTTATTGTAGCTGATGTGAACAACAAAGCAATCTTACCTAAAGCATGTTTTATTGTAGCTGATGTGAACAACAAAGCAATCATACCTAAAGCATGTTTTATTGTAGCTGATGTGAACAATAAAGCAATCTTACCTAAATCATGTTTTAATGTAGCTGATGTGAACAACAAAGCAATCTTACCAAAAGCATGTTTTATTGTAGCTGATGTAAACAATAAAGCAATCTTACCTAAATCATGTTTTATTGTAGCTGATGTGAACAACAAAGCAATCTTACCTAAAGCAAGTTTTATTGTAGCTGATGTGAACAACAAAACAATCTTACCTAAAGCATGTTTTAATGTAGCTGATGTGAACAACAAAGCAATCTTACCTAAAGCATGTTTTATTGTAGCTGATGTGAACAACAAAGCAATCTTACCTCAAGCATGTTTTATTGTAGCTGATATGAACAACAAAACAATCTTACCTAAAGCATGTTTTATTGTAGCTGATGTGAACAACAAAACAATCTTACCTAAAGCATGTTTTATTGTAGCTGATGTGAACAACAAAGCAATCTTACCTAAAGCATGTTTTATTGTAGCTGATGTGAACAACAAAGCAATCTTACCTAAAGCAAGTTTTATTGTAGCTGATGTGAACAACAAAACGATCTTACCTAAAGCATGTTTTAATGTAGCTGATGTGAACAACAAAGCAATCTTACCTAAAGCATGTTTTATTGTAGCTGATGTGAACAACAAAGCAATCTTACCTAAAGCATGTTTTATTGTAGCTGATGTGAACAACAAAACAATCTTACCTAAAGCATGTTTTATTGTAGCTGATATGAACAACAAAGCAATCTTACCTAAAGCATGTTTTATTGTAGCTGATGTGAACAACAAAACAATCTTACCTAAAGCATGTTTTATTGTAGCTGATGTGAACAACAAAGCAATCTTACCTAAAGCATGTTTTATTGTAGCTGATGTGAACAACAAAGCAATCTTACCTAAAGCATGTTTTATTGTAGCTGATGTGAACAACAAAGCAATCTTACCTAAAGCATGTTTTATTGTAGCTGATGTGAACAACAAAACAATCTTACCTAAAGCATGTTTTATTGTAGCTGATGTGAACAACAAAACAATCTTACCTAAAGCATGTTTTATTGTAGCTGATGTGAACAACAAAGCAATCTTACCTAAAGCATGTTTTATTGTAGCTGATGTGAACAACAAAACAATCTTACCTAAAGCATGTTTTATTGTAGCTGATGTAAACAATAAAGCAATCTTACCTAAATCATGTTTTATTGTAGCTGATGTGAACAACAAAGCAATCTTACCTAAAGCATGTTTTATTGTAGCTGATGTGAACAACAAAACAATCTTACCTAAATCATGTTTTATTGTAGCTGATGTGAACAACAAAGCAATCTTACCTAAAGCATGTTTTATTGTAGCTGATGTAAACAATAAAGCAATCTTACCTAAATCATGTTTTATTGTAGCTGATGTGAACAACAAAACAATCTTACCTAAAGCATGTTTTATTGTAGCTGATGTGAACAACAAAGCAATCTTACCTAAAGCATGTTTTATTGTAGCTGATGTGAACAACAAAGCAATCTTACCTAAAGCATGTTTTATTGTAGCTGATATGAACAACAAAGCAATCTTACCTAAAGCATGCTTTATTGTAGCTGATGTGAACAACAAAACAATCTTACCTAAAGCATGTTTTATTGTAGCTGATGTGAACAACAAAACAATCTTACCTAAAGCATGTTTTATTGTAGCTGATGTGAACAACAAAGCAATCTTACCTAAAGCATGTTTTATTGTAGCTGATGTGAACAACAAAGCAATCTTACCTAAAGCATGTTTTATTGTAGCTGATATGAACAACAAAGCAATCTTACCTAAAGCATGCTTTATTGTAGCTGATGTGAACAACAAAACAATCTTACCTAAAGCATGTTTTATTGTAGCTGATGTGAACAACAAAACAATCTTACCTAAAGCATGTTTTAATGTAGCTGATGTGAACAACAAAGCAATCTTACCTAAAGCATGTTTTAATGTAGCTGATGTGAACAACAAAGCAATCTTACCTAAAGCATGTTTTATTGTAGCTGATGTGAACAACAAAGCAATCTTACCTAAAGCATGTTTTATTGTAGCTGATATGAACAACAAAGCAATCTTACCTAAAGCATGTTTTATTGTAGCTGATGTGAACAACAAAGCAATCTTACCTAAAGCATGTTTTATTGTAGCTGATGTGAACAATAAAACAATCTTACCTGAAGTATGTTTTATTGTAGCTGATGTGAACAATAAAGCAATCTTACCTAAAGCATGTTTTATTGTAGCTGATGTGAACAACAAAGCAATCTTACCTAAAGCATGTTTTATTGTAGCTGATATGAACAACAAAACAATCTTACCTAAAGCATGTTTTATTGTAGCTGATGTGAACAACAAAACAATCTTACCTAAAGCATGTTTTATTGTAGCTGATGTGAACAACAAAACAATCTTACCTAAAGCATGTTTTAATGTAGCTGATGTGAACAACAAAGCAATCTTACCTAAAGCATGTTTTATTGTAGCTGATGTGAACAACAAAGCAATCTTACCTAAAGCATGTTTTATTGTAGCTGATATGAACAACAAAGCAATCTTACCTAAAGCATGTTTTATTGTAGCTGATGTGAACAACAAAACAATCTTACCTAAAGCATGTTTTATTGTAGCTGATGTGAACAACAAAACAATCTTACCTAAAGCATGTTTTAATGTAGCTGATGTGAACAACAAAGCAATCTTACCTAAAGCATGTTTTATTGTAGCTGATGTGAACAACAAAGCAATCTTACCTAAAGCAAGTTTTATTGTAGCTGATGTGAACAACAAAGCAATCTTACCTAAAGCATGTTTTATTGTAGCTGATATGAACAACAAAGCAATCTTACCTAAAGCATGTTTTATTGTAGCTGATGTGAACAACAAAACAATCTTACCTAAAGCATGTTTTAATGTAGCTGATGTGAACAACAAAGCAATCTTACCTAAAGCAAGTTTTATTGTAGCTGATGTGAACAACAAAGCAATCTTACCTAAAGCATGTTTTATTGTAGCTGATGTGAACAACAAAACAATCTTACCTAAAGCATGTTTTATTGTAGCTGATGTGAACAACAAAACAATCTTACCTGAAGCATGTTTTATTGTAGCTGATGTGAACAACAAAGCAATCTTACCTAAAGCATGTTTTATTGTAGCTGATGTAAACAATAAAGCAATCTTACCTAAATCATGTTTTATTGTAGCTGATGTGAACAACAAAGTAATCTTACCTAAAGCATGTTTTATTGTAGCTGATGTGAACAACAAAACAATCTTACCTAAAGCATGTTTTATTGTAGCTGATGTGAACAACAAAGCAATCTTACCTAAAGCATGTTTTATTGTAGCTGATGTGAACAACAAAGCAATCTTACCTAAAGCATGTTTTATTGTAGCTGATGTGAACAACAAAGCAATCTTACCTAAAGCATGTTTTATTGTAGCTGATATGAACAACAAAACAATCTTACCTAAAGCATGTTTTATTGTAGCTGATGTGAACAACAAAGCAATCTTACCTAAAGCATGTTTTATTGTAGCTGATGTGAACAACAAAGCAATCTTACCTAAAGCATGTTTTATTGTAGCTGATGTGAACAACAAAGCAATCTTACCTAAAGCATGTTTTATTGTAGCTGATATGAACAACAAAACAATCTTACCTAAAGCATGTTTTATTGTAGCTGATGTGAACAACAAAGCAATCTTACCTAAAGCATGTTTTATTGTAGCTGATGTGAACAACAAAGTAATCTTACCTCAAGCATGTTTTATTGTAGCTGATGTGAACAACAAAACAATCTTACCTAAAGCATGTTTTATTGTAGCTGATATGAACAACAAAACAATCTTACCTAAAGCATGTTTTATTGTAGCTGATGTGAACAACAAAGTAATCTTACCTCAAGCATGTTTTATTGTAGCTGATGTGAACAACAAAACAATCTTACCTAAAGCATGTTTTATTGTAGCTGATGTGAACAACAAAACAATCTTACCTAAAGCATGTTTTATTGTAGCTGATGTGAACAACAAAACAATCTTACCTAAAGCATGTTTTATTGTAGCTGATGTGAACAACAAAGTAATCTTACCTCAAGCATGTTTTATTGTAGCTGATGTGAACAACAAAGCAATCTTACCTAAAGTATGTTTTATTGTAGCTGATGTGAACAACAAAGCAATCTTACCTAAAGCATGTTTTATTGTAGCTGATGTAAACAATAAAGCAATCTTACCTAAAGCATGTTTTATTGTAGCTGATGTGAACAACAAAACAATCTTACCTAAAGCATGTTTTATTGTAGCTGATGTGAACAACAAAGCAATCTTACCTAAAGCATGTTTTATTGTAGCTGATGTGAACAATAAAGCAATCTTACCTAAAGCATGTTTTATTGTAGCTGATGTGAACAACAAAGCAATCTTACCTAAAGCATGTTTTATTGTAGCTGATGTGAACAACAAAGTAATCTTACCTAAAGTATGTTTTATTGTAGCTGATGTGAACAACAAAACAATCTTACCTAAAGCATGTTTTATTGTAGCTGATGTGAACAACAAAGTAATCTTACCTAAAGCATGTTTTATTGTAGCTGATGTGAACAACAAAGTAATCTTACCTAAAGTATGTTTTATTGTAGCTGATGTGAACAACAAAGCAATCTTACCTCAAGCATGTTTTATTGTAGCTGATGTGAACAACAAAGTAATCTTACCTAAAGCATGTTTTATTGTAGCTGATGTGAACAACAAAACAATCTTACCTAAAGCATGTTTTATTGTAGCTGATGTAAACAATAAAGCAATCTTACCTAAAGCATGTTTTATTGTAGCTGATGTAAACAACAAAGCAATCTTACCTAAAGTATGTTTTATTGTAGCTGATGTGAACAACAAAGCAATCTTACCTAAAGCATGTTTTATTGTAGCTGATGTGAACAACAAAGCAATCTTACCTAAAGCATGTTTTATTGTAGCTGATGTGAACAACAAAGTAATCTTACCTAAAGCATGTTTTATTGTAGCTGATGTGAACAACAAAACAATCTTACCTAAAGCATGTTTTATTGTAGCTGATGTAAACAACAAAACAATCTTACCTAAAGCATGTTTTATTGTAGCTGATGTGAACAACAAAGCAATCTTACCTAAAGCATGTTTTATTGTAGCTGATGTGAACAACAAAACAATCTTACCTAAAGCATGTTTTATTGTAGCTGATGTGAACAACAAAGCAATCTTACCTGAAGCATGTTTTATTGTAGCTGATGTGAACAACAAAGCAATCTTACCTAAAGCATGTTTTATTGTAGCTGATGTGAACAACAAAGTAATCTTACCTAAAGTATGTTTTATTGTAGCTGATGTGAACAACAAAGCAATCTTACCTCAAGCATGTTTTATTGTAGCTGATGTAAACAACAAAGCAATCTTACCTCAAGCATGTTTTATTGTAGCTGATGTAAACAACAAAGCAATCTTACCTAAAGCATGTTTTATTGTAGCTGATGTGAACAACAAAGCAATCTTACCTCAAGCATGTTTTATTGTAGCTGATGTGAACAACAAAGCAATCTTACCTAAAGCATGTTTTATTGTAGCTGATGTGAACAACAAAGCAATCTTACCTAAAGCATGTTTTATTGTAGCTGATGTGAACAACAAAGTAATCTTACCTAAAGCATGTTTTATTGTAGCTGATGTGAACAACAAAACAATCTTACCTAAAGCATGTTTTATTGTAGCTGATGTAAACAACAAAACAATCTTACCTAAAGCATGTTTTATTGTAGCTGATGTGAACAACAAAGCAATCTTACCTAAAGCATGTTTTATTGTAGCTGATGTGAACAACAAAACAATCTTACCTAAAGCATGTTTTATTGTAGCTGATGTGAACAACAAAGCAATCTTACCTGAAGCATGTTTTATTGTAGCTGATGTGAACAACAAAGCAATCTTACCTAAAGCATGTTTTATTGTAGCTGATGTGAACAACAAAGTAATCTTACCTAAAGTATGTTTTATTGTAGCTGATGTGAACAACAAAGCAATCTTACCTCAAGCATGTTTTATTGTAGCTGATGTAAACAACAAAGCAATCTTACCTCAAGCATGTTTTATTGTAGCTGATGTAAACAACAAAGCAATCTTACCTAAAGCATGTTTTATTGTAGCTGATGTGAACAACAAAGCAATCTTACCTCAAGCATGTTTTATTGTAGCTGATGTAAACAACAAAGCAATCTTACCTCAAGCATGTTTTATTGTAGCTGATGTAAACAACAAAGCAATCTTACCTAAAGCATGTTTTATTGTAGCTGATGTGAACAACAAAGCAATCTTACCTAAAGCATGTTTTATTGTAGCTGATGTGAACAACAAAGCAATCTTACCTCAAGCATGTTTTATTGTAGCTGATGTAAACAACAAAGCAATCTTACCTAAAGCATGTTTTATTGTAGCTGATGTGAACAACAAAGCAATCTTACCTCAAGCATGTTTTATTGTAGCTGATGTAAACAACAAAGCAATCTTACCTCAAGCATGTTTTATTGTAGCTGATGTAAACAACAAAGCAATCTTACCTAAAGCATGTTTTATTGTAGCTGATGTGAACAACAAAGCAATCTTACCTAAAGCATGTTTTATTGTAGCTGATGTGAACAACAAAGCAATCTTACCTAAAGCATGTTTTATTGTAGCTGATGTGAACAACAAAGCAATCTTACCTAAAGCATGTTTTATTGTAGCTGATGTGAACAACAAAGCAATCTTACCTAAAGCATGTTTTATTGTAGCTGATGTGAACAACAAAGCAATCTTACCTAAAGCATGTTTTATTGTAGCTGATGTGAACAACAAAACAATCTTACCTAAATCATGTTTTATTGTAGCTGATGTGAACAACAAAGTAATCTTACCTAAAGCATGTTTTATTGTAGCTGATGTGAACAACAAAACAATCTTACCTAAAGCATGTTTTATTGTAGCTGATGTGAACAATAAAGCAATCTTACCTAAAGCATGTTTTATTGTAGCTGATATGAACAACAAAGCAATCTTACCTAAAGCATGTTTTATTGTAGCTGATGTGAACAACAAAACAATCTTACCTGAAGCATGTTTTATTGTAGCTGATGTGAACAACAAAACAATCTTACCTGAAGCATGTTTTATTGTAGCTGATGTGAACAACAAAGTAATCTTACCTAAAGCATGTTTTATTGTAGCTGATGTGAACAACAAAACAATCTTACCTAAAGCATGTTTTATTGTAGCTGATGTAAACAACAAAACAATCTTACCTAAAGCATGTTTTATTGTAGCTGATGTGAACAACAAAACGATCTTACCTAAAGCATGTTTTATTGTAGCTGATGTGAACAACAAAGCAATCTTACCTAAAGTATGTTTTATTGTAGCTGATGTAAACAATAAAGCAATCTTACCTAAAGCATGTTTTATTGTAGCTGATGTGAACAACAAAGCAATCTTACCTAAAGCATGTTTTATTGTAGCTGATGTGAACAACAAAGCAATCTTACCTAAAGCATGTTTTATTGTAGCTGATGTGAACAACAAAACAATCTTACCTGAAGCATGTTTTATTGTAGCTGATGTGAACAACAAAGCAATCTTACCTAAAGCATGTTTTATTGTAGCTGATGTGAACAACAAAACAATCTTACCTAAAGCATGTTTTATTGTAGCTGATGTGAACAACAAAGCAATCTTACCTAAAGCATGTTTTAATGTAGCTGATGTGAACAACAAAGCAATCTTACCTAAAGCATGTTTTATTGTAGCTGATGTGAACAACAAAACAATCTTACCTAAAGCATGTTTTATTGTAGCTGATGTAAACAATAAAACAATCTTACCTAAAGCATGTTTTATTGTAGCTGATGTGAACAACAAAACAATCTTACCTAAAGCATGTTTTATTGTAGCTGATGTGAACAACAAAGCAATCTTACCTAAAGCATGTTTTAATGTAGCTGATGTAAACAACAAAGCAATCTTACCTAAAGCATGTTTTATTGTAGCTGATGTGAACAACAAAGCAATCTTACCTAAAGCATGTTTTATTGTAGCTGATGTGAACAACAAAGCAATCTTACCTAAAGCATGTTTTATTGTAGCTGATGTGAACAACAAAACAATCTTACCTAAAGCATGTTTTATTGTAGCTGATGTGAACAACAAAGCAATCTTACCTAAAGCATGTTTTATTGTAGCTGATGTGAACAACAAAGCAATCTTACCTAAAGCATGTTTTATTGTAGCTGATGTGAACAACAAAGCAATCTTACCTAAAGCATGTTTTATTGTAGCTGATGTGAACAACAAAACAATCTTACCTAAAGCATGTTTTATTGTAGCTGATGTGAACAACAAAGCAATCTTACCTAAAGCATGTTTTATTGTAGCTGATATGAACAACAAAACAATCTTACCTAAAGCATGTTTTATTGTAGCTGATGTGAACAACAAAACAATCTTACCTAAAGCATGTTTTATTGTAGCTGATGTGAACAACAAAGCAATCTTACCTAAAGCATGTTTTATTGTAGCTGATATGAACAACAAAGCAATCTTACCTAAAGCATGTTTTATTGTAGCTGATGTGAACAACAAAGCAATCTTACCTAAAGCATGTTTTATTGTAGCTGATGTGAACAACAAAGCAATCTTACCTAAAGCATGTTTTATTGTAGCTGATGTGAACAACAAAGCAATCTTACCTAAAGCATGTTTTATTGTAGCTGATGTGAACAACAAAGCAATCTTACCTAAAGCATGTTTTATTGTAGCTGATGTGAACAACAAAGCAATCTTACCTAAAGCATGTTTTATTGTAGCTGATGTGAACAACAAAGCAATCTTACCTAAAGCATGTTTTATTGTAGCTGATGTGAACAACAAAACAATCTTACCTAAAGCATGTTTTATTGTAGCTGATGTGAACAACAAAACAATCTTACCTAAAGCATGTTTTATTGTAGCTGATATGAACAACAAAGCAATCTTACCTAAAGCATGTTTTATTGTAGCTGATGTGAACAACAAAGCAATCTTACCTAAAGCATGTTTTATTGTAGCTGATATGAACAACAAAGCAATCTTACCTAAAGCATGTTTTATTGTAGCTGATGTGAACAACAAAACAATCTTACCTAAAGCATGTTTTATTGTAGCTGATGTAAACAATAAAACAATCTTACCTAAAGCATGTTTTATTGTAGCTGATATGAACAACAAAACAATCTTACCTAAAGCATGTTTTATTGTAGCTGATGTGAACAACAAAACAATCTTACCTAAAGCATGTTTTATTGTAGCTGATGTGAACAACAAAACAATCTTACCTAAAGCATGTTTTATTGTAGCTGATGTGAACAACAAAACAATCTTACCTAAAGCATGTTTTATTGTAGCTGATGTGAACAACAAAGCAATCTTACCTAAAGCATGTTTTATTGTAGCTGATGTGAACAACAAAGCAATCTTACCTAAAGCATGTTTTATTGTAGCTGATGTGAACAACAAAGTAATCTTACCTAAAGCATGTTTTATTGTAGCTGATGTAAACAATAAAGCAGCATTTTCCATCACTAGTTCTCTAGCATGCTCTGCTATGTACTGTAATAATGGTGGTGATATATATTCTAACAGTTCTCTATGACGAATTGACTTCTGTTTCTTACTAAAATTTACAAGTATAAAAATATTAGACAGTTATCTCTAATGGTTGAGTAATCTAATATAGAACTGTACTTACTTCAGTAACAAAGTTTATTAATCAATGCATCCTCCAAATAAAAATGTTTTTATAGATATCAAGTTTTAACTTAAGAAGTATGATACAGTAAACAAATATTCTTATTGACAAAACAGAACAGGTAAAAGATGATTTGTCATACAAATACAAAAATAATTAATCAGTGATGGTCAATAATGTGAGATGAGGCAATTCCATCAACGGGTTCACATTTTCTGATGGTCAATAATGTGAGACTGAGATGAGACAATTCCATCAATGGGTTCACATTTTCTGATGGTCAATAATGTGAGATGAGACAATTCCATCAACGGGTTCACATTTTCTGATGGTCAATAATGTGAGATGAGACAATTCCATCAACGGGTTCACATTTTCTGATGGTCAATAATGTGAGATGAGACAATTCCATCAACGGGTTCACATTTTCTGATGGTCAATAATGTGAGACTGAGATGAGACAATTCCATCAATGGGTTCACATTTTCTGATGGTCAATAATGTGAGACGAGACAATTCCATCAATGGGTTCACATTTTCTGATGGTCAATAATGTGAGATGAGACAATTCCATCAACGGGTTCACATTTTCTGATGGTCAATAATGTGACTGAGATGAGACAATTCCATCAATGGGTTCACATTTTCTGATGGTCAATAATGTGAGATGAGACAATTCCATCAATGGGTTCACATTTTCTGATGGTCAATAATGTGAGATGAGAAAATTCTGCCAACAGGTTCACATTTTCTTTCATCAGAAACTCTGCAAGTCTCATTCTTACTGAACCCTCCGGTGGAATTTGACATCCTAGACCATGATAGATTATTACAATCTCTAGTATCTCTAGGACACCATTATTTCTAATTCCCTAACATTATTATATATATATAATACCTGGTTGTACTAAGATCTGCCTCTTGTAATATTTTGACAACATCTGGGTGGAAGTGATGTGGATCCCTGGGACTCAATAAATACAGCAGAACTTTCTTACCATACTGGTTCTTTACTATAGTTTCAATATTTTTAATAATTTCCTGTGAAAATTGACAAATGAATTAACTTATAAAACAACATAATTTGAGACCCTGAAATGAAATTAAAATGTATTTTACCGATGGGTGTGTATATGATGGTATTTGCATTTTTGTCTAATAATATTAAAACAACAAATATAACTAACAAGATCTGTATGTATGATAATTAGTGTTTATCCCATGTAAATAATCTGGGGCTGTGATCGTATGGTAGCTGGATTTACAACTACCTATGCAATCAGTGCCTATCACCACTGATGTTGTTAGTTCGAATCTTGATCAGGGCGAGATGTACAACAATTTTGTCAGTGACTTGCGACAGGTCAGTGGTTTTCTCGGGATCTTCCAGTTTCCTTCACCAATGAAACTGACTGCCACGATATAACTGAAAGATTGTTGAAAGTGGCGTGGCGTTAAATACCATAAAACCAACCTAAAACCTAAAAACCATGTAAATATGATTTACCATTGCTGCAATAAGATATGTTAACATTACTAGATATATTTTACCTCTAATATTACTAGATCTATTTTACCTCTAATATAGTTTTCTGTACCAGCTTTGTGTCATCCACAGCATCAAACATTGCTAACATAACAAGATGGGGATACTCTTCTGTACATATCTTTACCACATGTGTCTTCATACTCTTAATCATAATCTTTCTATCCTGAAAGCAAAAGTAAAAAATCATGCATTCTTGTTTTATAATACAATCAGAGAGCCTTATTGTCCTAACAGTAACAGACATGTTTAGTTTAAATATTAGAGGAATATCATAAATAATGCTAGGAACATCCAGGTTTGGTTTCATTAGTTCAAATAGTTTCATAGAAAAGATTATCAATGTAGATGATGACATCAACAACAATGGACAAAAGTGATGACAATACATCACATAGATCTATGACAAACATCACATAGATCTATGACAATACATCACATAGATCTATGACAATACATCACATAGATCTATGACAATACATCACATAGATCTATGACAATACATCACATAGATCTATGACAAACATCACATAGATCTATGACAATACATCACATAGATCTATGACAATACATCACATAGATCTATGACAAACATCACATAGATCTATGACAAACATCACATAGATCTATGACAAAAGTGATGACAATACATCACATAGATCTATGACAAAAGTGATGACAATACATCACATAGATCTATGACAAAAGTGATGACAATACATCACATAGATCTATGACAAAAGTGATGACAATACATCACATAGATCTATGACAAAGGTGATGACAATACATCACATAGATCTATGACAAAAGTGATGACAATACATCACATAGATCTATGACAAAGGTGATGACTATACATCACAGATCTGACAAAATAGATGACAATACATCACATAGATCTATGACAAAAGTGATGACAATACATCACATAGATCTATGACAAAGATGATGACAATACATCACATAGATCTATGACAAAAGTGATGATAATACATCACATAGATCTATGACAAAAGTGATGACAATACATCACATAGATCTATGACAAAAGTGATGACAATACATCACATAGATCTATGACAAAGGTGATGACAATACATCACATAGATCTATGACAAAAGTGATGACAATACATCACATAGATCTATGACAAAGGTGATGACAATACATCACATAGATCTATGACAAAAGTGATGACAATACATCACATAGATCTATGACAAAGGTGATGACAATACATCACATAGATCTATGACAAAGATGATGACAATACATCACATAGATCTATGACAAAAGTGATGACAATACATCACATAGATCTATGACAAAAGTGATGACAATACATCAAATAGATCTATGACAAAAGTGATGACAATACATCACATAGATTTATGACAAAGGTGATGACAATACATCACATAGATCTATGACAAAGGAGGAATAGTTTGACTTTTTTACTTGCAATAAATTAATTATCTGTTCTTTTTGTGTACAATTTCAAATTCAGGAAGAAAATAAAAAACTGACAGTGAACCCACCTTAGCGTTTCCATACCAGAAACAGTACATAGCTACTCTAGATCCGTCTCTTGTATGTAACATATGATTTAAAGAATCTCGTAATGCTTCTATCATCTCCTGAAATGACAAAATCATTTAAAATCAAAAACACACTGTGAAATCATTATTGTTCGTGGAATGTATTTTTGTGGATTGAATCCATGATAAATCAATGGCTTGATCAATACCTCAGACTCATCCAAGTGCCACGTTTTACCTTCATTATTTATTCTTTGTTATTATTATTATTATTTGTTAACTTGTTGTCATGAAGATAGCTGGGTCTTCTGCTCACTTGATTTTAATCAATCAATCATGACAATACCAGGGCATCCACTAACGTGATAGCTCTAATATGTATGGTTGATTAAGAGGCTGCTTTATATCAGTGTCAGTATTGACACTACAGAGTTTAACATGATAAAACTTTCTTTTAATGTTTGGAAAAGGCAGATGGTCATATTAGACAGGTATTTAAATTGGTTGTAATTTTTGATAAACAGATTTCCAAATTATTCAAATTTTGGTTCAGGCAGGATTTAATGCACATAGAGATAAAATATTATGATGGAAATCTTGTGAATAACTATGTACTTACTGATCTCATCTTATCTGAGGCATGAACAAAAAACTCAAAGAAAACTCTGTGCACCATTGAATGGACAAGTATTGACCTGTAAAAATAAGAAAATATTGTGATAGACTGTACTACATATGATATATAATGTATTTACTGAATATAAATGAAAATAGGTTTAATTGCCTTTTATGAGAAAACTAGGTCCAAGATCAGCTTTAAACCTAGAGGCTTATATGAGCTTGTATTGTTCATCTAGCATATGATTATTTATATCTCTTAAATCACAATGCTACTTCATGCCAAATACAATTGTACTTCAATTATTATTCCTAAATTTTATTTTTTTATTTTTCCCCATTCTCCTTTTCAAAAGGATACTTCATTTCAAACAAAATAACATTTCCATTTCTTTCCTTGAGGAAACTAGTTTAAATATTTTAAATTTTGGATGGACGCCAAGTGATACAAAAGGCTCACTTGGGCATTTGGCCAGTTAAGCAAATAAAAAGATCCATTTGATAAATAAAATTAATATTTTCTGTTTGACATAGGATAAAGTATTATAAGGCCAAAATAATCCTAATATATACTTGTCAATAAGAGGTAGTAAAGCTTCTTTCATGTTACTCAGTATCATATCCTTCTTATCTGGTTGTAACATCAACATTTGGTCCAGGCATCTCATGTCTGGGGTCTGAAATTAAAATACAATATTATTAGATCAAAATTCTACATATCATTACAATGACACGGGAGATCAATCGGTCTTCAACTGTTCATGTTCCTTTAAAGAGCTTTTCTGAGTTGATTAACTTCAATATATGATTATCTTTTGTCTCTGTTATTCTTTCATAAATGTAGTGTATCAGGTGTGAGATAAACTGTGTAAGACAGATTCTCATGTCACATTTCACAGGAAAACATCTGTAAAATTCCAAGATATCTCATATAAACCACTGTAAATAATCTTAATGACATCTTGATTTATTTATAGAAGAGCTGGATCTGCTACATTTGACCTTAAGGTTCATCTCTTTCAGGCATAGATAACCGTAACCTATTTTGGTTATCCTGTTTAGGTCCTTTGATTTTCTTTCTCCAAAAAACAATTAAATTATTTGACTTTCCAGTCTTTTAGTGTTGAGCGTATCTGATAAAGGAACTTGTATGATAAAGGAACTTGTATGTACTTAATTAGATATCTACGTTTTTGTCCTGTTCCCAATTTTTTTTTATTTTAAATAGAATAAATAATAAACATGTAAATAATATGTTTAATGAAATTATACATTAATTATACTACAGACTACCTATAAGCCTATGGCAGAATATGCCAATTAAACTAGGTTTAAGAAAATATGCCTATACATACTTTAAATAAAATAAAGCTAGGTCCATAAAAATCTTCTAAAAGTGACAGTCTCTGAGGTGCATTTGCATATTCATTATATGCAAATTCTACAAGATCTGATGCTTCCTGTAAAATAAATGGTATACTGTATAACCGGTAATTTCTGCAGCTATCTAATTTCTGCAGTCAACTCCAGACCGCAGAAATTAAAATCGCAGAATATTACAGTAAAATAAATTTTAATGGCCCGTAATATTAAATCTTTTCAAACGCTAACTCTAATTCGTCCAGAAGTGTCAAATATTTAATTAGGCCTAATTACTATATCCAGATAAAAAAACCAACTAGTACTATGTAAATGTTTACACAACAATTAAAGGTTATTTAGCTGTTAATTACAATTAATTATAATCCAGATAAAGAAATACGATTGTACCAAGCTGACACCGACAATAATTGAAACAATCACATGTTCAGATGTTTACAATCATAATAAAGTTTATTAAAGCAATATTTAAAATTGTTATAACATAAATTAACATTAGTGATTAAAACAAATGTTGTAGTAGCTAGCTACGATTGAATAATATCAAACTGTGTGATCTCAGGATTCATCTAAAGACCAAACAAATAGAAATGTATTTGTAGTAGAATTCCGGTTAAAGCCGATATTCTATGTCTACATTATACTTGAAGAAGTGAATATAATTGCTTCTAATTCTAATTCTTTTTTTTTTTTTTAAATTGTTATATGCTAAAGTATGAAAATTTGATTTTAAAAATATATATCCGAACTATCAAACATTACCGATATCGATCCAACTGTTGACTTCGTATTTCCTGTCAACAAAATAGATCGCGAAAACAGGAAAAAAATAGTTTCTTAAAAAAATTGAAGCTACCAAATGCGTATTCAGAAGCTATAACCTTTGAATAGTTTTTAAAGAACTAAATATGTTTTTATTCTAAGGAACACTGTAATTTTTTTTGGGTCAATATTTTCAATCCGCAGAAAAAAAAATCCGCAAAAATTAAAGGTCTTCTTTTTAGTCCAAAACTGCAGAAATTTCACACCGCAGAAATTACCGGTTATACGGTATTTAATGGTACAATGTATTCATGATTCAGGTTTTGTTATTTTCCAATACTTATTCAGAAACTGTAAAAATCATGTATATATAATTTTAGTTCTTAAAACTGATAAAGATATATAAAATTATGATCTTGTATGTTTAATACTAGATTCAACAACAGCACAGTTATATAATGGCAGTCAGAGAAAAATGGTGACCTTCCAACAATTACTGACAAACTTTATCACATTAAGTTGCATTGAGTTTACATCACCATAGACAGGTGATTGATGTTTAATGCCAAGTGAACAATTTTTCAGCCATGTCATGGCGAGAGTAAGTTACATTTTGATGAAATGATGATGATGTCAGTTTTGTACTGGACCAACATCAACAGTGATAGGTCACTGAAACAACAGTCACATCACTCGAACATATTATCCTGACTCAGAGCCCAACAAGTCTTTAACTTTGCTCTTACTCCTTAATGCTGTGTGTTTAGCGGAGAAGCAACAAATACAAATTTTATAATCTTTGGTTTGACCCAACCAGGGATCGAACCCTACATCTGCACTAACTATTAGTAGATATAATTTCATATTTATGTGTATAACATTATTGTATGGAGCGGATGTACTAAGTTGTTACAACTTGTTTCCAATCTAATTGTACATTTATAAGACAATAAAATATGCTTAAACTAAGATATAAATGTAACTACCACATGCTATGCCACTGTATAAAGTTATAAAATACATTTGTATCATATAATGTGTAATAATAATTATACATTAATTTCCATGATCTATCCAGAAGATAATGATTAAAAATGCACGTCCAAAAAAAAGATATTACCCTGTGTCTGACTAGTTTTCTGACATTTCCATGGAAACTCTTGAATACATGGTTTTTATGGTGTTTAGATCTAAAAAATAAAATCATATTCATAATAGGTTAGTATTGATAAATAAAATGTGTATACTAACTAGACTTGCACTATCATAATGTTTTATATATGATATATCCCTTCAATATATTTAAGGATTGATCGCAATTTTTGTTCGGTTCATGAAGAAATAGCCTCAATCAGGTTGTACACACTGTGCAACCCGCATAGCAGGTTACGCAAGGGTTAATACAACCTTATTGAGGTTATTTCGAATGAACTGAACAAATAATTTCGATCAATCCTTATAAATTAATTCAAACTTTTTTTGCTATGATATTGAAAAACATATTTATTTTTTCAAAATAAGGCAAATAATCGGAAATTAATTTAAATAACCTGATGACAACGGCATGCGACGCCTTGAGAACGACGTCTATTTTTTAGATTCAGTACATTTACAAATAATCTCAACTTTTTAAACCAATCAAAACACGTATAAAATGACATGTGACTCTAAAATTAATTTATATATGGGTCATTATTTGCTCTAGGGACCATTTGTGTGGACATGCAGTGAAAAATTAAAACTGAACTGAAACTAGAAAACTTCATAATTTTTATACAGCTACATATTCACTGTAACTGAAAAAAAAGGTGCAAAGATAATACGAGTATCAGATTTTTTCCCCCGTATCATCAAAGGAATCCTCCTCCTATTTTCACGTAACATGGACAGACATGATCAAATTAATAATTTCTGTGATTTTTAAATATTTAAACCCACTAATAACCATCAATTACCAAGCACAAGCTTACAATTATTCATTATAAGCTATTTATTTCATCAAACAGAGAAAATTTGATGGCCTTAATGACAGAAACCAGTTGTACATTTTCAAGAAAAATCTACCATGAAATATAATTTTGCTACAACACCATTTAAGTGGTACGACTCTCAATCTGTTGAAATTTTGAAAGACCCCGATTGGTAGCAGAATAACATAGCTTATAACACCACTTTACCGTCCGAATAAAGAATAATCAGGTTGTTGAAATCACACTGCACAACAAGTCGTTATCATGTAACATGGACAGACATGATGGAAAATAAAACTTTATACAAACAGAATGATAAAGATTGTTTTATATCATCTTCAACTGACCAAAAAGGTTCCTCCAGCAGTTTAGAAAGATCCACATACATCAAATTTCAACTCCAGAAAACATACAATGGCTTAATTTGGGGGCCGAATACTGAGTGAACATTTTAAAAATCAACAGAAAGTCCTTATGCCTTCTGTGCGAAAAATATCAATATTGAAAATAGTAAAATAATTAAATTCATTTTTATTAGTATAATAATTAAATTAAATTTTATTTAATTGTCCTTATGAGTGTCTTTATCTAGATCTGTGCAAGCTAAGTCAGTCTAAGCTGGACCATCCTTGAATGTACTGTCTAGAAATAAAATTAAATATCTGTCCAGTTACATGAATTTTCATGATATGACAAAGTAATTAACAGATTTAATGTCAGTTAATCATTTTTGTCCTAGCTAGTAGAAGATGCTTCAGTAATCTTTAATATTGTCACAGGGTGATTAATTTGATTTACAGGTTTTCAAATTTGTATATTCTGACTTAATCTGTCTGTCCTTGTTACATAATTTTTTTAGTAATGTCTGTCCAAAACAACTTATCTCGATTGATGATCGTCTGCATTTTTACCACACTGCGATATTTTTGTAATCCAAGTGTCCACAATATTCTTTTACAGTGAATGATGTGTAAGAACGTTAAAATCAATTAAAACCTGGTGTTCGCTATCATTTTTGTTTGATTATTTTCACACTAACGTAACTTAGATTTTTAACGTAACAATTTGGACAGACAAACTTCCTCGTTGTCGAGCTGTTATCCCCTGAACTGGAGGATTCCATCAACTGGATATAATAGATAAAGAGACGTATGCGCAAACTCGAACCTCGTTTTAACGTGCCTATTTTTATCGTTACCAAATTTAACAGTGGGGATTTCGCCTTAACGTAACCACCTAAAAATGGACAGAACTTTCCATCAACATTTCAAAGTTGTTTTGGGAAGTAACGAATGACAGTTAATAGCTTTCATAGATGAAGGTGAACGAGATAAATAAAACAGAGTTGACTGAGATAAATTTTTAAAGCAAATGACTTCTAAATAATTGGTATTAATACAAATCTTATCCAGCAAGTAATGGACAGACGTTACGTTAAAATTGTCAACAACTTTGCGATCTTGTAATTCTTTAAATAATTGAAAAATTATCTTTTTGAAAGCTGAGATTTGATTATTATAACCTTATTTGAGAATCTTTTCAAGCATGACCTGGTTTTTTAAACAAAACATGTGTAATTAATCCGGTGAATATAAGTACCGTTCACGTGTCCCTTTTCATGTCGGTAAATTCGGACAATTGAGCAAGATAACGAAAGTATTGAGAAATAATGAAATATGATATGAAGATGAAATTATTTATTTTATTTCTTCAAGATATAAACTACACATCTGCAACAGTTTTGCCAGCCTCAATAATATTGTACCTGTAAAAAAATGTATTTTTATGAGCATGCAATAGAAGTGCTGTAGACAGAAGAAAGAGCCATATATATATATGTTCAACATAAGACACCAAACATAACACAGGAGAGTACCAGATAACGAAAAAATTTATATTATACATGGATGATTCTGGTAAGAAAAGAAAATAAGGCAGACTTCCCGAAAACCGTCGGTCCATGCAGTAGGACCGACGATTTCAAAATATATATCGGACCGAATGTCCGGTAAAACATAGATATTTGAAAGGACCGGCGATTGAAATTTATTCCCTCCCAGTTTCCACTGCCAATGGCATTAAATTCCGTTTTCAGTTTTATTAAAATGTCAGACAGAGACTTGAAATTTGTTTATTTATTCTTATTCTGTCAGACCGACACGTTCCTCTTTGTACATAATCGAAACTCGTATACGTAAATGTAAACATCCTTTTAGTAGGAACCAGCACCTGCAAAACGTGGAAGATTAAAACTGAAATATATTACTGAGCACAGAAATAAGTTGACTTCCACACTCCCCAAGTATCAAAGATTGTTAGTGTTTAATTAAATATGTTTTGAGATGCTTATATATTAAAGATGACAACAGATTCATATTCTTAACTGAAATTAAAAATGTAGGTAAACCGGAAACTGACATTGATGTATAATATTCGGAACGTGATTGGACCATTAGATACGGATTGTTGGCTATATCTGCCTTATCTTTTTAGATGAAAATATGTATACAGAAAAACATTTAATTGAGTTGTTTAATGATCATGTCTATAGGTAATCTTGCATTCAGTTATGTATATAAAAAAAAAAAATTGACAGGTTATATACAATATTACAAAAAAATGGTGGGACAGACACAAAGCCCATGTGTCAGACAGAAAAAAAAAGTTTTCGCCAACTCTGTAATACCGAATGTTTGGTATAATAGTTACCTCAGATTTTGTCCGAAAGGCATCGATCAGTGTTTAATTTTATTTTTAAATTATATAATTTTCATTGTTTTCACCCCTTTTATACATTTCCGGTTTCAACCAAACCCATTTGTGAAGACGATCATGACACGATTGGTTATTTGTATATATATTAGCCAATGGCACGACGTCTTTCATACAACCATTGACCTATAGTACAAGGTCATCAAAACAACAAAACTCGAAACACACACTATAAAAGACATAACATATACAATTTTGAACAACACTGAAAACTAAAAATTGAATTACTTTAACCTCTATAAAAACCAGAGGTGAAATCAGGTGCCCAATTGCTAATACTAGGGTAAAACACTCTAAAAAGGCCAAACAAAACATTATGCACATGACAGTGAATTTTTTGGGGCTTTGTTTTCGGACCGGCAAAATATTTTTCGGTCTGACAAGATCTTCATGTCTGTCAGTCCGAATGACTGACAACTTCTCAGCAAGTTTCGGGAAGTCTGATAAGGCCAAAGAAAATTGATTGTTGGTTTCCCCTAACATAGGAAAAATTTGAAGGGCAGGCAGGCAGGTTTTTTTTTTTTTTTTCTCTCAAGAGATATTGCAAATCAGGGTTTTGTTCAAACAATTTTACATCACTCTTATTTCGTTTGATAAATGCAAACATTTCTGTACATGAACAGCCAGAATGGTTTCACTGGGCACACCGGTGGTGGCCATTTTATACATACTGTACGTCACGTACACGTTTTAGATCATGGTCATTTTACCGATATCGTAAGCGCTTTGGCGATCTAGATCAATGACCTTGACATGTGGAAAAAACATCGAAAAAGACACGACTGTAATTGTTTACGATAACAAAAATCTCCATATCACTGAGTTAGAAGACACACGGCCGGTGTTTATTTTATTTATTAGTAATAAAATATAACGACCCGGCAGTAAAAATTTGACCCGGTCGGGTTAGGGGAAACCGACATTCATTTTTCTTTAGCCTAACTGAAAATCAATGAAAAATAGCTGAAACCATCTACACCCACTTCCAATATATCATTTTTTTTATCTGTTCTGACCATGTCGTGCAACTTTCGGAATATTTTTATCAGAAGAAAATAGCTGAAATCAGTTAAATAACTGACAAAAATCATCCTTGATAATAGTTATTCATTTATCATGTAAATTTCTATTTCTACAAAATCACAAACTTACCCATATACTATTAACTTCTTAACCAGATATTTTGCAAACTTGGATTTGGCCATCAAACAGATCTGATCTGAAATAAATAATTATAACAAAAAATTAAATCTCATCTCATACAAGATGTATATAAAAAAAAATTCCTTTCCATTGACATATATATACATATGTGTATATTTGTGGTACGTCTTAAAAAGTAAAACTGTTTGGAGTGGTCTTTATTAACCTGTTCCTGGACAACATTTTCCCCACCCATTATATCTACTTTCCTGTGGTAATCTAATCTGGCACCCATTCATCCGTCAAAGTGCCAATCTTTTTTTTTCACCTACAAGGTTTATTAACTTATTCTCTTCATCAATATAGTTGAAACACTATTAACTTGATGTTAACAACATACAATAAATTAAAAATTAAGAAGCTCTCATACATGTCATAGTTAAATTATTATTCTGAACAAAAAATGTAAAAGTGTTCTCTGTTTAAACATAATTGATTGAGTGTTGTTTAACACCAACTTTAGCAATAGTTCAGCTATATTGTGGCATGAAAAAACTTTATGTTAACTTAGACACCTAACTGTTTAAACATTTTTATAGAACATAAAAATATTTAATGAATCCTGTACCTTTTACTTCTTCAAATACTATATCTTTCTGTTCCGTGGTACCATACTGTACAAGGCACTGTAACACTCTACCTGTGTCATGGGCAAACGCAAACTGAAAAAAACGTTAATATATGTAGGTCAGTGGCAAGATTAAAGCAAATTGTAAAAAAAAAACAATGACACAGTAAATATCTCAGACAAACTGTTAAAACATTAATACAGTAAAAATTAGTCACATGCAAAATAAAAAATAAGTTAGATTAATTTTATCCCAAAGAAATGTGTTAGTATAAAAAAATAAAGAATGACATCACATGTAGTATGAAGATTCTTGGAAGCAACGACAGTGAAATTGATTGATTGATTGATTAACGTTCAGTGAGCAGAGGACGAGAACAAGTTCAATAATATATAAAAACTATATAGAAATGATGGGTCAACCTAGTCAATGATTTTTGACTGCCACTGAAAAAGTATGGAGATTTGGGTAGGGACGAAACATTTAGTCTGATGTAGAGGCTACAATGCACATACTCTTTCAGTGAAATTGAATTTTGATGTAAAACTACTTGTAATAATAAAATCACAAGTAAATATTTCAACACCATAATAATCTAATTCTAATTAAAAATCTGAATGTTTTAATACCTCTTTCATATTTCCTTTAACAAATTCCATCAACTCTTTACACAACTCTTGTTTCTTACTTTCCTTCACATCATGTCTGAAATACAAAGAGCAACAATAAAATCTGTTTTTCCACCTAATGTAAAATTATTTGTACAATATAAATCTGTAAATACACTATAGGCAGACTCAATGTCAGGACTTTCAATATTTTTCAAGTGTACCAGTATTTCACTATTTACAGGTGACTTTCAATATTTTTCAAGTGTACCAGTATTTCAATATTTACAGGTGGTCTATTTTTTTTTTTAATTTGAACATTTTCATTTATATCTTATACAGAACTATTTAAAATCAGGAGGTACCACATACCATTTTAAACAGGTAAGTACCTAAATACCATATCAGTTCATGTCACAATGTACATAATGCTATTTGTAGACATCATGGGTTAACATGGTTAAGGGTGTTTAAGATAATTAGATGTTATATGGATTTTATTTTTATTTTTTTGTGGGGAGGAATAAATTAGCATC
This sequence comes from Bathymodiolus brooksi, assembly GCA_963680875.1. Lineage (NCBI taxonomy): Eukaryota > Metazoa > Mollusca > Bivalvia > Mytilida > Modiolidae > Bathymodiolus > Bathymodiolus brooksi. The sequence continues at coordinate 155,659,533 of OY804575.1, forward strand.
CAACAACATCTTCATTCATCCTTTACTGTTGAATCATACGAAAGACAGTTAAACAACTTGACCAATCTAACATTATCTCTTAGTCTGTGTACTTTATTACTTCAAGATTTTGTATGCTGTTCCCTGATTGGTCAGTTGAAATATGATCTCTGTTGTGACCCGATGTAGGATGTTGTTAGATGTTAGTGATTATATTGCCAAAAACTCAAACTAACAACAAATTTGATTAAGATTGACAGGTGTTTAACCTCAGGTTCAACAATATTTCAGCCATATTGTGAGTCAGTTTTATCGGTGAGCAAACCAGATTATTGTGGGGAAGACAATCATGTGCTTGAAGTCAGTGGCAAAGTATACCACATAAAGTTGTATCAAATAACCTTGTCACATATATGTTTCCAACTCAGACTTAAGTGGTAAATTCCAATAACGCATGACAAGTATATAATGTAAACAATGCACAACTATGATTATGACAAGAACAACAAGATGTTGCATGCTACATCGTGCTAAGAATACCCCCACTCGTTCATTTATAAGTCGCACAGTAAACAGGAAGTAGATGTGCGGTAAATCTGGAAAGGGGAGACACGGTACAAGTCACCATGCCAAAGCCATATATCAAATATAAAATCATTTCTTCCAGTAGAAGCTGAGATAACTGTTACGAAAGTTTTCATTACGGCAAACATGAAAAATTCTAAGTTGCACTGTAAACAGGAAGTAGATGTGCGGTAAACCTGGAAAGGGGAGACACGGTACAAGTCACCATGCCAAAGCCATATATATATCAAATATAAAATCATTTCTTCCAGTAGAAGCTGAGATATCTGTTACGAAAGTGTGAACGGACGGACAAACAGACTAACGGACAAGGCGATTACAATATAGCTCCCACTCTATGAGTGGGGGTATAACATGTATGACCAATTCCTTATAACTTTCCCGTACTTTTAATTCAATCTTTAGCAATATGTAAAAGAATTATCTTAACTTACCTCCTTAACTCTTCCCATATCTTTTTGGATCTTTGAATCATACTAAAGTTATTTTTCAACATCTTTCTTACTTTCTTCCTTTCTTTGAATGTCAGCTCTTTTAATTTTGTCTTTTTAGATTCTGAAATTGATCATACAAATTAAAGAGATATATAGTGGATGATTCATGCATAAAATTCATCCAATCAAAATAATACAACAAACAATTTCTCCCTCCCTTGCAAATCATAAATAATGAAATTTTGTAATATTAAATTTTTTAATGAATCTGTACTATGAACATTATTTCACATACCGGTATTTTGTACATGTACAATGTATATATAACATGTCTAATTATATCATATCTAAATACCTGAGGTTTCTTCTACTTGTGAATCCTCCATTTTGTGTTTTGCTATCAGTTTACTCTCACTCAGCTGTGCTTTCTTTCCCTTCAATGACTTTAACCGTCCAGCAGCAGTACTGGCAGCTCGCTTAAGCTTTACCTATAAATATATCAAAATACAAATTCTGTGTTACTTTGTAAACTAAACATTCATGAGATACTTAAGCTTTACCTATAAATATACCAAAATACAAATTCTGTGTTACTTTGTAAACTAAACATTCATGAGATACTTAAGCTTTACCTATAAATATACCAAAATACAAATTCTGTGTTACTTTGTAAACTAAACATTCATGAGATATTTAAGCTTTACCTATAAATATATCAAAATACAAATTCTGTGTTACTTTGTAAACTAAACATTCATGAGATACTTAACTTCTTGCAAACAAAAATTATTGGTAGTTCTCATGGAAGCTTTTGAAAAATTTAAATTATTTTCTTTGATGAAATAACTCTAACAAATGAAATTTGTGGGTATAATGTACATCCATTATTGCTCAAGATGAATTTTAGTCAAGTGATAGACCAAAAGTATTAAACATGAATGAATAAAATTATATGTACACTTTTTTAATGCATGTAGATCTAAAGTTGTAGATCATGATATTTTTATAGAACATTATTACGGTAAATATCTGCTTATGCCCAGATTGTAATAACAAATCAAAACTCCAGATAAGCTGCGTATTTGCATTTTTTACGCTATGAAAACGAGTAAAAACGCATGTATTATCAGATCAGAGTGTACACATTACGCATACATATTGCTGTGTAAGCAAACTTTCCAAATTCGATGCGTACTTGTACAGCCGTGTACATAACAATACATTTTTGTCTTTGAGAAATTCCCCGTAATTACTTCCCTTTATACTTTTCGAAGGAGAGCATATACATTCCGAGGGGTACAGAATGCTTGCCTTTCCAAGCATCAATGTCAAAAGAGATCTGATTGGATGTTTACGATAAATCATCCAATCGCGGTCAATATTACAAATAAATGCGGTTTACGTAATAAGTAAGAACTAAAACGAAAGTAAATTTGGGAACACGTTCTTCGTTGAAAACGAGCAAGAACATGAATAAGCGTGCTACGGAAAATTATATACTTAAGTTCCTGACAGTTTCATCTGTGTCTAGTGACAGTATAGTTAAAGGAATCATTGATGACATTATCAACACGGCTGTGAAAACTCCCGAAGTCGACGAGCAAAAAACAAAATATTTACAACATTTTATTAATAAACACGACACAATCGTGTCAAATTAAACAGAGATATACATTTCACTTGCATCCTGCATTTATTGAATAAGACTTGTGTTAAACATAATTTTAAAAGTGTACATGTAAGCAATCTTTTCTGAAGTAGAGAGTACAACAGTGCAAAGGAAATATGCAAATACGCATCATTTTCAAAAGTAGGGGGTAATTACCCTTTGGACTTGAAAATTATCTGGAGCTCTGACAAATGATTTAACATCTTTACCTTAATAGATTTTTTTCTTTCAAAAGGTTGAACACCAGGAGATTTTGGTTCACCTTCAGCAAATACTTCTTGTTGTGAACCATGTGGACTGTCAGACATTCTCCCTTCAGCAGCCTCTCTAACAGTAGACAAACGTGTTGTCAAGGTCGCCTTACTAATTTTCTTCTGATGGAATGACCTTTCTGCTCCATCTGGTTGACCTCTAGCTTTCTGTACTGCTCTTTCTAATGTGACATCTGCCCTTCCTTTTGGTTTTCTCATCCGTGAGAATGTTGTCTGCATAGAAACATCAGATACTGGCATGATAGAACTGATCTGACTGAGTGTGTCTGGAGTGTCTGTTTGATCTAATGATGAAAGATCTGTGTCACTGTACATCTGTAGATGGCGCTTTGTCATTGGTTTACGTGGAATATTTTCCAGTGGATCTGGATTAATGTGAGTCTTTCTTTTCTTCGATGGAGAAACTACATCAAATGAAGAGTCATTATCACTGTTTGGAGGTGCCCTAATCTTTCCCTTCTCCTTCTCTATGATACTGTCCCCTTCTGGGTTACCCCTGATACTTTTCTGTTTACCACCTTTTGGTTTACGTCTTGGCCTTTGATAAAACTCATCTTCAAATGATGAATCAGCATCCATTGCAAGTCTCATCTGCAATCAAACAGAATAATCATAAAAAGTTGATGATGCATGTATGTTATACTTGGTTAGTATTATCTTATTTTCTTTGATAATTTTAGTGATGTTTAGATATTTTGTTGTAATTCTGATATTCTCAGTGTTTTTACTATTGAAAATCAAGTTTATGTAGAGATGCAATACACACAAAAAATGTTTCTATTGGGCTATCAAATATCAGATTTCATAAAGGTGTTGAATAACTTTTCCAATTATTGAGATCAAGAAACGAACTACACCAAAAAATGACATCAAATTGATCATGTGGTCAATATTGCGGAAAATTCAAACTCATTTTTGGTTAAATGAATCTTTAACTACTAAAAGTGGTAAGAGATTATCATTATTTTTGCAGATTTGAACCAGGAAATGTGTCTTCATATGAAGTCTTACTTGTGCTTGATCTTACACAAACTGTAGAGCTTGTGTTATATGTATACTATCGACTTTAAATAAAACTTTGAATTTAATTGATTTCAAAAAGTCATAATATGCATCCTCGATATACGGATTCCGATTACCCCTGGCTTTGGTATCTTCAGACTCTTCATGCATCAGCAGGAGGGGTCAGATATTAAATTTCCATAATACCTTTCTTGGGGCTTGTGACGAGATAGGATGAGATACAGAGCAGAAAAATTATTTGCAAATCAATTTTGAACTAGATGAAGATATTTCCCTGCAGGGCTCACATTGGAGAGCGATTCGGGTGAAGAAGTCACCTTGTGGCTGCTCACTTTGCTTTGTACTAGTGCCAAAAGAGAAGTGGAAGTCGCCCTGTAATTTTACCAAGTCGCTTTACTAATTTTAACTGTTTTAACGGTAAAACATCGGTATATTTTTACTACAAAATTTCAGTTTTTCAAACCACCATTGTAAAGGGACGTAATCGAAACAGTTACGTATAAAAAAACTGTACTACGGATCCGTACTCTGGAAAATAACGTCGGTATTGTTTCATTTCATTTATTTGGGGTTTGATGGCGGCTATCTGGATACACTATATACAAGATGTGTAATTAATTTGATTGGAATAATGTTCTAGGTCACTCCCCAAGAATTCCCAAGGATATTGAAAGCATTTGTAAGGATTTAATGGGGCCAAAACTGGGAAATTTTGTTTTGGGGCTAATTTAGAGCTTTATTTTATGAGTGAAATACTAACTTTAATTAAAAATAGCAACTTTATGGGTGCCTCTATTGACCTGATTTTGGTATATGTTGTTCTGTAGGGTGTATTCTACAAAACTATGTCTCAGATTTCAAAAATGTTGTTTCTAAAAATATTTATGCCTCTTTGAAATTGGAAATAGAATGGAAGGATTAGCTTTTAGTCTGTATGACATAACAAATGAATGAAACCATATATCAAAATTCTGAGACACGGTTGTGTAGGCTGTAGTTAGATCTTGCAGAGGAAATAAAAATTTCTGGTGTGTGATTTGACCTGGACATGCTATTTTTAATCAGAGCATACCCTAGTTTTTTATGCATTATATTACATAACTTTTGATTAAATTTGATTTTGAAATATGAAATTTAGCTTACAATAAACAGAAATCTTTCAGAAACACATACCTGTAGATACCAAGATATTTAATTTCCATTTAGTAGTTTTTGAGAAATAATCTTTTAAAGATTGGTAGTCAAGGCAAACAAAATTTCCCTCTAGTGCTACCTTAAGTTTTTTCCTTTTTGAATGTAGATAATCTCTCTGTGTTTGATAGTAATATAAAAATGCAAATCTATATGTTCTTAGTCATCTTGGTAATGAATAAAATAAACAGATAAATTTTATGAATGACTGATGATGGCCTACCTGTATCTTCTATCTGATTTATGGATAGAAATGAAATATAGATTAATTATGTTTATTGTTTTATTGAAAATTAGTGATTACAATTTGTTTATAGAATTGACAGTACAAGGACTAAGGCACTACTGGTTTCTAATCCTTTAATCTTTTGTTTGTTAATTTAACAGCTTGTGTCAGGAGTAATTAACAAGACCTGGTTTGATGCCTCCTGGTCTTAAATTACCTTTATGTACACAATTCCTTGTGACAACTGAGTGCCACCCTTCTCCCTTTAAAAGTGGTCATTGAATTTTAATAATAAAAAGTTTTAACTAAAAATTTGACTTGAATTTGATGAACATCAAGTGTAACAGTAAAAAGATGTAACTTTGTTGTAACTGCATGGACATTCAATGTATAATGTATTAGTTTATTCACTGTCTATATGTATATTCTGAATATATTGCTATTGCTTACCTGTTCATTCATATTTTTTCTATGCACATTAAAGCTGTTTTAAAATGTAATTTGTAATTTAATTAATTACATTTGCAAAGTAATTGTAATTTAATTAATTACATTTCAAAATCCCTGTAATGGTAATGGTAATTTAATTAATTACTTTCCTATGTAATTGACCTCATCCCTGATCTGAAAAGGGTTTATTTAATACAAAAAAACAAGAAACAAATACAAGGACATATGTAAATCAGAGATGATATGCTAACAAAAACAAGGAATTAAACAACTACTGAATATACCTTAATGCATAACAAGTACATTATAACATGGCAGTGTCTATTCTTACAACAATTTTCAACAAATTGTTGTAAGAATAGTCGCGAATCTTATTCTTAAAACAAATGATATTACGGAATCCATTAAATGAGAAAACAAATTTTTATTTAAAATAGCAATCATATATAGTTGCATTGGGTTCCGTTACGATTTGTAACTTTTTTCATATAAATTATTATTTTATGATTACAGCCTTATAATAGACGTATTTTTATATGATTTATAAATAAAATAATTAAATAAGTTAGTTGGATTTTGTTTTATTTCAATAATAGAGAGAAAGGGTAATTGGTTTTTAGTCATGTCTAGTTGAACAATACTCACATATCACGTTTGTAGAATGGACGTATTGTAATAATACGAAAACATATATGTACCAACCTTAGAAAACAGCCAAAATCAACCTATTGGTGTTGTAGGCAATGCATCAAAATGTAAAATTCATTTGTGATCATTTGTGGACTTTTGCTTTAACACTTTTTTGTATTGCATTGTTTTTATATTTCAGATATTTTATCAAAATTTAAACTTCATACTTTTAAAATCTTCTAGCATTTTAAATGATTTTTAGAAGCTTAAAAAAAAACTTTTATCATGCTTTTTACGATTATCAAAATTGTATTTTATTGTTTTTATGTAATATTTTATTTCTATGATGATACATTATATGCTGTGCATAACTCTGCATATGAAGAAATGTATATAGATCTATATAATACAATTTAAATATATATATGATTAATTACAACATTATCTTTTTTGTTGTAAGAATAGGCTCTAGAGGCTATTATTACAACATATTTAATCTACAGGTAATAATTATTCGTTTCTCATTATCTAATCCGTAATATTATTTGTTGTAAGAATAAGATTCACAGCTATTCTTACAACAATTTGTTGAAAATTGTTGTAAGAATAGACACTGCCTTATAACATACGTATGCCACGATAATGGCTTTAATGCCCCGCGAATGTGAAAAGTAGTACAATTAGAGAAATATTTTGACTTCTCCCTGTAATCTCACCACTTCTCCCTGTTGTCTCTCACTTCTCTTTTGTCAGCACCTTAAAGAGAAGTCACTTCTCCCTCTGATTTCAAAGTAGTGGGAGCCCTGTTCCCTGTGCCTGTGTAATATTTCACCACTAGTATTTGATTCTTACATTTCAATTTTGTTTTCGTTTATGAAATAAAATGATATTTTGTTTGGGTTGACGACACTCTGAAAAGGATGGGTATCGAACACAAAAGGGGAGAAATAGTTCAGTGTTCGAGTTCCTGTGACAATAGTGTGACATACATGATAAAGCTGATAAACAAAACAGATCGGTCAAGAATTCGCAAACAAATAACAATATGGAAACGTTCTAGTAAGTTGCTTTTAAAAAGAAAATGATAACAGAAATAAATTGAACATATCTAACAGATATACAGATGGTTAAAAAGAAAATAAATTTGACGAACAAAACGCTGAAATGGGGAAGACGCTCTACCTTAATTTCTTGATTTTCAAATTTTTCCTCGTGGGTATATTTATCAACAATAGGCCGTGGATGTTGTCGTAAATAAGAATTAGGTCAGAAATCAAATATGAAATATCTGTGTAGAAATCTGATAACAAATAGAGTTTTGTTTCAACACTCAATAAAAAAAATACTTTATTTTAGTCTATTACGCTAAATAAATAATATATAACGACATTCAGCAATGCACAAATTTTCGATACCACTGGGTCAAAAATTAGGACGACCGAAACTTGACACATTTGACATTTAAAGTTAAAATAAGTCAGATCAAGGATTTATATAAATCCTTGGTCAGAAGCACAATTTGTCCAATTGTCCACATATTTTCAGACAATGATATCTAAGCTAATAAGAACCATAATTATGGGCCCACCCGGGTCTGGAAAAGGAACAATATCGACAAGAATTGTCAAAGATTTTAAAATGAAACATTTGTCAAGTGGTGATTTACTACGATCACAAATTCTTAATAAAACAAGTGAGTTACTGACTATATTAGAGCAGGTGCGAGCGATAGTCATACCATCATAAGATTTTCGTTTTAGGCTAAAACATAATGACTTTAATGTAAAACTTGTAAGCTATGTAAATGACACTGAAACTGAAAGGAACATGTAAAATGTCTGACAATTTGTTTTCATAGTATTCAACAAAAGTGAACAATAGATGTGCTAGTCATAACGTCATAAAAACTTCGTTGTTTCAGTGAGCTAGCACTATAAACATCCAACTAAGCATATTGGTCTAGTACAAACAAGACCTGGTCCTGATCCTAAAGGTCGCAATTGACGCTACTGGTCCCCAAGTACTGAAACTTTTTCTCTCTGGTGATTTACTGTCTTGCTGTAATTTCTCTTTGTACTGGAGTATTGAGTTGCTTAGGCTCAGGATCGGGGTATAGGGCTCGCTAGTTCTGGGAAGCGCCCTGTACTTTTGATGAATTCCTCCAAGAATGTTAATTTATTGTGATGTTTCTCTTTATTGGAGTCTCTAGTCAGGAGATGAAGTAGGTCAAAACTTTCATCTATGGTCTTTAATTGCACTGCGTGTTTGGCTCTCTCATGAACGTAAATGTGGCAGTGCTATATGTAGTGTTCAGTGGTTTCTTCTTCTCCACAGTCACATAGTGGTGTGAGGGACTGACCTATGTTATTCCGGTATTTGTTTAGTTTGCTGTATCCTGTTCCCATCTCTGTCAAAACTCTGCCTATCTGTGGGTTTGGCATATCTAAATGGCAGGCATTTCCAACCAGTGGTATCAGGCCTGCCATTTTATTTAAGTTGAAGTCTTCACTGCTTGTTTGACATCTGACATGGTGATGACATTATACTGTTTATTTAGGGACACTGACTCTTTTGCTGCTTCCTTTGCCAGTTGGTCCGCTATCTCGTTCCCGGCTATATTAGCATGGCTTGGGATCCAAGATAGGGTTGTTCGCATTCCATATCTCATCAATGTCCCTATATTTTCCTTAATGTGGGTGATCGTGTCGATGTAGTTTGAAGACTTCCAGTTGAGAGTCAGGATACCTACTGCAGTTTGGCTGTCTGACAAGATCTTGATATCCGTGAACCCATCCTTTAATGCAGCTATGCAGTGTTCTAACACCATGAGTATTGCCACAAGCTCTGCCAGCAGTATGGATCCTCTTTGTGCTACCGGTCTCTTGAGGCTGATTCCTTCGTTGTCACCTGGGTATAGCACTGCTCCAGATCCACATGGTCTAGGGTTACCCTGACATGAGCCATCTGTAAAGGCGACTATTGTGATGTCTGTTGTGTCTCCAATAAGATCTTTTACCACCTCTTTGCTTTCCTCAGTCTGTTCGGCTGTTCTGTTTTTTGAACTACCTAATCGGCTCCAGTAGCTTGGCGCTCTCGTTATCATGACATCCACCCCTGCCTTGTATGTGACTTCTGGCTCTATGAGTTTAATGTCTACTTTTGTTGCTTTGAACATGTCTACTGCTTGGGTCATTGCCTTCCCAAATGGTGATTCTTGTTGTTCATATATATCATCACTGCTGAGATATTCCTCCAATTGTTGTTTTACTGGTTCAGCAATGTTTTTTGACTGGATCTTGGCAATTTCTCTTACTTCTATTTCTTCTATTCTTAGGTCAACTGGTAGTATGTTGCCTTCTACTTCCATTGCCTCTCTTCCTGATGTAGCTGGTAACCCCAAGCATATTGATAATCCTTTTCTCTGGATCGCTTCAAATTTTTTCATGTTCTCTGTTGGTGTTATTTGCCAGACTGGGCATCCATATTGTAATTCTATGATTGAACTAACCAGGCTGTTGTATATTCTGAGTAGCTTCGTTCTTGAGATGTTTGCCAAACCTTTTATTTCTCTTATTATATAGATGGAATTGTTGGCTTTTCTCTCTACATGCATGATGTGGTTGTCAAATTTGATCTTCTCATCTAAGATAATTCCGAGTAGTCTGGGTGTTGGACAATATTTGAAACTGTAGTTGTAGACACCATCAGCTCATCAAAATGTGACTTGTTCTTGCCATGATATACCGGTAGGTTAAAAATTACTCATTTGCTATTTGACAACAATCACTCATTCACTCATTCTAAAGGTCATCATCCATTACTAAAACATTTAATGAAAATGTCAATTACAGTTTTTACTATCCCCTCCCCAACAAGATACTGGTTATTAAAAGTTTTGTCAAATTTAAGGCTAGGTGTACTTGATATTTAATTTTTGATAGAGAAGTTTTCCAGATAATTTCTGATTCTCTGTGTTGTTTCTTTTGATATTGATTTCAAATTCCAAAAAAGTTGTATATATATAAGACAAACACCTAAGCAGAAAGTACACTCAGGAGGAATTATATGCATTTTACAGGATTTAAAATGTGCATAAATAATCCAATGCTTAAAGGAAACTACCTTGAAATATATAGTACTCAGATGGTGGAAATACTAAAGAACTATAATTAAGTCTTAATATTTGTATTTGTTCTTCAATATACCTGAGAAGACAAATAAAGTTGTTAACATTTACACTTCTAAATAATAAGAACCAAAATATATGGCAAATACCGGTAAATGAAATTTAAACTACATGTAGATGTAGGATGAGGAACCAAGGAAAACAGATCAGGAATTTATAGTTACATGTGATATTTACTGGACACTTATATTGGCATCTATTGCAACAAGAGAAAAAATGCAAAAGTAGAGCTTAGAAAAAAATGATTGCCTGTTTGCTTTAATGGTTCTACATTTATTTGATGTTTATAAATATCATGATTTTGATTTATTTCAGGTGCTGGTCAGTCAGCTAAGGATTACATTGATAATGGTAAACTGGTACCAGATAATGTTATGGTAGAACTTATCCTAAATGAACTGCATGGTCTTAAATCTGAAAGTTGGTTGTTAGATGGTGAGTTTGTTCCACAGTCATTTGTACACTTGTCGGCTGGTTTAGTATAGATACAAAATGTAGTCAAACATCAATGTTAAATCTTAGGATGAGGTATACTTGGCAAACCTGGCTAAATGGCAAGTTAGGTTTTAACATCACTTGGTGTCCATCATTAACTCTTAACTTTTTTAACATTTTAATTTTCAAAATTGTTCAATCAAGTGGAACCAAACTTCACTTGGCAGAGTAGATTTGAATCTCCAATTTAACTTCATAAATCTACATTAACACATGAAACCTGTAAGAAAAATTATGATTAAAAAAAAGATGAGAATAATCAATTTAAAAAGATATGCTTCCAATTAATGGATTTAGGCTCGTGATATTTTGGCCCTTTCGTTAACACATCTCGAAAAGAAATGTTGTTGATAATGTTAAAGTCACCATTTATACAGTTGTCTATAACATGCATTTTTAGGAAAATTACATTTTTCATACAAGAGTCACTCATCAGCAGCTGATGTCTCTTTCAATGGAATTATTTACATACCCCTTGGTATAAAGAGATAGTCAGTTAGAATAGATAAATATAATGTTTTCGATGCCAATTTCATTTGTTTTTTGTTTCTTGGCTACAATATCAAGAGAGAAATAAGTGATTTGTAGACATTTTGGTTTTCAGTAAAGCACACTAATCTAGCTAAAACATTTTGTGTGTAAAAAAGTTAATAGATGATTATGAAAAGTGCCTTTATGCTAATCAACATCATAGAGTGCTGTAAGATTATATTTATGTATTCATTATATACTTTTCAGTGAAATAACATTAATTTAACTCACTGTCATGATATTAAACATTGTCGGTAACCCACAGATGATCATGCTCTGATTGCTCTCCACTCATCATTGCAGTGTGATCTGGTGCTACAGACAATAGATATCAAAGTACAATGTACATATTTTTGTCACAATTTAAACCTAATGTGTGATGTAATTAACATTAATATACATTTGTTGTTTTACATTATTTGAGTCACAAACAACATGAACTCTATATAATAAACAACTAACTAATCTTAATTTTTCATTATCAAAACTATTTCACTCGTTAACGAAAAAGCTTAACAATGTCAATTCACTCATGTAAGCACATTTGTGAATTATTGCATTAATTTTTCTGTCACTTGTTAGCTCACCTTGCCAAAGGCAATGTGAGATTTTGCCATCACTTGGCGTCCGTCGTCCGTTAACTTTTCACATTTTAATTTTCTCCTCTGAAACCCCTCAGCCAAATGAAGTGAAACTTGGTAGGAAGCATCTATGGAAGGTCCTCTCTAAAGATTGCTCATTTTGTCCCGATCCATTAACAATGTCCGCCATAGGCAATTCTTATTTCTGATTGGCAGATTTTTAAAAATCTTCTCTTCTGTAACCGCTTAGCCAAATGAACCGAAATTTGGTAGGAAGCATCTATGGCAGGTCTTCTATAAAGAGTGCTAATTTCGTCCCGATCCGTTAACAAACATGGCCTCCACAGGCAATTCTTGTGTCTGATTGGTTGATTTCTAAAAAATCTTCTCTGAAACTGCTTGGCCAAATGAATCGAAACTTGGTAGGAAACATCTTTGGAAGGTCCTCTATAAAGATTGCTGATTTAGTTCCGATCCGTTAACAAACATGGCCACCACATACAATTCTTGTTTCTGATTGGTTAATACCTAAAAAATCTTCTCCTCTGAAGCTGCTTTGCCAAATGAATCGAAACTTGGTAGGAATTAGCATCTTTGGAAGGTCCTCTCTAAAAAATTCTCTAAAAAATGCTCATTTTTTCCCGATCCATTAACAAGCATGGCCGCCATAGGCAATTCTTGTTTCTGATTGGCAGATTGTTTTAAATCTTCTCCTCTGAAACCGCTTGGCCAAATGAACCGAAACTTGGTAGGAAGCATCTATGGCAGGTCCTCTATAAAGATTGCTCATTTAGTTCCGATCCATTAACAAACATGGCCACCACAGGTAATTCTTGTTTCTGATTGGTTAATTTCTAAAAAATTGTCTTCTCTGAAACCGCTCTGCCAAATGAATCGAAACTTGGTAGGAAGCATCCTTGGAAGGTCTTTTATAAAGATTGCTAATTTAGTTCTGATCCGTTATTAAACATGGCTGCCACAGGCAATTCTTGTTTCTGATTGGTTGATTTCTAAAAAACCTTCCTCTCTGAAACCGCTTAGTCAAATGAATCGAAACTTGGTAGGAAGCATCCTTGGAAGGTCATCTATAAAGATTGCTGATTTAGATCCGATCCGTTAATAAACATGGCCACCACATGTCATTCTTGTTTCTGATTGGTCGATTTCTACAAATCTTCTTCTCTGTAACTGCTTAGCCAAATGAACTGAAATTTGGTAGGAAGCATCTATGGCAGGTCTTCTATAAAGATTGCTAATTTCGTCCTGATCCATTAACAAACATGGCCTCCACAGGCAATTCTTGTGTCTGATGGGTTGATTTCTAAAAAATCTTCTCCTCTGAAACCGCTTGGCCAAATGAATCGAAACTTGGTAGGAAACATCCTTGGAAGGTCCTCTAGATAAAGATTGCTGATTTAGTTCCGATCCGTTAACAAACATGGCCACCACATACAATTCTTGTTTCTGATTGGTTAATACCTAAAAAATCTTCTCCTCTGAAGCTGCTTTGCCAAATGAATTGAAACTTGGTAGGAATTGGCATATTTGGAAGGTCCTCTCTAAAAAATGCTCATTTTTTCCCGATCCATTAACAAACATGGCCACCATAGGCAATTCTTGTTTCTGATTGGCAGATCGTTTTAAATCTTCTCCTCTGAAACCGCTTGGCCAAATGAACCGAAACTTGGTAGGAAGAATCTATGGCAGGTCCTCTATAAACATTGCTCATTTAGTTCCGATCCGTTAACAAACATGGCCACCACAGGTAAATCTTGTTTCTGATTGGTTAATTTCTAAAAAATTGTCTCCTCTGAAACCGCTCTGCCAAATGAATCGAAACTTGGTAGGAAGCATCATTGGAAGGTCATCTATAAAGATTGCTGATTTAGATCCGCTCCGTTAATAAACATGGCCACCACATGTCATTCTTGTTTCTGATTGGTCGATTTCTAAAAATCTTCTTCTCTGTAACTGCTTAGCCAAATGAACTGAAACTTGGTGGAAAGCACCTATGGAAGGTTCTGTATTAAGTTTCTTCAAAGCAGAATGAAAGGTGAGTGACACAAGCTCAGCCCACTGAGCCTCTAGTGAAATATTTCTTGATAATTGAAAATCTGGATCAGTTTTATTTTATTTTTTATTCCAGGTTTTCCCAGAACAGTACCACAAGCAGATGCTCTCTTGAACAAGGAACCAGTTGATATTGTAATTAATTTAAATGTTCCCTTTGAAGTGATCATAGACAGAATAAAAGGACGTTGGACACATGCACCCAGTGGTAGAATATATCACACAGAGTTTAATCCTCCAAAAGAACAGGTATTGGTGTTATTTTTAATATGGGAATCCTGATACAACTTGGACAAAGGGAGATAATCAATATAGATTATTCAAATACCTCCACTTACTAGTATTAGGAGATTCAATTTGAATCTTATTGTTTAAGTTAGTTATGATAAACATTTGTGAATCCTTTTTACCAATATTTTTTTTAAGGATCTAAATGCAATTTGAACATTCAAACAACTATAATGAATTATCTTTTTCAATTTATCCATTTGGAAGCCAGAAATGGCAGAATTGCTTTTTTATATTATACTAATGGACAGTTTTTGACCAGAAATTAAACATTAAAAATTACAAAATTGATATAAATTAGACTCATACAGGAAGGATTATGGGTGCTTTATAAAATGTTCTTTTCTTTTGCAATCATAATTTCAAGACAACCACCACCATAATGGGTTTTTTTTAAATTAAAGTTTTCAGCTCTAAAACTGACTAACAATTTGAAAGTAAGCATAAGAAGAATGTTTCTGTGATGTTTTTGAAAATAAAGATGGCTGCCATGAATTAATGTGTCTATTTATTTACCACATATTAGCTTTCAGTGTGAAAATATGAACTATCAGAGCTACAATATAATTATATTCAGACTGAATTATATATCAATCTGTAAATGAAGGATCATTGGATGTTCCTTTACAAAATTTTTTTTTTTTATTTAAGTCCATGATGGCCGCTACCACAATAATAATACTAACCTCTGACTAAAGAAAGAATACTTTAAAATAATCTTTTCAGAAACATTTGAAAGTAAACTGTTCTGCTACAAAGTTTACATTTGTTTAATATATTAGAAGTACAAGGTGTCCACTACTACAAGATATAGTCCAACACAGAATCTTGATGGAAAAATGTCTACTCATAAACGACTGAAATGAATGAACCCCAACTATATATATTTCTGAAGCAAGATTGTAATTCTATTTGTAATATTAGAATGACCAGGCCTGTAATAAGTGTAATATATACCCGTATTGCCGTAATAAATACTCTTAGGAATTACACATGTATTATAATATATACAAATTCTTTAGACCAGACCAAATAGATAACTGTGTTATCATAAGGGTTTTTTGTTACAGCCAAATGAACATATACCTCATATGTAAAGGTGACAGAACTTTCTTTCTTTCTTCAAAGTATCATTATTATATTTGGTTGTATGTTTCGATTAATATAAATATGGTACCAAAATTCCCACAAAGTAGTTTAATTGCATAGTCAAATAGTTTTTGGAGTTAAATGAATTTCTGATCAAATTTAAATTGGTAGATCTATATAAAATGTCATTCAATGTTGTATTACTTCAGGGTAAGGATGATACAACAGGAGAAGATTTGATACAGAGAGATGATGATAAACCTGAAACTGTCAGAAAAAGATTGGAGACATACCAAGATAATACACAACCTGTTTTACAATACTTCAGGTAAAGCATATTATATTAACAATAACATTACAAGGGAACTCCATGGTATAGAAAGGATATCTAGTTTCTCTACTCTTATGCTTAGAGAATGCTACTCCTCTTGTAAATAGATAAATACTTACAGCTGCCTCTAAGCAGTACCATGATATGTTATGGTCGGTCATTGGTGGCCAGTTTCAAGAAAAAAAATTCAACTGAACCCAAAATTTGTGCATTTGAAAAAGCATGAAAACATGTTGTAATCTTAAGTTTTTTTATGAAATAAATGTAGACTGTTGTTAAAAATTACCTGATGACATCAGATGGATGGATATTTTTACCATCCATTTTTATCCAGTTTACAGAATCAAAATATAATTAAGAAAAAATCAGAAGGGTAACAGATTATTTTGCAGACAAAATGACAGAAGGGAACATTCAATATAATAAAGATAAATAACATATAATTTAGAGGGTGACACAGATATTGTAACCCTGTGAAATATATTGTCAACCTTGACTTCGCCTCAGTTGACAATGATTTCTCGGGTTTACAATATACTCTGTCACCATTTAAAATATATGTTATTTATATAGTGATAAAGTTTGTCAGAGACTTACAAGAAAATAATGAATAGGGTCAGCAAATGTTGTTTTGTAACAGACTCCCTGTTACCCTTGTAACAGACTCCCTGTTACCACTCCTAACAGACTCCCTGTTACCACTCCTAACAGACTCCCTGTTACCACTCCTAACAGACTCCCTGTCACCACTCCTAACAAACTCCCTGTTACCACTCCTAGCAAACTCCCTGTTACCACTCCTAACAGACTCCCTGTTACCACTCCTAACAAACTCCCTGTTACCACTCATAACAAATCCCTGTTACCACTCCTAACAAACTCCCCGTTACCACTCCTAACAAACTCCCTGTTACCACTCTTAACAAATTCCCTGTTACCACTCCTAACAAACTCTCTGTTACCACTCCTAACAGACTCCCTGTTACCACTCCTAACAAACTCCCTGTTACCACTCCTAACAGACTCCCTGTTACCACTCCTAACAAACTCCCTGTTACCACTTCTAACAGACTCCCTGTTACCACTCCTAACAAAATCCCTGTTACCACTCCTAGCAAACTCCCTGTTACCACTCCTAACAAACTCCCTGTTACCACTCCGAACAAACTTTTACTCATTGGTATGTGCTTAACGTTGTCTATTACATGCAAGCAGAGTGACCTAATCCCCATACACAAGATGTCTTTCAACAGAATAGTTAAAATCATATAAGATTTACTACAATAATTTATTTTTGTATCCTAAAACATGTAATAGAAAGGAGATCAGCAGACTTTCAGAGATTTATGCTTTATTGTTGCAAATAGAAATTATGACTTGTAAAAATGCAATTAAAAGAAGTCAAAATATTTCTTTATATGATCAAGAAAGGTTTTTCTTGCCAATTTCATTAGTAATTGTATGACGTTTTCTTTTTCAGAGACAATGGTTTGCTAGAAGAGTTTACAGGGAAATATTCAAATGAATTATGGCCCAAAGTGCACAAATTTTTATCCACAAAGATTGAACCAATACAATATACTAAATATAGTTAGAATGTGGTTTGTTACGTTTTTAGTTAACTTGCCTCTAGTAGGTTGTGCCATTCAACCAGCATTGAAGAACCACTCAAAATATTTGTGTTAAATGGGTTTCTTCATGTAAATAAATATGTACAGCAATATCAGGGGGCAGAATGTATGTCAAAATTGGAAGCCATTTTTGTGCCGCTTGAAGGTAAGTTTTTACGTATAGCATTAGTTATTGTAAGGATAACATTACATGTGATATTGTGTCAAATGCCTCTAAACATCCGCTAAACAACAGTGTGTCCATCGTTCAAAAACTTGTCAAACTCTCAAACATTTTTCCACCTGTTGCGAAAACGTTGTCTAACTTAGTCGAAGTGTTTGAGAGTTTGACATCAAGTTTTTGAACGATGGACACACCGTTTTCTAGCAGACATTTAGGAGCATTTGATGCACTATCACATGTAATGTTATCCTTACAATAACTAAATGCCGTAAGTTAAAACTAACCTTCAAGCGGAACAAAAATGGCTTCCAATTATGCCGTACATTCTCCCCCCTGAATATGTCTTCTTTCAACAATTCGCTTTCACATCTTCAGCTTTTGTTTTTAATTTTATAAATGGACAAATGTTTTAAGTTTTGACAGTGCCTTTCATGCATATTGTGTGCATGCCTTGTTATTGTTTATTTTATTATATATTGTGACATGAATGCATTCTTTTCCTTTTATCTTTTTTATGGTTTTTATACCAGAATGTAAACAACAGCTAAGAACTATGAAATAATACACCCACATATATGAGATATTACTGACTAAATTTTGGCTGTAGTTTTATTACTCTCATAGAGCCATGCAATAATCAACGACTTAGATGTGATATTGCATGGCCTCGTGTTACAAATCATTTATACCACAGTTTTCGAGTTAAACACGTTCGATTGTTTGACCATTTAACTGGGAAAACAGTGCTATAAATATTACTTAGATTTAAAAGCTCACTATAGCTTGTGTTATGCTAGTTTGTATGTTTCTGAATAAAGTGTATTACCAGTAATAGGTTATTATACAGTGTTATGTACAATATGGGAGAATATTTTCGAGTCTGTATTGTATTGAAAACCGAGTCAAAGGAAAACGAACCACTTAAAGCACAAAATGTTATAAATAAGACAGGGAAGTTGCATGAACAATGTCATAACAAGTGAAAATGCATGATCGCCAATATTTCGTCTGAATCGCCTGCACCTTTGTCGAGGCATTCGTCAGTATTTGGTTGCATTTGACATTTAATCATGGCATCATTTGGTCTTATTGGTAGAATTGATCCATTCGATGAAACAATAGAATCATGGGGAAACTACGTAGAACGTCTAGAACAATATTTTGAGGCCGACGAGGTCGAAAACACCAAGAAAGTTTCATCACTCCTCACCTTGATCGGGGGGGAAAACATATTCCTTACTCATAGACCTCACATTTCCCGATAAACCATCAATAAAAACATACGATCAGCTGACACAACTATTAAATAAACATTTGTCGCCCAAGCCCCTTATTATTGCAGAGAGATATCGTTTTTATAAACGAGACCAAAAAGAGGGGGAGAGTGTCAACGAGTACGTGGCACAACTAAGAAAGCTTTCCAAGTATTGTGAGTTTAACGCATTTTTAAACGATGCATTAAGGGAACGACCATTTATCTTGATGGTTTTTTTCTAAAAAAAATATTCTGATTCCCAATGTTGCTGAAAAAAATATTCTGATTTTGGTGGAGGAAAAAAAATAATCTGATTCAGAGTTTTTGTCATATAACCTAATGTTAAATTCTGGAAAAAAAAAATTGCGCTTCGCGCGACAAAAAAAATAATATTCTAACTCTTGTGTTTTCTGAAAAAAAAATTCTGAACGAAACAAAAAACCATAACCCCCCCCCCCCCCCCTTCAAGTTAAATGGTCGATCCCTAAGAGACAAAATTGTCCGTGGGCTACGAAATGTACACATACAGAAACGTTTGTTAAGTGAATCAGAATTAACTCTCACTAAAACTAGAAATAAGTGTAGCAATGGAAACTGCTGCAAAAGATGCATCAGAGCTCCAAGGTAGTGCACAAGCAGGGCAAGTCAACAAAATTAAAATGGCAAAAGGCAAACAAACAGTAAAATTCAGTTCAAGTAACAATAAACAGTGCTATCGTTGCAATGGCAAGGGACACAATCCTCAAAACTGCAAATTTAAGGAAGCAGTATGTCATGGATGCAACAAGAAAGGTCATATTGTCAAAGCATGCAGAGCAAGCAGTAAGCCACATTTTAAGAAAAAGACTAGATCTTTGCACTGGACAGGTGAAAATTCAGAAACTGATTCAGATGGAGAAGTCATTATAAGTACACTACAAGTAAACTGTTGAAAACAGAAACAAAGCAATCTTTGTAGCACCTAAAGTGGATGGTGTAACTTTGAATATGGAATTGGATACGGGTTCCGCTGTTTCTGTAATAGCAAAGGATGACTTTATCAAGAAGTTTCCAAACCGTAAAAGATTGACAAAGACAAAATTGCTCTTGAAAACATATACAGGAGAAGATTTGAAACCAATAGGTGTTGCTAATGTAAATGTACAGTATCGTGAGAAATCATACAATAATTTACAACTCTATGTTGTAGAAAAGGGTGGTCATGCGTTATTTGGTAGAGATTGGCTAAAAGAAATTCCACTTGATTGGAATAGTATTAAGTCATTAACAGCACAAAAGAAAGAAACTCCGAAATCCAGCCCTCAACTGGATGCTATACTAAGTAAGCACACCGCCGTTTTCGATGAGAAATTAGGCAAGAACAGTAGCATGGCTAGCATACTCGCTTCGAAACAAAGTTAAGAAAGAACTGGTCAGATTGGAGAAAGAAGGAACGTTAACAAAAGTGAACCATAGTGAATGGGCTACACCCATCGTCCCAGTTCTTAAGAAAAATGGAGATATAAGAATATGCGGTGATTTTTAAAGTAACCGTAAACCCGGTACTGAAAGTAGATCAATATCCGTTGCCTAAAATCGAGGATATTTTTGCAAAATTGGTAGTAGGACAAAGATTCAAGATATTAGACTTGACACAAGCTTATCTACAATTACCTTTACATGAGAATTCAAAGGAATTAGTGACAATAAACACTCATAAAGGGCTCTATAGATACATTAGGATGCCATTTGGTATTGCTTCAGCACCGGCAATTTGGCAACGTACTATAGAAGAGGTGTTGCAGGGTATCCCTGGCATACAGGTCATGTTAGATGATATGATTATCACGGGTAAAGATGATCAAGAACATCTCCAGAACCTAGAAAAAGTGTTGTCAAACTTGAAGAATACGGATTACGATTGAATTTGAATAAATGTCAATTTTTCAAAGACAGTGTTACATTTTGTGGACACATTATTGACAGAGATGGACTTCATAAAACACCAGATAAAATCCAAGCAAATACTAATGCTCCAAAACCTGAGAACGTTACACAGCTCAAATCGTTTCTAGGACTAGTGAATTATTATGGTAAATTTTTACCAGATCTTGTAATTGTGCTCAATCCGTTACATCGCTTGCTACACAAAGGTCAACAATGGAAATGGGACCAAAGTTGTGAAGATGCATTTCGAAAAGTGAAAGAACTTGTAACATCCAAACAAGTACTGACTCATTACGATCCAGAGAAACCGATAAAACTGGCATGTGACGCATCAGCCTATGGAATTGGGGCTGTAATTTCCCACATTATTGAAGGACATGAAAAACCAATAGCCTTTGCTAGTCGGACACTCAATTGCAATCCAGCAGAAAAAACTACGCACAAATTGATAAGGAAGCTCTTGGACTAATATGGGGAATAAGGAAATTGCATACATATCTCTACGGACGAAAATTTATTCTAGAGACTGACCATCAACCTCTAGTGCACATCTTCAAGCCTGAATAGGGAATTTCTTCAACAGCATCTGCAAGAATTCAAAGATATGCAACATTTCTCTCTGGATATGATTACGAGATAGTATTCCGCAAAACTGAACAACATGCCAATGCCGATGTTTTATCTAGGCTACCTTTACAAAGCTCTGAAAAGGAAGTCGACAACGAAGAGCCAATCAATGTGTTTCACGTTGAGCAAGTTGAAAAGTTGCCAGTATCGAATAAGGCGATACAAATCGAGACAAGAAAAGACAAGACTTTAGCACTTGTACATGTTTTCGTACTGAATGGATGGCCGCAAGCGTATAAGAATGATGAACTAGCTCCTTACTATGCTAGACGTGACGAATTAACAGTGTCTCAAGGATGCTTGATGTGGGGAATACGAGTAGTCATACCTATTAAACTGTGCTCTCAGGTTCTCGATCAAATTCATGAAGGACATTTGGGAGTAGTAAAGATGAAATCATTCACACGTAGTCTAGTATGGTGGCCCAATATTGATAAAGATCTTGAGTCTTTAGCAAAAAAGTGTGAAGGTTGTCAACAAAATCGCTCCACTCATTCCATGGGACTGGCCTTCTCAACCGTGGGAGAGAATGCATGTTGATTTCGCTGGACCTTTCCTCGGATCAATGTTCATAATAGTAGTGGATGTTATGTCAAAATGGCCGGAAGATATTCAAATGTCAAAAACAACGTCTATACATACCATCGCAGTCTTGCGAACGATCTTTGCAAGAAATGGAATACCATCACATGTTGTAACTGATAATGGTCCTCAGTTCACGTCATCTGAATTTCAACAATTTATGGGTTTAAATGGAATAAAACACATAAAGATCACACCTTATCATCCGTCAAGCAATGGACTAGCTGAACGGTTTGTTCAATCGTTTAAACAAGAAATGCGTGCTAGTAAAAATGACTGGAACAATTTCGAAAAAGCTCGCCAAATTTCTGTTAGATTCATGGGAAGGAAACTCAAAACAAGATTACACAATATTAAACCGAACATCAAGAACCGAGTCATTGGTAAACAGGAAGAAATGTGCAATCGTAGGAACTTTCATAACCGTAATTTTGAATGTGGACAATCCGTAGTTGTTAGAGATTACAGAGGAAACAACAAGTGGACATCAGGAACTATAGAGCAAAAAATTGGACCGATGTCGTACCGTGTAGAAACAGAAGCAGGAAGTGAATGGAGAAGACACACAGATCAAATTCTGGACTCTAAGCGTACCGACACAAAAACATCTGATGACAACAAAATGTTACCGTTGAATATTCAGTTACAGAACAACCAATAGCTAAACCGAAAAGTGTTGTAACAACTTCTTCATCAACTCAGAACAATAAATCAGAAAGATGTTATCCGCAACGAGTCCGTAAACCACCTAGGAAAATGGAAGATTATGTGTCAAACTGAAAGCACTGTGTAAGGGGCATAATAATCCTCGTGCTTCAGTTGAAACCTTAGGGTTTCGTTGTGTATTTGATTACTAGTTTTAGTGTATCCGTATATCCGTAGATAGATTCGTAGTTAGCAACTTTTCACCGGCAATCTTAAATATTGACTTTAACTTTGATTTTCAATTATTTCATATTTTTGAAAATTATTTCTAATATGAAGAGACTTTAAAGTTTTGATTTTGATAATTGTTTCATGTTTAATTGTTTAATTTTTCCAGTTAATTATTCAAAACTTAGGAGGGAGAAAATGTTATGTATTGTACTACTCCGGATTATCTTACCGTTACCGATTCTATAATTAGTCACGCCGCGCGTATGAAAACCTTATGTTAATTAGTTCTTTGTCCATATATAAAGTAGTTCTAGAATGTAAGCATTGTCCATATTGTGCCCAGGCCTCAAACATAATAGGATTAATAATTTTCATCTTCATTTAAGATTGCCAGCATCACAAACATTTCTTTTATTTTGTTTATGTTATGTTAGCAGATAACATAAGAAAGCACAACTTGTTTCCCTTATAGCAACTGTACAATATCGAATACATATGGATATTTCAAGAAATCCAATACAGAAAATATACGACTTCGGTTGTACAATACTGAAAATATAATGTATTGTCACATGTCATAAACGAACTTTTCTCATTGGATTAAATTATAGCTGTATATTGGATATAATTACATGATGATTTCTGTATTGACCTTGTTATTGGTCCAAGGCTAGTTTTATTGGTCTGAGATAAAACCAAAGGCATATACAGCTGGCACAGAACCAATAACAAGCCCAATTATCATGTAATTATTTCTTTATTAAGGAACTGCTAACTTCGAATGTTTTTTGTTATTTTGTATCTTTTTATTTGCGAATGTATTCAACATCTCTTTTGAATATCATACTTGTGTTGGGTTTTTTTTGTCCTTTATTGGCAATGCCAGTTGAGCAGATGACAGTTCAGTCTTTGTTGTAGCATGTCAACTAAGGGAACAGTCATTATTTATCAGGTGGAGGGGCTGGAAAATTTTAGGGGGGGGGGGGTAAAAAAACAAATTATATAGGTATTGTGGGGGTCAATTTTTTAAAACCACTCAGCTTAGGGGCGGTCAATTTATCCTTAAAACATTTGGTTGTAAAAAAAAAGTAAAAGTAAAAAAACAAACAAAATAAATGAATGAATAATTTTGAAAACCTAAACAGTTCTAAACACTTAAGTGTGAAGGACATGAGAGTAAGGGGTGATATTCAATATAACGTTTAAATAATTAGTAATGCAACTTTGGGAAGTATCTAACTAGGATTTATAAATATCAATATAGCTATAATTATCTGGAATTTTATTCACATGTATTTTGAAATGAAAGATTCTGATTAAAAATGAACTCAAAGCAATTAACACTAAGTAGTGAACCAAAGAAATGTTACAGCCGTTCTCTGCAAAGAAGTACTGGTGTTATAGATTCGAAAAACTATATACGGATATCCGCACAGTGCACACAAACTATTGCAGACAATCGGAATAAGCTAAACGGCTTATTACATGTGTCACAATATTCTAAATTCGAATTCCGATCACTTCTAGGATTAGCAGTTCTAGATGAATTGCAGAATATCTCGATTTAAACAATGTGAAAAACATGAATAATTTATTAAGAAAAAACAATGATCAGCCTACTAATAACATTGACGTAAGTTGTGTACACAGGGGGTAGGTGCGTCCGAAAAAAAAAAAAAAAAAAAATACTATATAATACTACAAGGGGGCGAACTCACTTGCTCCCATTTTTTTAAGTCGTCGTGTTAAATTGATCGTAACTTCGGAACGCCTTAATATTTTCAAAAAATGTTTCCACCAGTCGAAAGTCAAGTAATTTTCCTTTCCAAAGAGACCCCAATTGTTAGTGTAGGCCTCCGAACTGCTGAGGTATCATACACGAACCAAAACAAAACGGCGTGAAAATCCGAAGTCGTACAAACGCTGGGATGACCACTTCCCATCTGTGTACAGACTTTCCCATGCGTAAACGAGTCATTTTGACTAGCTAAATACTTTCATCCATTCAAATTATGATAAAATTTCTTACCTTACGTCAATTTATATGTCCTTTAAGTCTGTTTTTGAAAGAAATCCCATTTGCATCCTTGACAAACGCCATAGACGTGAAAATTGAGAGAGTTCTAACGGGCTTTTTGATTGGCTGAAACACAATCAAGAGTGTTTCGGCCAACTATTATTTCAAACACCATTTAATTATCCAACAATAATTATTTTTTATTTATATAACAATATTCCTCAAGTTAACAACAAATGCATCATAAGTTGTAACCATCTTCTGACATCTTACTAAATTACTAAAGTGATCACGTCATTACGTTGAAATAAGACAAGGACAACGTAATGTAATGAACGTTGCAATCATATCTGGGTCACGGGCACCTGTTACTAACTGTGAATGCGAATATAAAATAAACTGATGATTGAATATTAATTTTTTCTTATGTTCTCCATGAGCAAAAATCAATATTTTCAATAATTTTGTAATTTAATAGTAAATACGCATAGCATACGTACAATAACCGTAGAATGAGGAAATTATAGTACACGTGTATGTACGTTGTTAAACAAAGTTTGATATTTGTTCACATTCTTTGTATTTCCCTTTTTAAAAGATTTTCGTGTTGGTTTCCTAGTTTTGTTGTATCGTGATTTTCTACTTTCATGGTAAAAATCGTTTATTAATGGTTAGAATCAAATAATTTCGATCAATTTCACATGCATTAATTATTCTTGGCGAATTTTATGTACTGTTCTGTTCCGGATTCCAACCACAGTGGCTCGTCTTTAAGATATAAAATATGCACCCCTATATCATTTTTAAGATATATATATATATTATATAAAAAAAACAACTAGGCGTGTTGGGACCTCATCTTCATCTTATTGAAAATTAACTTGTTCTTGTCGTGATATCAGTGCCTGAAGGCCAGCCTAAGGCTGGCCCGAAAAATTTTGTTTGGGCCAGTAAAATATTAGTCACTGGCCCAAATGGCATAATGGTGGCCCATACATTTTGTGACATTTTGTTTATGTAAAAAAGACATCAGATATCAATATATAAACAGTTTTCAGGTTAATTGTTTTTTATATCAATAACATTAAAATTCATACTTTCACTAGTCTCACGGGGGTTGGGGCTCTTCAAGGTAATTTTGTACAGTAAACGGGGTGTGCAGCTGAAATTGCGAAAACACCCCAATGCATATATTGCTATCAAATGAAACCTGAATTTACTTGTTATAACCTTTTCGACAACCTTGACGCCATTGTCTAGGGTGGTCTCAAGAAACGATGCTAGTCCGTTGGATGGGGAAAATAAAAGGTTGGTTTGTGTAAGCGGAGATCAATGCCATGATCACATTAAAGACATCCGGAAAAGAGTAGGCTAATGCCACTACAAGGACTGCTCTTGTACTCCCCAAAGTAAAGAGTGACATCACTTGTTTCAATCCACTATGAAGAAGTGATTTTAAAGTAAAATAACCTCTCAGTTCGGGGTAATGTCAGTTGGTTATATATAGCTGAAAAATTGCCGTAAACAACAATTACTCACTGACCCCCAACATGATGTTAAAAACATATTCTGTCTCAAACATAAATGTCTCCATTTATTAATCTACTATTTAAGTGGTTATTTTCGAAGGGGTGTTAATTTTACCATTTTTAGTCAAACTGTTCGCGTGGGCTCTAATTTTGCGAAAATTGGAAAAAGCAAAATTATAAATTTTACGATTTCAGCTTTATCTTAAAGTCATTCAAATAAAGGCATCAAACATTCTGGAGATTTTGATAAAAAAAAATCAAACGTGAATACCTGGGTCGTATTATAGATAATGTTGATTTTTTTTCATGAACAGTCATGTGCACATTTTATTTTCATCAACAGTCATGTGTGGATTTTATTTTTCATCAACAGTCGCTTGACTATTTTTAATTGGTAATAATATTAATGTGATTTCTATGTGATAAAGTTTGTCAGTGACTTGCAGCAGGTCGGTGGTTTTTTCAGGGAACTCCGGTTTCCTCCACCAATAAAACGGGCCGAATAAAACTGACCGTCACGAAACAAGAAGTGTATTGTTTCGTTTCAACGGTCGGTAATACAAGCTATTTAACAACCTCTACACTAAATACAAAATATATTTGGGCGGTATTGATTAAATTACACGATAGTCACCGTGCTACATATGATGATAGAAGAAAATCATATGAATGGTTAAAGCACCAAGCATTAAAATGCAACTTATCTCTTTGAAGTTTAACTTTTTAAGGAATCAATCTTATCGGGACAAATCCGCGAATCAGAAGCAATAATTAAACTGTTGAACTTTCTTGCATAAGGTTCTTGAAATCCGGACACGTTTTATACGAGTGATTGTTGCTGTTTAACGCCAATTCAGCAATTTTCCAGCTATATCATGGCGAGAACAAGTTAATTTTCAATGAGATGATGATGAGGTCCGCTTTGTACTAGACCAACACGCTGAGTTGGATTTTTATATTGCTAGCTCAATAAAACAACATTCCGCGGATAGACATGTCGCCCCACTCGGACACATTATCCTGATTCCGAGCCGACCAGTCCTTGCTCTACCTCCTTAATGCTGCGTGCTTACCAGAGAAGCAACACATATCAATTTGTATAGTCTTTGGTTTGACCCGACAGGGGCTCGAACCCACGATCTACCGCACTCGAGGCGAGCACTCTAACCATTACGCCACCGATGTGGTTCGTATTATACGAAGCTGCATGGACGCGGCGGAGACACACATTCATGTCATTAAGGGGACGACCATTTAACTTTTAGGATGTTTTTTTCTGAAAAATAATATATTAAGTATGTGGTGAAATTTTAAAGAAACAAAATAAATTGACACGAAAGAAGCAAAAATATCATTAATCCGGCCCTACAGTTCTCAACGAGAAATTTATGATAAAAATTTGAAGGAAATTTACTGATTTTTTTTTATGTCCAAAAAATAAAATTCTGATTTTTGTTTCCTGTTAAAAAATATATCGCTGTGGGGGGGAAATGATAGTTTTCTGTGTAATGTTTTGTAGATCAGTGATTGTCCTTTTTCTTTTGGCCATTGCATTGCCTGCCCTTGCGCTTGGGGATCTTAAAACTCTTCTTGCATTGTTTTTGAAGCAGAAGCGAGTACGCAAATTTACATTGTTAGACCACACGCACTCGACGTTCAATGAATAAAATGTAGGGTCAATGTGGAAAAAAAATAGTGTCGCTGTTATAATAAAATATAGGGTCAATGTGGAAAAAAAATAGTGCCACTGTTATAATAAAGAGTATAACAGTGACACTATTTTTTTCCACATTGACCCTACATTTTATTCATTGAACGTCGAGTGCCTGTGGTTAGACCCTATGCTATAGACAGTGTGAAAAAAATACGTGTACACTTTTCAATCGGGTTCAATTTAGCCTGAAAACTCGTGTGCAATATTATGTCATTAGACAACAAATGAAGTAAAAAAAAAACTCGTATGCAATTTTACGTCATTAGACACTAAATGAAGTATAAAAAAACACGTACATGCAATTTTACATTGCCATTGGCATTGCAGGCATTGGGCCCTATAGGCTATGATTGTTACCGGTCACTGTGAAATAAACTAGAAAAAAAGTTGTTGGAAATATCAAATTAAAATCTATTATGTTCACTTCAGTCCTCTCTATAGGCCGTGCCTATCGTCATATTACGCAACGTTTCATATCAAGGACAACACGTAGGTAATGATATTGCCATTTGATTACATTGGTTACAAGCGTTTATCGGAAAACAAACGTTTTCCTAACCACCGTTGGTACAGCGACGCCACCTGGGGGGAAATGGGTGAAGGGTCTCCATTGACTGGTAATGAAACAGATGAAAGTGAATGAGCAAGTAAGGTGCATGAGCAGGTTTGAAGTATGTTTATATGGTCAACAAAAGATAGATATTAAACATTTTGTAGCTTATACTTGTACATGTATTTTGGTGACATTTGTCATATACATGTACATGTAAGTAGTATATGGGTACGGACAAAGTCATATTTGTGGGGGAGCAACCGAAGTCACGTCACCGGAACTGACGTCACAGGAAGTCGCGTGACCGGAAGATTTTTGAATAGGATATATGATTTAGCCTGTTCTGGAGCAGTATACAATTAATAAACCGCGAAGCGAAGAGGTTTTAAACCAGATTATACAAGTATAACCTGTGCAAAAATTTAACATATTCCTAATATTCCTTATAATTTAATGATTCCTCGATTTTAATTACGATTGTTTCATGTGACTATTTGAATTTGTCGTTGGCGAATGAATGTGTTGGAGACGTCACAATATCAACCCAGGTAATCAAGTATAACCAATGTTGCTCCAGGCGGATCAGTCAATCAGATAGCAGAATTAACATCAAATTAAATTATTCTTTTGTTCTGCATACAGTTAAACCTGACAGAACCTATCACCGTTTAGACCTACTTTTTGTACAGCAAACAGAGCGATGTCCGGATTAAACAGGGATACGGATTTATATAAGTTTAATAACTTGTTTTCGGATCCTCTTAATTAATTCATAGTCATTACTATTGTTGTATTTAAATTGTTGTACTATATTCATATGTATTGATTAATAAAATATGTTTACACTAAACAGGTTAAATTTGTAAATGTTACACATTGGTACTAAATATGATGCCATGTTTATACAAGATTTCAGTTTAATCGGGCTTCGGCTTATACAGGTATTTTCGCACCGTTCGCACTAAATAAGGAGTCTACGTTTCTATAGCAATCACTGGATCGAAAACTTTGGTAAGTGGACCATTAGTCTCCGAGGTTGTTATCCGCCCTAGTAGTCAGTGTTTCGGCACTGACATGGTTTATTACATATCAACGGTTTTATTACCATCACTTAGTCGATCACTTTGGTATGTGGACTATTAGTCTCCGAGGGTATCATCTGTCCATTAAGTCAGTGTTTCGTCACGGATATGGTTTATTAGATATATTAATATTTTAAATGTACATTTCCCAAATCATATAATTTATTAAAACTGAAGTCAATCTCACTCAGCCATAGTTAACTTAGCTGACTTTTGAATTATTTAGCTTTCCAATCTTTTGTCTATGAGTGTCATAGAAACGCACTAAATTATATATCTGCGTCTTTGTCCACAATGCTTATATTATATTATATAATTTCATGCTTTTTGTTTTGTATTTTGTTTTTGTTTTTTTGTTGTGTCTCCTTTTTTTCATTTTTCAAAGAATTTATTTATAATGTTGTATATTGTATTTTACTATTGCTGACGCATGTACTATTGTAATTATTTATTATGTGGAGAGGACCCTTGTAAATTGTTATAATTTGTGTCCAATCCAATTGTTATAATATTTAGCAATAACATATGTTTAATCTAATCTAATGCCTTCTTTATTTCGGAGGTAGACTAAAATTGATGCTTTCTATGAAAAATTTTGATATTTTTATTCTCTGAGATCGAAAAGGTCATTAAAGAAACGTTATAAAAACCAGAAAGGACAATCAAGAAACACTGCCAACATTGGGCACACAACAAAGCAGGAAAACTAAATAGATGAGCAACACGGACCCCACCAAACACCGGGTGTGAAGAAGAGCTTGAAGATAATCAAAGGGGTAATCAGAATCCGTATATTGAAGAAGAACAGATAACACAATGGCCAAAAGAAAAAGTACAAAGGACAAACAGCGATCTACAAAACATACACATAAAACTAAAGATCGAGTAACACATCGAGTGAACTCGTGTGCTTCGCGAAGAGTAAGCAGTTTTTGTTTTTTTAAGATATAATCGGGTGGTGGAAGGATTGAGATGTGTTCCATCGTCAACCAATCAACAGCCAGGAAATCTGACTAATCAGAAGTCGCCATTTCCGGCCGATTAGCCAATCAGAAGCCATGAAAAGAACCAATCAGAAAGCAGGATACAAAAAGAAACAACCAATCGACTGCAGAGACTCACACTTCATTCGACATGTCACGTAAATCAAAATCAAAAGACCACACCAAAGCATTGAACATTCCGTTAACCCTGACACAAGGGGATCTGCTACAGGAAGCCTTAGCAGTAACGTTCGCCAAAGACCAGACCCTAGCATTGAACATTCCGGTCAAAGTACCCCTAGGAGGTGGAAGATACACCCCCAACCAACATTTTGTACTACCACTAAGAAAAATGCAAGGGAAAATGATGTCACTTCCTGTAGCCAACTTCCGATGAAAAGGCCCCTCTAGGGGGATATTCCGCAACTTCCGGTTGGGCATGCGCACACCCTTCCACCCCTTCGGTAGCCATGTATGTGTACTACTACTCTAGTAGTAATACAAAATGTACCGGTTGCGCATGCGCATACGATCACTTCCGGTCACTGACTTCACTTCCGGTGAAAAGGTCCCACTAGGGGTATTGCTAAACTTCCTGTTGCGCATGTGCATAACATACTTCCGGTTCCGGACATGGTCTCTTCCGGTCACATGACGTCCGGTGACCTCACTTCCGGTCATGTGACTTCCGGTTTCTCCCCATTGTTCCCCCACAAATATGACTTTGTCCGTACTCATATACTACTCATGTATCTTCATTTAAATAATTGGGAATTCTGTAGGGTGAAATCAGAAAATATGACTTTGTTCATGTTGTCATTGATATTTTAAGGAAATGTACTGTTTTTATGTGTTGCTTTGGACAAAAAATGTATATTAATATTAATCTTTAAATCACTAGGAATAAATGTTTGAATTATTTCATCAATGTTTCACTTAATGAAAACTAAAAAATGTTGCATAAATGTCAATGAGACCACACTACAGAAGTCCACCTATCAAATTATAAAGCAGCAATAGATTACAATGTGGCCTCCAAATAAGTGAGAGTCATACTGAACAGCTTGCAAGCTATAGATGGCCGCAGAATAAAAGTAATGCTATTAAGGAGAAAATTATGCTAAGCATGAGAGCATGTCAAGACTGCAAATGCTCAGTTCTTTTTGTTTATTCTCTATATAAATAATTTTCCATTTAAATATAATGTACGGGTACTTAGCAATGGTCCTATAGAAGTATATTCTTGAGAAGTAGTCTTCTCACAGATATATATTAATACTATGTTATTTGTCCATTTGGGGGGGGGGGGGTCTTTTTCTTAAACTGTCACATCACAGAAAATTTTTCCATCCCCCCCCCCCCCCTCCCCCTCCTGGTAAATAATGACCGTTCCCTAAAACTTAGAGACATACAGTAATCCTATATTGGTCCACTAGGAAATCATCCAATACAAACAAATAAATGGTGTTTTTAATGTTGGAATAACCTCTGTGGTGTTTTGAGTGAGTGGGTGAGTGAGTGATTGTTATTCAACGCCAATTCAGCAATTTATCGGCTATATTAAGGTGAGGATAAGTAAATTTTCAAGGAGATGATGATGATGTCTGTTTTAGACCAGCACACTGAGTTGGATTTTTATAGTGCTAGCACACTGAAACAACAGTCCGCGGGTAGACATGTCGCTCCACTCTGACACATTATTCTGATTCCGGGCCAACCAGTCTTTGCTCTTTCTCCTTAATGCTGCGTGTATAGCGGAGAAGCAACAAATACCAATTTTATAGACTTTGGTTTGACTCGACCGTGGCTCGAACCCACGATCTACCACACTCGAGGCGAGCACACTAACCATTACGCCACCGATGCGGTTCTCTGGTGTTCTGAATATTGGAATAGTCCCTCTGGTGTTGTGAATGTTGGAATAACCTCTCTGGTGTTTTGAATATTGGAATAGCCCCTCTGATGTTTTGAATGTTGGAATACCCTATCTGATGTTTTGAATGTTGGAATAGCCCCTCTGGTGTTGTGAATGTTGGAATAGCCTCTATGGTGTTTTGAATGTTGGAATAATCTCTCTAGTGTTTTGAATGTTGGAATAACCTCTGTGGTGTTTTGAAAGTTGAAATAACCTCTCCGATGTTTTGAATATTGGAATAACCTCTCTTGTGTTTTGAATGTTTGAATAGCCCCTCTGGTGTTGTGAATGGTGGAATAACCTCACTGGTGTTTTGAATGTTAGAATAGCCTCTCTTGTCTTTTGAATGTTGGAATAAAATCTGATATTTTGAATGTTTGAATAGTCCCTCTGGTGTTTTTTGAATGTTGGAATAGCCTCTGGTGTTTTGAATGTTGGAATAACCTATCTGGTGTTTTGAATGTTGAAATAATCTCTCTGGTGTTGTGAATGTTGGAATAGCCCCGCTTGTGTTGTTAATGTTGGAATAACCTCTCTGGTGTTGTGAATGTTGGAATAGCTTCTATGGTGTTTTGAATGTTGGAATAGCCCCTCTGATGTTTTAAATGTTGGAATAGCCTCTGTGGTGTTTTGAAAGTTGAAATAACCTCTCCGATGTTTTGAATATTGGAATAACCTCTCTTGTGTTTTGAATGTTGGAATAACTTCTGATATTTTGAATGTTTGAATAGCCCCTCTGGTGTTGTGAATGGTGGAATAACCTCACTGGTGTTTTGAATGTTAGAATAGCCTCTCTTGTCTTTTGAATGTTGGAATAAAATCTGATATTTTGAATGTTTGAATAGCCCCTCTGGTGTTTTTTGAATGTTGGAATAGCCTCTGGTGTTTTGAATGTTGGAATAACCTATCTGGTGTTTTGAATGTTGAAATAATCTCTCTGGTGTTGTGAATGTTGGAATAGCCCCGCTTGTGTTGTTAATGTTGGAATAACCTCTCTGGTGTTGTGAATGTTGGAATAGCTTCTATGGTGTTTTGAATGTTGGAATAATCTCTCTGGTGTTTTGAATGTTGAAATAACCTCTGTGGTGTTTTGAATATTGGAATAGCCCCTCTGGTGATTTGAATGTTGGAATATATGTGGTGTTTTGAATGTTAGAATAACGTCTCTGATGTACTGAATTTTGGAATAGCCCCTCTGATGTTGTGAATGTTGGAATAGCAACTCTGGTGTTTTGAATGTTGGAACAGCCTCTGGTGTTTTGAAAGTTGGAATAACCTCTGTGGTGTTTTGAAAGTTGGAATAACCTCTCTGATGTTTTGAATGTTGGAATAAGTTCTATGGTGTTTTGAATGTTGGAATAGCCTCTCTGATGTTTTGAATGTTGGAATAAAATATCTGGTGTTTTGAATGTTGGAATAGCCTCTGTGGTGTTTTGAATATTGAAATAGCCCCTCTAGTGATTTGAATGTTGGAATAGCCTCTGTGGTGCTTTGAATATTGAAATAGCCTCTCTAGTGATTTGAATGTTGGAATAATATTTGTGTTGTTTTATTAATGTTGGAATAATATATGTAGTGTTTTGAATGTTGGAATAGCCCCTCTGGTGCTTAGAATGTAGGAATATCCCCTCTGGTGTTTTGAATGTTGGAATAACCTCTGTGGTGCTTTGAATATTGAAATAGCCCCTCTAGTGATTTGAATGTTGGCATAATATATGTGTTGTTTTATTAATGTTGGAATAATATATGTGGTGTTTTGAATGTAGGAATATCCCCTCTGGTGTTTTGAATGTTGGAATAACCTCTGTGGTGTTTTAAATATTGGAATAGCCCCTCTGGTGTTTTTTGAATGTTGGAATAGCCTCTGTGGTGTTTTGAATGTTGGAATAACCTATCTGATGTCTTGAATGTAGGAATAACCCCTCTGGTGTTGTGAATGTTGGAATAGCCCTTCTGGTGTTTTTTGAATGTTGGAATAGCCTCTGTGGTGTTTTGAATGTTGGAATAACCTATCTGATGTCTTGAATGTTGGAATAACCTCCCTGGTGTCGTGAATGTTGGAATAGCCCCTCTGGTGTTTTTTTAATGTTGGAATAGCCTCTGTGGTGTTTTGAATGTTGGAATAACCTATCTG
Source organism: Bathymodiolus brooksi (assembly GCA_963680875.1). Classification (NCBI taxonomy): domain Eukaryota; kingdom Metazoa; phylum Mollusca; class Bivalvia; order Mytilida; family Modiolidae; genus Bathymodiolus; species Bathymodiolus brooksi. The sequence goes on from OY804575.1 coordinate 155,694,550, forward strand.
ATGTCTTGAATGTTGGAATAACCTCTCTGGTGTTGTGAATGTTGGAATAGCCCCTCTGATGTTTTGAATATTGGAATAACTTCTATGGTGTTTTGAGTGTTGGAATAACCTCTGATGTTTTGAATGTTGGAATAACCTATCTGGTGTTTTGAATGTTGGAGTAGCCCCTCTGAAGCTTTGAATGTTGGAATAACCTCTCTGATATTTTTTAATGTTGGAATAACCTCTTGTGTTTTTAATGTTGGAATAGCCCTTCTGGTGTTTTTAAAGTTGGAATAGCCCCTGTGGTGTTTTAAATGTTGGAATGACCTTTCTGGTGTTTTGAATGTTGGAATAAAATATCTGGTGTTTTATATGTTGGAATAGCCTCTCCGGTGTGTTAACTGTTGGAATGACCTTTCTGGTGTTTTAAATGTTGGAATAGCTTGTTAGTGTCAAATATAAAGTACATAATTAAACCTATTTTGCTCATTGGGCAACATTTGTTTTACTGTGTGATGTTATACTCTACCAATGTTGTCACAATCGAAATTATCATTGAGTGCCGACAATGAAAAACAAGTTCCAATTTGAAACGTTTTATTAGCCCAAACAAAAGTGTAAAATCTATGTAATAAGCAGTATGACTCCACTCTGATATCACAAAATAAATCACTTGTACCCGAGCAACGACGACATTTCATTCATGGGTTAATATGACACGACATACAAATAGTGAACATTATCATCAATATCATTCACACAGAGACCACCTGGACTGTCAAAACAAATTTGACAAGAACTCGTATTGATTTACTAGTTAAGTTTTGAAGTTGACAATGAACAACATCAGTTATACATAACAATTGGCAGGGTACAATTAGCATTCAAACTGATATAAAACAGTCAGACATACCAACCGACAGGAAACAGTCAGACATATAAACTGACAAGAAACAGTCAGACATATGAACTGACAGGAAACAGTCAGATACCTCTACTGACAGTAAACAGTCAGACATATAAACTGACAGGAAACAGTCAGATAAACCAACTGACAGGAAACAGTCAGATAAACCAACTGACACGAAACAGTCAGACATATAAACTGACATGAAACAGTCAGATAAACCAACTGACAGGAAACAGTCAGACATATAGACTGACAGGATACAGTCAGATATACAAACTGACAGGAAACAGTCAAACATATCAACCGGCAGGAAACAGTGAGACATACCAACTGACATGAAACAGTCAGACATATAAACTGACAGGAAACAGTCAGAAATATAAACTGACAGGAAACAGTCAGACATATTAACTGACAGGAAACAGTCAGACATACCAACTGACAGGAAACTGTCAGACATATATATTCTGACAGGAAACAGTCAGACATATAAACTGACAGGAAACAGTCAGACATATAAACTGACAGGAAACAGTCAGACATATAAACTGACAGGAAACAGTCAGACATACCAACCGACAGGAAACCGTCAGACATACCAACCGGCAGGAAACCGTCAGACATACAAACTGGCAGGAAACAGTGAGACATATCAACTGACGGGAAACAGAGACATCTCCGTGTTGAGATTGTTTGTTTTCTTCAATGAAGTTGTGGAGATGTTTGTCCTGCTCTTGAATGAAATTGTCTAAAGATAGTTTAAAACTAAATATGTTTTCTACACCAAGATAGAAATAATAACATCAAATATAATGATAAATAGGTCATTTTTTTTACACCCAGTCTACTCTATTTCAGCATTTTATTTTACCATATTTATAACCCTTATTGTTTGTAATACATTAATTAAATCAATAAATGTTTGTTCCTTTATTACAACATAAATTTTCAATTCCACTGATGAGTACTACTTCACTGATCAGGATAAAACATTTTAACATTTTTCCTAAACTGCTACGCCGTAGTGTTTTAGAGATATGGGCGTGTTTGACATACAAGTATTTTAATCACTGGTATTTACTAACACTTACAAACCCAATACCAGTTATTTAGATAATCACTACAGAGGACTATATATACCTTCTCTACTCTATGGCATATTTGATTTTAATGGATTCTGGATCAATCGGCCAACTTTCCGTTGTCAGATAGGTATGTATATTTTATTCCATATCAAATTTATTTAGAATGATTGAATTATTAACATTCTCTATTTGTTGATATTTTATCACCAAGCTGTCTGTTGAAGTTGTATCAACTCTTTGTTTATACACGAGTCTTGGTTAAATATTCATGCATTGTGCAGTAAAAATTAATTAGTGTTATAATATTAATAGACGTTGCAATTAAATAACACAATGGTCATGTAATATGTATATTGACGATTTACTGTCTTTAATTAAATTAAAGACTGTATATTTTATGTTGTAGTAGTTCAATATTTGGAAAGAAATGTCTTTTTTCTAGTCTTTGATTTTCATTTTTGATTTTATTTAACGGTCTGAAAATTTAAAATGGCGGTTTCCTTGTTTATTAGCGTTGATCGTAGGGATGTATTATATGGTGTGTACATTAATGAGACAGACGCACAGTGCCCGTGTCAGAGGGGATATCTGAGTAAATAGGTGAGCAGATACAACAACAGTACAAACATACAAATATACAACACAAGCACGCACAAAACGTAGACATGGCACAGATTCATTGGCTATTTATATGTTTTCCATTTATAATATTTACAATAAATATAAATGCTTTATTCCCCAAGGGTACCATGAGTTATAGGAATATGACATTGTTTATCTACTGTGGGTATACAACCTCTCCGAAAGGGGAGTTCGCTTATTGTGCGGGACAAGTCAAATACACACTCACCCGGCTTTAGGTGGTACGTAAAGGAGTACCATGTGTATGGAGAATATCACGCTCTTTGCATGTGAAAGACATCTTTTAGAACCCCTTATGACCCCTAGTTTGTTGGGATTGGTGGTTGGTGGCCGTTGCAGGTACACTTTTTTACTCTATTCATTATCCTCTCCTTTATCTCACATTGGCTTGGTTTTTTTATGCATATATACAAAAAGAAATGTCAAGCCTCCGTGGGTTGTAGGTCTATCCCTGTCATATTTTACCTACGTGACCTATTGTTTGCTTGTTCTCGTCATGATTATAGTTGAAATACTGCTCTCCTGGCGTTAAACAGAAAACGATCAATGATTAATAACCTTGAGCTGATTTATAATTCATTAATGTTTTGAAAATGTAAGAAATCACAGGATCTTTCTTCCTTAGATGTCTTATTTGATATGACGAAAATAGCATCACATTTGGCAAATTTCTGTAATAAAGGAAACTGTGTATGTTGATAACCTCAACAAAAATGTGGGCGAATTGTATTTCCTGCTTGTGACAAATTTCTGTAATAAAGGAAACTGTGTATGTTGATAACCTCAACAAAAATGTGGGCGAATTTTATTTCATGTTTGTGTATGTTTGCGAATCCTTCTTTATTTCTTACACTGTGTTTCCTATATATGAAGCAGGAATGTGTAGACACTAATGGGGCGGGAACTGCTTGAACTTCCGTAGGACATGAGTTCACCTCGGGTCCTTTAAAGGGTTCTTAGTGTTGTTCAATCATTTTTTTTCTTTATAGTGTTTTGTATATCATTGTTGTTGTTTTGTCCTTTTGTATTGTCTGTGCTTCTTCGAGGTACCGACTTCCATTAATTTACACCTTTGGTATGGTCATTTTCTTCCTGTTTATTGATCTTTCCGTGCTCTCGGACTTTGTGGAAGTTTCTTCCTCTTATGTTTTAATTCGTGTGTACTGTTGCTGCTTTTTGACCGTCCTTTACTCTGAAATTTCTTCTGATTTCGCTACTCTTCGTTCATCTCCGTAAATGTTTGTAAATATTGAAATTATGTGCATTTCTTAAATGTGATGACATTTCTTCTTATTCTTATTATCTTTGAATATAAATGATACTTTTCTCATGAATCCTTGTACTATTATAGCTAAAGCTCGTTATCTTAATCTCTTGGATAACTCTGAATACAATTGCAATACCTTTGTAGCTGTAATAAGATTTATATATGCCTCGGATAACTCAAAATACTCGAATTATCAAAAATCTTGTCTATCGTTTCTTCGGATGATTTCGACATAAAGAGGTTCAACTGTTCTGAAATTAACATGTTCATGGATTTCACTGTAGTTAGCCATTCACATTCAGCATTCTTATTTATAAAATTATAAGTAAGTTTCAGTCAACATTTGAGCCATCATCTTATGATTCTACAACAAATTCCAACATTTTGTTCAATTTTCTGAATGCATTAGTCCTGATGTGCATAGCTGGGAATATGATGTCCTCTTTTCTTATATTATTGTTCTAAAAAATATGGCTGGGAAAAAACATATCTATTCCCAAACATTAAAAGCAATTAAGTTTTCAGCAATTCGTCTAATTTTTCAGATTATCAGCTGGGCAGACAAGTATTTTCAACAAACAAGACCTTCTATAGAAAACTGGAGCGCAGTTTATTTTAAGCTACGTATATGATATACAAAAATGTAGCACTTTTTCTATATTTTGTCTGGAATTTGCGTATTAATCATATATTCGTATATCGAAAATCGCTACCTATTCTGGCGATCCATCACAAGTGATACGAGTATAGGAAGCTACTCCTCTTTCCCCAGAGACTTTTGTAGGAAAATTGAATCTCAATTGGGAAATTGATTATTTGTAACGAAATAGAAAACTAGTAACCAATGCGTTAAATATTTAATACTTTTCAATGAATTTTAAAATATCAATTACAGAATACAGTTCTTGTGTAAACCTTACACATGTGTAAAAGTTGTATATTGTTTGATTTATCGTCAGCCATTTTGCGTCATAATGCCATCAAAATATTGATTAGTATTAAATCCTACGAGGATATTGATTAGATTTAGCTGTCATTGAATTCTATTTCAGTCTTGTCAATTTCAATTAGAATCATTCACAAAGAAATGCACTTGTATTAAATGCATTAATTATTTCTTGTGGTCAAAAGATAAATATTGAAATAAGGATCGGCTTTCCCATTGGTCTAAAAATAAATATCAATGGGGGTATCAGATTGTTACGGTATAGTTAGTCGGGTTTAGGTTTGGGTTGATATTGTTTAACGTCACTATCAACAATACATTTTTGAGGTTATTTCAGTTACCGGTATATTGTGGCGGTCAGTTTTATTGGTGGAGGACACATGTGTACCCGGAGAAAACCACCAACCTGTCACAATTCACTGACAATCTTTATCACATACTGTTGTATCAAGTACATCTCGCCCTGGACGAGATTCGATATCACAACTTTAGTGGTGATAGGCACTGATTTGCACAGGTAGTTGAAAATCCAACTACCATACGATCATGACCAGGACAGCCCCTACTTAGTCGGAGGATGTTTTACGTGCTAAATATTCTAACAGAAAACATATTATCTTTGTGGAATAAATATTTCATGAGAGCATGTATTATATGATTATCTTTTCTACTAGAAACAAAAATATACTAGTTTACATGTATATGTAGTCTCAAATTAAATCTGTATGCTCCTTATGGAAACATTGAAACAATCTAATTTGATATTACAACTGTTTTACTGGTCAACATTGGTAATTAAATGTTGTAACTGTCCACATCATCATTACCTAGATAATTCTTTTGTCTTTGTGTTGTGGTTTCAGAGGCGTTTAACAACAATCATCCACTCCTTTTTGTTATAAATAATCTTTATGCCATCTTCTTTGTGTTTTGTTGTAGAATGTATTCTGTTTTGTGTTTGATCTTTCATTAGATGTTATCTTCTTGTTGTTGATGTAGGATTTTCATGTGGGATTCGTTAGGAAATTTAACATTTCTCTTTTAATGTTAATATATTGAACTGTCTGGTTTATCAGAACATTTAATGTTTTCTTTCAGATTTAATCTTTAGATTGGTTGGTTGGTGTATAGTGTTTAACACCACTTTCAACAAGATTTCAGCTATATCGTGGTGGTCAGTTTTATTGGTGGAGGAAACCGGAGTACCTGGAGAAAACCACCGACCTGCTGCAAGTTACTGACAAATTTTATCTCATAATGTTGTATCGAGTACACCTCGCCATGAACGGGGTTCGAACACACAACGTTAGTGGTGATAGGCACTTGTTGCACAGGCTGTGAAATCTTGTTGAAAGTGGTGTTAAACACTATAAACCAACCAATCAATCTAAAGATTAAATCTGAAAGAAAACATTAAATGTTCTGATAAACCAGAAAGTTCAATATATTAACATTAAAAGAGAAATGGTAAATTTCCTAACGAATCCCACATGAAAATCCTACATCTAACAACGACAGGTAGTTGTAAATCCAACTACTATACCATCACGACGGCCCCTAATCTTTAGATGTAAATAAAAATATAAAATGTTTACTGTTTATTTGTTTATGTGGTTTGTCACTGAACACTCGCATTTTACTGTTTACTTAGATCGTTCTGCTTGCCTCCCCTTTTATATGTTGCTGTTCGTTTTGGTCTGTGCTGGGGTTGTCGGCTTTTATCGTGTATTTTGTACAATCTTTAGATATTCTGGCTTTATTATTGACCTACAATATATAGCTAAATATATTATATTTGTACAATTTAAATTAAGTAAACATTAATGTTATTGATTAATTCATGATACACAATCTATAACGGATATCATTTTACACTAATCAATTAACGTCCACTGAGATTATCGTGCTGTTTTAAATGCGGTAGTTCAATTTACACAGTGGCAGACATAGTTTAGATTAAATATAAATATTTAATATTTAATAACCACGTTATAATCCGGGATTATACGATTTCGACGATAACCTTGCTTTAAACGAAATAACTGGCTTTTGTTGTATTGGTACCGCTAGTCAAGGCTTGTGATTCGAACACATCCTGTTCAAAGTTGGCTTATGTAGACGAAAATATAAAAGTGGTGCCGTATTTCAATGGGTTTGAGCAATTTATTTTGGCTAGATGATGATGATTATTATCCTCACTTCAAGCCACCAGTCTATGCTCTCACTTCTTAATGCTGCATGCTTGACAGAGAGAAAACAGATACTAATTTGATTGTGTTAGGTTTGATCTGATCGGGTATAAAACACAGACTAACCATTACACAACAGAGGCGATCTACTGTTGGATGAACATCAGCAATAACAGCGTGATTCTTTTACATTCGTCTTTGTCCGAAAGATATATATGCATAGGAATTAAGTTTATATGGTTCGTTCGCCAAAAATCGCTCTCAAAATAAAGCTCACAGTTGATATTTGACTATATCTATACAGAGAGCTAGAATATATATATATCTACATATTCATTATTTGTCAGTCTCTCTTTGGGTGTCTCTGCATGTTACCAACCGTCAAATCTATTTCAGGTACAGAATATTAAGAAATCTAATAAGAACAGTTCATGAACGTTCAAGCTTTCTCCATGAAGCATGACCAATTATAACACCCACACACATGTACCTTACACGGAAAGTGCTTTTAGATGCTATAATTTAATTTATATACACTTAAGTTAAATTAGCAGATTTTCGATATGATCTTTCCACCTTGACACTTTCATCACTCAAGAAAAAAAAAGTAGCCTCAAACGAAATAGATTGCAATCTATGCTACAACACAAAAACACGTTGTTAACCTCCCATATATAAGCCAGCCAATTTACTCGTTACTTAGTGTCGACTGTGTGTCTGTGTCACAGTTTCGCTCTGTCTGTCTTAAACCTTCTTTTTGAACGCAGTTTATGAAAGTCCTAGATACTCTTTGACATTAAAAGAATGTTCCTCAACTAAGGATGTCGGAACTGTTACCGCCTTATAATGGATGCAGGGAAGCGTACAATACAGCCCACCTGTACAGCATCTCCATACTATACGACGATATCTCAGAGAATATAGGAGACAGTAAGGGGAAAGGGGATTATACTGTCAGAAATATAGACATTAACTATTAGTTGAATCCCCCTGCTTCCCACCTCTACCAAAGATCTCCTTATGGGCGAGTCAAATATTAACGTTTACCATGCATTCCCATCTTACCAATATTACAATTTGAAATAAGTTGAAAATTGTTCCCAACTGGGTAGACCTTGTCTAGTGTTTTGAAATTTTGATATTATTCGATTTGGCCATTTCATGTGAGAAGCCATTGTCCAAATTAGTGTTTGTTCCGCTGTGTTTTAGATTGGACATTTACTAATTACACTGTGCGATTGTGTCATATGGATATTAAATGTTGTTGATATTTGATGCATCTGTCCAAATCAATGCATGTCCTCAATAAAATGTGGAATACAATGAAAAACAAACCCAATACCACACTGTGGGACACAAAATAAGAATAACATGGAGAAACATTGAAAATAAGAATAACATGGAGAAACATTGAAAATAAGAATAACATGGAGAAACATTGAAAATAGGAATAACATGGAGAAACATTGAAAATAAGAATAACATGGAGAAACATTGAAAATAGGAATAACATGGAGAAACATTGAAAATAGGAATAACATGGAGAAACATTGCACTTTTCCTTTCATAATTACCACTGTTGCAGTATATCAATGAAAAATTGTAACTTTCTTCGTCCAAGATTTGTTTCTTGGTTCTCGTGTCATTTTTATATGGACTTTTAGTTTGCATCGGTTGCCATGGAAGTAATACACATGTTCTATATTTCAATTAAATGAATAGCTTGCAATCTTAGGTGAAACCGACAAAAATGTTATTCATATCTTTTGGGGAAAAATTTACATAATTGACAATGTATTCGAATATAAATATGTATTTCCCTCTTCTAGAACAAGTTGTTATTAAATAAATTATCTAGGGTCTAGAAAGTTTGAAGATAACAAAGTGGGGTAACCAGAAACTGTAAATCGAAGAAGGACCGACGAAGTTTGTACAGGCCTAACATTTGTTAAAACTTACAGTAACATTATTATCTTTATTTTCCAATGTCATACAACATACAGGCAAATAAACAATAATTAAAATCCACCTGTGATGTAAATCTATTGTCAAAACTCTCCATTATTTTTAAGGAATGGAGAGTTATTGTTCTCTTTGTACTTTTAAGGTCCCACAAGAGACAAACAATTTAATACTTTGTACTTTAGATACTATACACAGACTTTTTTTTGTTACAAGATTAATGATTAATAAAAATTAATAAAGTACAATGGGTGGATTTTAAGTTGGAGAATGTCCTCGTATCTCTCCATTCCCTAAAAACAATGGGCCTCGGCTCCATTATCTTTAAGGAATGGAGAGTTACTTGGACATTCTCCAATACATAATTCATCAGATCATGATACAATTGGAGTAATTGGAGGCATTATGTTGACAACGGACATCCTAGACGTGGCACTCTTATGTATTATATTTTTTTGTTCTCTCATCAAATTTATTAATCATGTTTTTGTACTTGACAAAAAAAATGCAATCAAAACAGAAGAGAAGAAAAGATCCAATAACCAAAAAAACGCTACCAATTGTGACACGAACAATGAAAGGTAAACAAAGAATGGTATTTGTTTTTATCACATGACCGACTTGTTCTAACACGAGTTTTAACATAAAAATCAATTTATCAATGCCTGTTCATACCAGATAAAAATTATACTATCGATACAGGATATAACAATTTACAAAAGGTAAGACTTATTTTCTTACTGGTATATAATTTATATAGTTTGGTATCTACTTTACTTAATTTTCGTTAAGTACTTCATAGAGGTAAGAGAAAAACAAATTGACTTAAATTACTTTTTAGTAGATATACTTAAAATTGTCAAAATTGTTGAAACCCATTAAATCAATACTAACATTTAAGTTTGTTAAAAATGTTTTAAGTGCACTCTTCCAAAGAATGGCTTAATATTTTTCATTGGTAACCTTATTATTTATCTTATTATGGAGAAACGTGTGAAACAAAAAATTTTAGTATATTCATGCTGTCCAAATTATTTTGATGTCGTTAAACAAGTATCTAATACAAATATTATTTATGATCACGCTGTTGTCTTGGGTAGAGGTGGTATTTTGTATAAAAATTTCTGTAGTTTTGCTTCAAATCAAAAATGCTTTCTCGACAATTGTTTTTCTTATACACGGCATCTTTCCCAAGTATCGACTTAAATATTAAAAAGGTAATACAAATGTACATCAGGATTATATCTTTGTTAGCCCGTAGGCTTTCTTTTTAATACACCCTTGTTTGTGCAATGATTTTACTACCTCGTTTAAAATGTATAAGAGGTTTTAATCGTAACATACTTAAGTCAAAAATAGTCCGTAAATAATATTACATATGTGTATTTTATGTAGTCCAGAGATAAATATATTTCTTGGATTTTAGCTTTATGACAACATCTGCAATGGTTTTACATATTTTCTTACACACAGGCCCGGGTCTTGAGTGATTTGCTGGGCGTGCCCCACCCCTAATTTGCAAAACATGTGTTGTGCAGCATTTAAATTATCAGAATATTAGTAATGTCTTAATCCCTCAAGCTTCTGGGGGCGTTTATCTCCTCTAGTAACCCACCCAGTGTTCTATCCTATACCACTAGGATCTCCCAGGCTCTCACCAGATCCCTCTCATAGATTTCACGTCCATAAATACCAGAAAACCTCGGTCCGTGCCTGACACTCGTAAATCAAAATGATATAACTGGGTTTACATATGTGACAAGTATTAATGTTTTACGTGTAACAGTTATTAGTTAATACCTTCGGTGGAGCGATCATATGGTAGTTGGATTTACATCAACACATGCTCATGACATCGACGGGTTGTCAGCTCGATTCCTGCCCATGCACTGCTAGGCAACAACAGCTTAGTTGTATGTACCAGTCCTCTACTCTTACTGTCGACGAGTTGAAGGCCGGGAGATGCAAACTGTTGGTACTATAAGATTGTATGGATATTTGGACATGAACGCATTAAATACAGGAAAAAGAGATGAAATAATCATGAAACTTTATTGAAAATAATTACAACAGAAAGTTTAAAAGGGGGAATAATTATATGCCACAAGTACCTGTGGTGTTCTGTAGATAGATTTAGATTTCTTCTATCAATATGATATAATTGAATTATTGTAGAAAGTGACGTTAAACATCAAATGCTATAATCTAGTATCTAGATCTTATTATTAGCATGGGGTAGTTGATAAATATGTTTGGTATGAAAAGGTATTAAGTACAGATTTAGAATATGCTTACGTCACTGCTGTCGTCAGGAGACAATACTCACACGAGTTCTATGTCATATTTGGTAATCTCAAAAGTTTGGTTAGCGTATTATCTTTTAATCCAGTGATTCAATTTAATTTGACAAAGTCGTCGTTCACACAAACAATTAATTCTCTTAGGTTTGTTCTAATGACTCTGACACGACTTCAAAGACAGGGCCTTACTTACTCTGACACGACTTCAAAGACAGGCCCTTACTAGTTTATATCATCCTTATAGTGTAAAAGGAATCGGATGTAAATAATTTCTTTAATAAAAATTTCCCTTTTCTTTCAAAATTGACTTAAAACACAACATAACAAACTAAACGGCATCTATATCATAGAACATTGTAAATATTCTTGTGAACCAGATCCTACATAGTAATTCGATACAACATTATGTGATAAAGTTTGTCAGTGACTTGCGTCAGGTCGGTGGTTTTATTCGGGTCCTCCGGTTTCCTCCAGCAATAAAACTGAACGAAACGATACAACTGAAATATTATTGAAAGGAGCGTTTAAAACCATAACCCGAACCCCTAACCCCGTACATAGTATTGAGATTATATGTACGATTTCCCCCAAGTACATTAAAATGGCGAGATGAAAGGTGGTTGAATATTCATTTTCAAATTTTACCAAAGGCAAGGGTGGTCGAGTCGGAGATATAGTAAAAAAAATATTAGTTTTTGTAGTGTTTGATCAGATCACAATATTCTCTTCGATGCATTGTTGAATATAGATTTTCAGGAAATCTCTGACCCATCATTTGTGTAAGGTATTGTTGAACATTGTACACATATCATAATGTGTCTTTTAAAACCCATTTATCTGTTTTGTAAAGTACCACATTGAAATAGAGCTAATAATAATTATCAAGCTATATGATCTATGACATTGTAGACATTGTATATGACGGTATCCTGGAACAATAACCTTAAAATTATATCTTCCGGGTCAAGACGATTTGATTTAATTTATTAATTAGATTTTTGGTGTATCTTTTTCATGTTTTTAGTGTATCAATTAAAACAGATACAAAAAAAAAACATTTAATTTTAATTAAATTGAGACAATTTAACCTTAAACTTAGACATTTAGATTATATATCAGCGTACGACAAGACTAGTTATCTTAGTTCTGTAATTTAATCTGCAAACAAAAGCAAAACTTTGTAACGCATACCTTTTTTAACTAAGAAAGTTAGAATGGGGCAACATTCGATTACAAAGTTTTGACAGCAATTGGATAAACGATATGGTCGGTTAGAAATCGTGTTTAAAAATCCGGTACACACCTTTTGAAATACAGTTATAATATGTACACGCTCTGGTAAGTTAAATTTATTTTTATTGTTTGGATCCTGCTAACAAACCTAGACTTGTTGTATAAGGCATTTATTGTGGATCAATGAATTATAATTAGAAATAATGTTGAATGACAATGAACTCTACGGAGGTAATGTAATTAACAGGTTAATTATCTAGATATATGTAAATACAGTTGTAAATTATCCCATAAAATGGATGTATGTAAAAACAATATGTCTACGCATTTGTGTTATATGTTTGGTCCAAACAGAATCATACAGTTTGTGTATAATCGTGGATGTAATATATACATATTAAACTAAAGATCGAGTAACACGAACCCCACTAGATATTTCCCAAATACAGGTAATTCTTGTTAAAACATGACAATGAATATTCAACTACCTTTCATTGCACTATTTTGATGTACTTGTGAAAATCCTACATATAATAAACTACAACGAAGGAAAAGAACAAATTTTACCAAAAATATCTCTTTGACAACTGTAGGGTCAGATTATATAGATTTTGTCTCATCAAGTCGGTTGATTTTTGTTTATAAAATTTGGCGACAGAAAGTTTTGCAGAACACAACATAGCCCATGAACCCCTGAGGGTTAAATGGTCGTTCTCTCAGATAAAAAATCGCCAAAAATTTGGTACATATATCTTATTTTACATATTATTAGCATTTAGAGTAATCTACAACAATTTTCATAATATATACATGTAATATTACATACATTAAATTGTGTAGTTTTTAGTTTAAACATATTTTATTTGCTCAAATGTGCAAAAAGGATAAGACACAAGTTAAACAAACTTATGAAGTCTTCTCCTATATACAATAAGTTACAACATTATTTGATAGAGCATGCATGTATATAAATATTTCTTACATTAATATGTGTAGATTGAACTAAAACAGAGAATGAAGAAAGGAATGAGAGAGAGGGTTAATGGTGGTGATGTGTACGATTGTTGTTTTGGTGAACAACTAGACAATAAGAAACCTTTCAGACCTCTTTATATATTCAAACACATGCTTAAAAATAATTTCGTTCTGTTCATACGGGAGTGTAGGATTACCACAGGTCAAAAGTGTAAGGTCTAAAGCACAATAATTAGGTAGCCAGTTGAGATTTTGAAACAATGTATGTCTTATATTTGAATAATGGGAACAATCGAAGGAGAAATGATAGGAGTCTTCGCGATTGGCACCACAACGACAAGACGGATCTGAGACTATATTTACTTGGAACAAATCGTAATTCAAAAAAGAAGCAAAACATCGAAGCTGGGTTAAAATAATATTCAGTTTTCGAGGTCCAATTTCGTAATGTTTAGGAACTTGGCTAATATCTTTCCGCTTTCTTAATTCAGCTTTAAATTTTACAATAGAATCCACATTTCGAAGAGATGGATCTAAGCTATTCCATTGACGTATAGTTGAAGGAATAAATGAATCATAAGTATTCGATAGTCTACAAAATGGCATTATAATATCACTTCCATTACGCAATGGATAAACGGTTGTACTTTGAATTGATGGTGGAATTAAGTCACAAAGATACATGGGTGCATTATTATTTTGTATGTTATAAAACATTTGTAATTTTCTCCTTTTTCTTCTTTCTGCCAATGATTCCCAGCCTAATTCTTTATAAATTAAAATTGAACTAGCAAATATTGGAAGACCAGTAACGATTCTAGCAGCCTCAAGTTGCAAATGGTCAAGCTTATTAGAATTCCCTACCCCACAATTATCCCATACTTCACAAGCATATTCAAAAATTGGTCTGATATAAACTAAATATAATTTCTCTAGATTTTTCCGAGAAAGGTTATATTTTAACTTTCGAAGAACATTCAGGTGTTTGTAAATACTTAACAATATATTTTCGACATGTATATTCCATTTAGCATCGCTGCTAAATGTAACTCCCAAATGTTTGTGAGAATTTGTAATAGGAATAGTTCTTTCATTAAATGTAAAATTGAATTCTGGAATATCCGTATTTGAAAATAGCATAATTTCTGTTTTATCTGAGTTAAAAGTCATCAACCATTTCTTTGACCATTCATCCAGCTCTTTCAAATCGTGAGCAATCACAGTTTTGATCTGTAATTCATCACGGTTGGAATAGCTGAAGGAAGTGTCATCTGCGAAAAGTCGGGTAAGAGAGATTAACTTCTCAGCAATATCGTTGATATACATAATAAATTCTATAAATAGCACTTCCTTTTGTTTTTTTAAAATCATTGTCCTTACGAGACATTTATTTTGTTATTTTGTTACCATATACAAGCGTGTGACGGCGTAGAAAGACTATTGTACGATGTTGCATTTATTTGACGACCTATGATTGGATAAAATCATTCCTAAAAATAACGATGAAGGCAGAGCCATATATATGGAAATCTAGAGAATAAGATTAATACGCTTTACTGGCCAGTGGAAAATTCCATTCCTAAAAATAACGATAGAAGCAGACTGTAGCATTGTGTAATCTATTATTGCATAATTTGACCTTGACGCTGTCCGAAATAAAGAAATATTGTAATCGATAACTGAAACGACGTATTTGACCAGGCTCTCTATATTTATGTGTGTGTATTTTGATTTAGCATAAATAAACACAACTGCAAGAAAGATGATGATTTATATTTTCTTCTAAAATAACCTGCAGTTACGAAACGATGCAGACGGAAAATTACAGAAGGTCAGTGGGCGGTGCTTAATTTTGTGTATTGACCATTACATCTTTAGCCTTAGAACTTCCAAGAAAGTCCGTCAAACATAGTTCGTGGAAAAAACTTAGTTACTGTTTCAAATTATAGATCAGCAACATCGTACAAAAATGTTATAAGCTCCCGTGACCGACTATGGTTATTTAGACGGTAAGTAAATAGTTGAAGGGTTCGCGCTGGGGCGCTCACCCTTCAACGATATACTGACCGTCTAAATAACGATAGAAGGTCACAAGGGAGCTTATAACTTATAATGTCATCGTGCAAAATGCATAGAATTGGAATCAGAGGAAAATAGTTAAATGCAATAAAATCAATGTATACTTATGTAACGTCGTGTTTTAATACTAACGCCTTTCAGTCCGATTCTTTTTACAAACACTCTTGTTCAAAGCAGGGTAGGCATTGCCCCCTATGCTTTTTTCATTATACTTTAATGATTGTGAAATGCCATTATTAATGACAGAGAGAATATTTACCTTGTTGAGAGTATGTTGATATAAAGTTAAATGTAAGACAATACAGAAGAGTTTGAAGATATCAAAGGGGCAATCCGTAAATTGAAGGACAGACAACACAATGGCCAAAAGAGACAAACAACAATTTACAAAGCATTACACATAAAACTAAAGATCGAGCAACGCGAACCATACTAAAAGCCGGTGGTGAACTCATGTGTTCCGGAAGGGTAAGTAGTTCCTGTTCCACTAGTGGAACCCGTCGTGTTACTCTAGTTACAAACTCGGTGATAAATCATGAATGAGGAAAGGACCGGAAAGTGTTTACGATAAGAGGAACATATCCGTGGTCATTTGTGATACAGAATTTCCGTAGCGGTTAACAAGGTCAAGGTGGTGACCGTAAAAGTGATGACTTCAACATAACCAATAGGAACCCTTGGTTCAGTAGCCTCCTTGTTAGCAGCATCCCTCTATCAAGGAAATCCTGATAGGAACCACAAGTTCTGGAATATCGGATCAACTGAGAGATGTATACTTCATATGCAGGCGCTGCTGGAATGTTGCTACATATAAATGGAAAGTTCACAATGGGAAAATTGAAAACATCTCTCTTATCGTAAAGTTTCGTTCTTCTTAGTTTCTGGAAGCCTTCTTTTTATCTCCCATTGACACCATTTTCTTCTCATTGATATTATGGAATACATATTGATATAGTGTCTAGGTGTCTATGTTACATGCCTCTATGTTGTTATCCTTTGATCCCATTCTGATATTATTTTAACTCTAAAATGATTAAAAAATGTCCAATCTGTCCTTTCTCTATGTTGCGATATATCTTGTAACTGCGTATGTAATAAAGAGGGGAATTAAGCCGACACATTTTGTTTTATCCGACAAGTATATAGTATACTAGTATTTATAATGCTTTGTGTTACAATAAAATCTGTCTTCAACGTCATCATTTACTATAAAAGCTGTCTTAAGCGGCCAACCTTATTTTGGTCTAATAAATATAGTAAGACAATATTATTTATTATCACCACCACATTCCAAACAACATTGTTATCTTAGAGAATTTTTTTTTTTATATTGTAAATGATCTTTTTGGGGGAAAATATTATGAGATACATTTCATAATTGTTTGATAACATCCTAATGTGTTATGGAGTCTTACTAAATTATTAATTCAATCTTGAAAATAAACAACTACATACGTATGTTCATATTGATTCCATACTTATATACACCCTTTGGGGCGGTATATATGACTACAAAAGGAAGATAGCAGCTGCTTATGACATCTTATTAAATTGAATCAAATTGCCAATATATACTAAAATGTATTGGTCTGCTTAGACAGACGACTGCTTACTAGAGATTTAATCGGATATATGTATAAAATTTGGTAAAACAATATTTATTACAAACAAACTTTGAAAATTGTGTATTAAATTTACATTTGAGTTTCATTATTATATACAGAGAATATTGTATTATCATTGTGTACAACAGTTTTTGATTTGTATTTTGTAACTTTATAAGAAGGTGTCCTTAGATTTGGGTATACCCCATTCGTATGGGTATTTTACGTTCATTTAAGTATTTCCCCCCCACATTTCCTAACTTTAGAAAGTTAATGAACTTGTCATTCTCAACACTTACTTGACATTATTAAAATTTGAAAAGAATAAAGACAATATAAAAACAAATAAGGGTTTGGAAAACCCAATGTAACGGATGGAAGAGTTAAATAAAAGAAACTGGTAAACCCCACATATTTGAAAGTAATGAACGCGTCTTTGATTTAATATATAATTTCTGGTGCATATACCGTGACCGCATTCATGTTCATTGATACTAAACACGCTTATAAACAGGTTGTAATTACACATTCCACAACATCGTCTAAACACATAGAAACATAAATCCCATTAAAGATTACTTAACCTTTATAAGGTTATACCGTTATTACCAGTTATTGTTTTTGATAGTATGATAGGGATTTTCTTGAAACTACACGATACTTTCAAAAGAATCCATAATCTTCTGTGGTAATTTGATGACTTAGAATCAATGAACTTCCACAAGAATAAATAATAGTATCATTCAGTATTCATGTTAAAAAGGGAAATAATATGACAGGTTAATGTGTAGACTAAACAAGCTGTAATGGTGAGTTTTATATGCATTCTAAACATTTCTGGGATTAAATTTTTAACGATATACATTTTTTTTGTACTTTGAGCATTTAATACACATTAGAATTTAGATATACATGTATTTATTTCAAATTGTGTTCTTCTTTACTCACATTTGTTTTGTGGAAAGTCATGTTTTATTTATGTTATTTATATTCATTTACGTACATTGTGTATATTGGTGTCCAAGGCGATTTCCATATCAGATGAAATCCATGTCTTTTAATAGCAACACGACGGGTTTCACTAGTGGAGCCGGAACTGTGTATCCTTCCGGAGCCCAGCCCGGATATTAGCGGGGTTCGTTAATCCTTTTGGTGTCTTCAAACCTATCTGCTACAATATTTGCTGTGTTAAACATTAATTAATGTACTTACCCATACTGTTTATAAAAATATAAGATCCGAAGTATTGTAATCTGTGTTTGTTCTTGATATTGTAATCTGTGTTTGTCCAGGATATTGTAATCTATGTTTGTCCAGGATATTGTAATCTGTGTTTGTCCAGGATATTGTAATCTGTGTTTTGTCCAGGATATTGCAATCTGTGTTTATCCAGGATATTGTTATCTGTGTTTGTCCGGGATATTGTAATCTGTGTTTTGTCCAGAATATTGCAATCTGTGTTTATCCAGAATATTGCAATCTGTTTTTATCCAGGATATTGTAGTCCGTGTTTGTCCAGGATATTGTAATCTGTGTTTGTCCAGGATATTGTAATCTGTGTTTGTCCAGGATATTGTAACATGTGTTTGTTCAGGATATTGTAATCTGTGTTTGTCCAGGATATTGTAATCTGTTTTTGTCCAAGATATTGTAATCTGTGTTAGTCCAGGATATTGTAATCTGTGTTTGTCTATGATATTGTAATCTGTGTTTGTCTATGACATTGTAATCTGTGTTTGTCCAGGATATTGTAATCTGTGTTTGTCCAGGATATTGTAGTCTGTGTTTGTCCATGATATTGTAATCTGTGTTTGTCCATGATATTGTAATCTGTGTTTGTCCATGATATTGTAATCTGTGTTTGTCCATGATATTGTAATCTGTGTTTGTCCAGGATATTGTAATCTGTGTTTGTCCAGGATATTGTAATCCGTGTTTGTCCAGGATACTGTAGTCTGTGTTTGTCTATGATATTGTAATCTGTGTTTGTCCATGATATTGTAATCTGTGTTTGTCCAGGATATTGTAGTCTGTGTTTGTCCAGAATATTGTAATATGTGTTTGTCCATGATATTGTAATCTGTGTTTGTCCATGATATTGTAATCTGTGTTAGTCCAGGATATTGTGATCTGTGTTTTTCCAGAATATTGTAATCTGTGTTTGTCCAGGATATTGTAGTCTGTGTTTGTCCAGGATATTGTAATCTGTGTTTGTCCATGATATTGTAATCTGTGTTTGTCCATGATATTGTAATCTGTGTTTGTCCATGATATTGTAATCTGTGTTTTGTCCAGGATATTGTAATCTGTATTTGTCCAGGATCTTGTAATCTGTGTGTGTCCATGATATTGTACTCTGTGTTTGTCCAGGATATTGTAGTCTGTGTTTGGCCAGGTTATTTTAATCTGTGTTTGTCCATGATATTGTAATCTGTTTGTCCATGATATTGTAATCTGTGTTTGTCCATGATATTGTAATCTGTGTTTGTCCATGATATTGTGATCTGTGTTTTTCCATGATATTGTAATCTGTGTTTGTCCAGGATATTGTAATCTGTGTTTTGTCCAGGATATTGTAGTCTGTGTTTGTCCAGAATATTGTAATCTCTGTTTGTCTATGATATTGTAATCTGTGTTTGTCCAGGATATTGTAATCTGTGTTTGTCCAGGATATTGTAATCTGTGTTTGTCCAGGATATTGTAATCTGTTTTTGTCCAGGATATTGTAATCTGTGTTTATCCAGGATATTGTAATCTGTGTTTGTCCAGGATATTGTAATCTGTGTTTGTCCAGGATATTGTCATCTGTGTTTGTCCAGGATATTGTCATCTGTGTTTGTCCAGGATATTGTAATCTGTGTTTGTCCAGGATATTGTAATCTATGTTTGTTCAGGATATTGTAATCTGTGTTTGTCCATGATATTGTAATCTGTGTCTGTCCAGGATATTGTAATCTATGTTTATCCATGATATTGTAGTCTGTGTTTGTCCAGGATATTGTACTCTGTGTTAGTCCAGGATATTGTAATCTGTGTTTGTCCATGATATTGTAATCTGTGTTAGTCCAGGATATTGTAATCTGTGGTTTTCCAGAATGTTGTAATCTGTGTTTGTCCAGGATATTGTAGTCTGTGTTTGTCCAGGATATTGTAATCTGTGTTTGTCCATGATATTGTAATGTGTGTTTGTCCATGATATTGTAATCTGTGTTTGTCCATGATATTGTAATCTGTGTTTTGTCCAGGATATTGTAATCTGTATTTTTCCAGGATCTTGTAATCTGTGTGTGTCCATGATATTGTACTCTGTGTTTGTCCAGGATATTGTAGTCTGTGTTTGGCCAGGTTATTTTAATCTGTGTTTGTCCATGATATTGTAATCTGTTTGTCCAGGATATTGTAATCTGTGTTTGTCCAGGATATTGTAATCTGTGTTTTTCCATGATATTGTAATCTGTGTTTGTCCAGGATATTGTAATCTGTGTTTTGTTCAGGATATTGTAGTCTGTGTTTGTCCAGGATATTGTAATCTGTGTTTTGTCCAGGATATTGTAATCTGTGTTTGTCCAGGATATTGTAATCTGTGTTTGTCCAGGATATTGTAATCTGTGTTTGTCCATGATATTGTAATCTGTGTTTGTCCAGGATATTGTAGTCCGTGTTTGTCCAGGATATTGTAATCTGTGTTTGTCCAGGATATTGTAATCTGTGTTTTTCCAGGATATTGTAATCTATGTTTGTCCAGGTTATTGTAATCTGTGTTTGTCCAGGATATTGTAATCTGTGTTTTGTCCAGGATATTGTAGTCTGTGTTTGTCCAGAATATTGTAATCTCTGTTTGTCTATGATATTGTAATCTGTGTTTGTCCAGGATATTGTAATCTGTGTTTGTCCAGGATATTGTAATCTGTGTTTGTCCAGGATATTGTAATCTGTTTTTGTCCAGGATATTGTAATCTGTGTTTATCCAGGATATTGTAATCTGTGTTTGTCCAGGATATTGTAGTCTGTTTGTCCATGATATTGTAATATGTGTTTGTCCAGGATATTGTAATCTGTGTTTGTCCAGGATATTGTCATCTGTGTTTGTCCAGGATATTGTCATCTGTGTTTGTCCAGGATATTGTAATCTGTGTTTGTCCAGGATATTGTAATCTGCATTTATCCAGGATATTGTAATCTGTGTTTGTCCAGGATATTGTAATCTGTGTTTATCCAGGATATTGTAATCTGTGCTTGTCCAGGATATTGTAATCTGCATTTATCCAGGATATTGTAATCTGTGTTTGTCCAGGATATTGTAGTCTGTGTTTTTCCAGGATATTGTAATATGTGTTTGTTCAGGATATTGTAATCTGCGTTTGTCCAGAATATTGTAATATGTGTTTGTCCATGATATTGTAATCTGTGTTTGTCCATGATATTGTAATCTGTGTTAGTCCAGGATATTGTAATCTATGTTTGTCCAGGTTATTGTAATCTGTGTTTGTCCAGGATATTGTAATCTGTGTTTTGTCCAGGATATTGTAGTCTGTGTTTGTCCAGAATATTGTAATCTCTGTTTGTCTATGATATTGTAATCTGTGTTTGTCCAGGATATTGTAATCTGTGTTTGTCCAGGATATTGTAATCTGTGTTTGTCCAGGATATTGTAATCTGTTTTTGTCCAGGATATTGTAATCTGTGTTTATCCAGGATATTGTAATCTGTGCTTGTCCAGGATATTGTAATCTGCATTTATCCAGGATATTGTAATCTGTGTTTGTCCAGGATATTGTAATCTGTGTTTGTCCAGGTTATTGTAATCTGTGTTTGTCCAGGATATTGTAATCTGTGTTTTGTCCAGGATATTGTAGTCTGTGTTTGTCCAGAATATTGTAATCTCTGTTTGTCTATGATATTGTAATCTGTGTTTGTCCAGGATATTGTAATCTGTGTTTGTCCAGGATATTGTAATCTGTTTTTGTCCAGGATATTGTAATCTGTGTTTATCCAGGATATTGTAATCTGTGTTTGTCCAGGATATTGTAGTCTGTTTGTCCAGGATATTGTAATATGTTTTTGTCCAGGATATTGTAATCTGTGTTTGTCCATGATATTGTAATCTGTGTTTTTCCAGGATATTGTAATCTATGTTTGTCCAGGTTATTGTAATCTGTGTTTGTCCAGGATATTGTAATCTGTGTTTTGTCCAGGATATTGTAGTCTGTGTTTGTCCAGAATATTGTAATCTCTGTTTGTCTATGATATTGTAATCTGTGTTTGTCCAGGATATTGTAATCTGTGTTTGTCCAGGATATTGTAATCTGTGTTTGTCCAGGATATTGTAATCTGTTTTTGTCCAGGATATTGTAATCTGTGTTTATCCAGGATATTGTAATCTGTGTTTGTCCAGGATATTGTAGTCTGTTTGTCCATGATATTGTAATATGTGTTTGTCCAGGATATTGTAATCTGTGTTTGTCCAGGATATTGTCATCTGTGTTTGTCCAGGATATTGTCATCTGTGTTTGTCCAGGATATTGTAATCTGTGTTTGTCCAGGATATTGTAATCTGCATTTATCCAGGATATTGTAATCTGTGTTTGTCCAGGATATTGTAATCTGTGTTTATCCAGGATATTGTAATCTGTGCTTGTCCAGGATATTGTAATCTGCATTTATCCAGGATATTGTAATCTGTGTTTGTCCAGGATATTGTAATCTGTGTTTGTCCAGGTTATTGTAATCTGTGTTTGTCCAGGATATTGTAATCTGTGTTTTGTCCAGGATATTGTAGTCTGTGTTTGTCCAGAATATTGTAATCTCTGTTTGTCTATGATATTGTAATCTGTGTTTGTCCAGGATATTGTAATCTGTGTTTGTCCAGGATATTGTAATCTGTTTTTGTCCAGGATATTGTAATCTGTGTTTATCCAGGATATTGTAATCTGTGTTTGTCCAGGATATTGTAGTCTGTTTGTCCAGGATATTGTAATATGTTTTTGTCCAGGATATTGTAATCTGTTTTTGTCCAGGATATTGTAATCTGTGTTTGTCCATGATATTGTAATGTGTGTTTGTCCATGATATTGTAATCTGTGTTTGTCCATGATATTGTAATCTGTGTTTTGTCCAGGATATTGTAATCTGTATTTGTCCAGGATCTTGTAATCTGTATGTGTCCATGATATTGTACTCTGTGTTTGTCCAGGATATTGTAGTCTGTGTTTGGCCAGGTTATTTTAATCTGTGTTTGTCCATGATATTGTAATCTGTTTGTCCAGGATATTGTAATCTGTGTTTGTCCAGGATATTGTAATCTGTGTTTTTCCATGATATTGTAATCTGTGTTTGTCCAGGATATTGTAATCTGTGTTTTGTTCAGGATATTGTAGTCTGTGTTTGTCCAGGATATTGTAATCTGTGTTTTGTCCAGGATATTGTAATCTGTGTTTGTCCAGGATATTGTAATCTGTGTTTGTCCAGGATATTGTAATCTATGTTTGTCCATGATATTGTAATCTGTGTTTGTCCAGGATATTGTAGTCCGTGTTTGTCCAGGATATTGTAATCTGTGTTTGTCCAGGATATTGTAATCTGTGTTTGTCCAGGATATTGTAATCTGTGTTTGTCCAGGTTATTGTAATCTGTGTTTGTCCAGGATATTGTAATCTGTGTTTTGTCCAGGATATTGTAGTCTGTGTTTGTCCAGAATATTGTAATCTCTGTTTGTCTATGATATTGTAATCTGTGTTTGTCCAGGATATTGTAATCTGTGTTTGTCCAGGATATTGTAATCTGTTTTTGTCCAGGATATTGTAATCTGTGTTTATCCAGGATATTGTAATCTGTGTTTGTCCAGGATATTGTAGTCTGTTTGTCCAGGATATTGTAATATGTTTTTGTCCAGGATATTGTAATCTGTGTTTGTCCAGGATATTGTCATCTGTGTTTATCCAGGATATTGTCATCTGTGTTTGTCCAGGATATTGTAATCTGTGTTTGTCCAGGATATTGTAATCTGCATTTATCCAGGATATTGTAATCTGTGTTTGTCCAGGATATTGTAATCTGTGTTTATCCAGGATATTGTAATCTGTGCTTGTCCAGGATATTGTAATCTGCCTTTATCCAGGATATTGTAATCTGTGTTTGTCCAGGATATTGTAGTCTGTGTTTTTCCAGGATATTGTAATATGTGTTTGTTCAGGATATTGTAATCTGCGTTTGTCCAGGATATTGTAGTCTGTGTTTGTCCAGGATATTGTAATCTGTGTTTATGCATGATATTGTGTTTTTTTTTGTCGAGGATATTGTGGTCTGTGCTTGTTAAAAAGATTGTTAAGTTATCAACATAGTACTCTTTTATTAATTTATTGGTGCTAAACACACTTACAGAATTACTGTGGTCAGTGAAGTGCCACTGCAAATGACCAACCAGTGGATGATATCTGGGAAATTGAATATTGTTTTAACTCAGCTAAGAAGTTCAGCTTCGTTTTTGAATTATGATCTATTTCGAGTTGGAATTGTATCTGACCCATTTTGTTTGTCTATGTGGTGCTGCGCTTGAACATTTTGGATTGTCCAATGAAACTAGAACTACATCGTTAGGTAATCTCAACAGGGCTATAACATGCTACAATATAGATATGTGGCAATGTTAAATGTTCATAAAAGATTCCTTATTGTATAATTGGAATTGAATATGGTGAACATGCACATCATATGAACCCATGTTAATGTTATTTTTCCTTCCATTTTGTTTGTGAATATTCCATCAAGTTTGTTTACCTGGTATCTAATCCATTTTGTCTATTTAATTGGCAAATAAAATATGCTTAAAGGCATATAGGCTGTCAGAATTGATTTTTTTTTTTTTATTAAAAGTTGCCAATATTCGATGTTTTATATTAAATGGAGTTGAAATTTTTCCTAATATCATGCGTAAATAGCCTAGAACGAAGGAAATACGTCGCTGTTTGATTCTCTTGCATCCAGTAAAGCATTCAATGTTTACCCGCATAATATTCATACATTCATACGACCTACACAGTGAACTCATTCGGTAAAGAGTGTGTGCATGTGCGAAATTGTTTGTTGACGAAGAAAGCACATGGCACAAATCGAATCATGGAATTGAACAAAACATTGACGGATTATATACGAAAACGACACAAAAAGGAGGTTCAACAAGCTTTGTGTCATTTTTCAACACGTAAGCATAATTTAGTATTTTTGTTCGGCCGAATCATATTTTAACAGTAGAATTGCATCGTAGTTTTTTTTATATATTCTTTTTTCAGGAGAAAACGCTAGGTGATATCTCTTTTATTATTAGAGACTAAAATAATGAAATTCATGTCTGTTTTTTTCTAAAAAAAATATAATCAAGCCAACTCAAGTGTTGTCAATAATATGCAACACAATTTGTTTACATTTTCCCGTTATCGGGCCCCTTTGCAGAGTTTGGGTTTGTTTTTATTGATTTCATCACGTATTTCCGATTTTAAGTGTCATTCTTACTAAATACCATTATATAATAGTAACTGATTACCCCGGGATCCAATCTCATAGATATATTTCTTAAATTATATTAATTCTAACGAATTTACATGCAACATACAGAAGGACATGCTTTTGGTTATTTGTAGCAGTTATCAGTATTCGGCAAACTTCGGAAAAGAAACCGACTTATAATTAGGTGTGTAAATGGCGATTCCACCGACAGACATTCGAATTCTTTTCATTAATTACGACATTATAGCATATTTTTTAAACCTGGCTTCTTGTTCAGAACATTTTATTAGTATAAAATATCGAATCTTGGCAACTTTTAGTATAAAAAAAAAAAAATCAATTCTGACAGCCTGAATGCCTTTAAACTAAGTTTTCTGGCTAAGGTTTTGATTAATGGTACAAGTCTAGTACCAGTCGCTGAGTTGTTCGTCAACGTATGCCTCGTAAGTGATAAAGTTACCATTCAAATAATGAGCATGTGCTAGTCACAAAGGTACAATTATATGGTTTATCCTCTTAATAATGTATTTTATAATTGCACCACATTTTTTTCTTCTTCTAAATACTAAATTTAATACATACGGAATTTTCGTTACTTTGAAACGAAAGTTAATCCATTGTACATATTGAATTTTCGCTAGCTTGATTCTTAACTTAATACATACTGGAGCTTAGTTAGTTTGAATTTAAAGTTTAAGCATATTTGTTAGTACAGGAAATGCAATAAGGGGGAACCGGGGATCTTTTTTCCTTTATAGATCTTATGATTTGATTTCCAGTTAAGCTCGTATCAATTCGGTGTATTTCGTACTAAATTAGATATCTCTATGTGAGGCCATAACTTCTATCACGAATAACAATGAATATTTTTAAATTTAATTCTATATTTAGTCTTGTTATGCTTAAACGTGACAAAATAAGTTTTAATTAATATTTTTTTCTGTGATTGTTAAACATTTACAAGTGGTATGTGGTGTTTTAATGTGTTCATTATCTGCATCAGTCATGGCCTTTATTTTTGAACTTTAATAAGTAAAAAACTTGAAATGAATCCGGATTAAGTTGTATTAATTATTCCATGTCTAATTTTGATTTGAACAATGGTCTTTATCAAACATTGTGTACATAGTGAACAACCTTTACTCAATATTTCTTATTGCACACTGATTTTGATTGTTATATACACGAAATGTATTCTGTAAATTATATTATGGCTGTGTGTGTACTTTGTAGTTTGGTTTAGAGTATATAAGACTTTAATCTATGTTGAGTCCATGTATTATATATGAAATAAGTGTATTAAGTAAGGATTTAGATAATAAGACACAGAATTTTAAATTCGATGTATACTTTTAATTGTTAAAATTAAATTTCGTATAATATCGGAAAAGCAAACATTTGGAAATAGCCCGTGAGCATGTCGGGGAATCGTGTCTCCAAATTCATAATAACGAACAAATATTTCCCGCCTAAGGGTCCGTCTGGAATATGTACTCATTAGATTTAAATAAACAGTAGAGGTCGTCGTGGCCGTGATCGTATGGTAGTTGGATTTACAACTACCTATGCAATCAGTGCCTGTCACCTCTAAAGTTGTGAGTTCGAATCCAGCTCATGGCGAGATGTACTCTATACAACATTATGTGATAAAGATTGCCAGTGACTTGCGACAGGTTGATGTTTTTTTTCAGATCCTCCGGTTTCCTCCACCAATAAAACTGACTGCTACGATATAACTGAAATATTGTTGAGAGTGGCGTTAAACACAAACAAACAAACAAACAAACAAACGTAAACAGTATAATAGCTGTTTACAAGTCTATTTTGGTCCTGTGTCACACTAATAATTAACTTGAATCATTTAGGCAGAGAAGACCCAGTAAAACTAATGCCAATGGATGATCACATGTACAAAACGAAAACCATGTACAAGGTTACAAGAAATGTTTGAAGGTACCAAAGTGATAATCAGATGCCGTAAATTGAATAAGGACAGACAATGCAAATTGTAAAAGAAAAGGGACAAAAAAGACAAAGATTTGTTCACGAAACACTACAAAGAAAAACTAACGATCAAGCAGCACGAATCTCACTAATACTCTGGTAAACTCTGCGCTTAGCAAAGGTAAGAAGTTCAGGTTCTACTAGTGGCATCTGCTGTGTAACTGTGTCTCCGGTGATGAGTCATATTTGATGGTAAGTCGTGAAGATTAAAGAAGATGTGACTACGACAAACCGAACATAACTTTGGTCATCTGTCATCATCTGTGGCGATCATAACACTTTTAATGTGATGAAATCTGTAATGTAAGGGATACTGTGTATAACACATCTACTCAACTATGTATACATTAATCTTTATTTGTGAATATTGTTTGATTAAATAATTAATACTGTTTGTTTCTAACCTTAGCATTTGCCTTTTTTTTTTGTTCCAGAAAATACTATGAGTATGTGATGAAAAGGAATTAAAACAAAATGGGCTCCGGGACAAGTACGCAACAACGACCACAGTCTTCACCAAGTGTAAACAAAGTAAACGGCACTGCTAGTCCCGCTTCACGACCAGCACCTGTGAGTGCACTTGTATTATTATACCTGCATCAATCTCAAAGCAAATGTATTTTTAACCTAGTTTGATTAATGAACTTGTAATAAAAGTCCAATTGTTTGAAGAAGAGACTACTTTAATATTTGAATCAATTTTATTAAGCCATTTTATATCAGAATAAAACCTATCAGAAACTAGATACATATTTTGTTTACATTAAAAAAGAACATAATTAAAAAGATAATTTAATGGCAATATTATTTTTAATTATAACAATATTGTCATGCTTTAATGATTGAAGCAAGTATGATTAAAATAGAACACGAGTTTAGCTTGCTATTTATAGTTATTTCAGATTGTTATAGAAAAGTAAGTTTTTCAGCTAGCAACAGTTCTTTTTAGATACGTATGCATGTTGTGTATTACATTTAGATATCACTAGCACACATTAAATGTCATATTTCATCTAGCCAGCTTCTATACCCGATGTTTATACATGTACGTAATATATACAGATTAATACATGGGCATTTCCATATTGGCATGGTTATCATCCCGAGACCCCCATATTGGCCGAGACGGAGTCGAGGGCCAATATGGGTCGAGGAATAATAACCAGGACAATATGGAAATGCTCATGTATTAAACTATTTATTACATACTTCCAACATCTAGAAAAGAGACACCCATATTGGCCTGAGACGAAGTCGAGGCCCATATTGGCCCGGACCAATATGGGTCTCGATATGGAAATGATCTTGTGGTAATTCAATAACCGGTTATTTTCCCGGGGTGTGAAAATATAGACAATTTACTTCCGGTCATATTGGTCATACACAAATGCCTTTATTTGAAATAAGTATGTAATAAAGACCAATAATCTTTGCTGTTTCTATGTACGTTGATCTTTACCTATTACTTTACCTATACTATATACAAATGTATATATCTATCATAGAACACGTTGTCTATCTATATGTTTTAATATTTGTAGTGACGTCAATATATATATGTGTAAGAAATTAGTGATAAAATAGAAACAAGTTTGAAAATCATTTTCGATAAAAATGATTTGGTTTTTTAAAAGACTTTTGCTTCAATGTGCAGCTATGTATGTATTTGTTGTACCATAGGACAAAAGTTTGGTATCCAACCTAATATGTTTGTGTGATTCGTTGGAAAAAAATATTATTAACTTAGAATGATATATTATCCATTGAATTAAGAGATTATTATTAATTAACTTTGATTTATTAGCCTTTATATGATCAAATCTGTCAATACAATATAAAAACTTTCATTGGGGCAATACGGCAAAAACCAGTTCAATACGGATATTTTCTGTATTGGCCCGATTCCAGTCAGTCCAATAACAGGTAGATCGAAACCCGCTAGACGTTTCGAAATTCGCAAGGAAAAGTCCCAAAAGAGATTGGACTGGTTAATTAATAAAGGTATCATTACGTGATGTTTTTCATATTGGCCTAGTTATAGGTCATCGGTCTGCTGTGTTGGGCTTCGGCTGCGCCTCAGGCCAATACAGCAGGCCTCGGACCTATAACTAGGTCAATATGAAAAACATCACGTAATAATACTATAATATTACCCTACTCATGTTATGACAACCACTTTGAGATTGTCAAGTTCTAAAGCATAACTATTTATATATAATTATCTTATTTATTTGGCGGTAATAAAAATGTCATTACATTAGGAAAAATAAAAAGAATCCATTTGTTTGATTTCTATTAATAACAAATAATTATTTTTACCCAAACACGACTCCAAATTTATAGTTTAAAAACGAAATATGTTTAATTTAATGCACAGATAAATGTTTTTATAACCTAAATAGCCACTTAAACCCATTGTTCCTTTTCTTTTATCCCCTATAAATATAAAACTAAAATCTGAAAGGATTATGACATTAAAGACCTCTTTACTGTAAGCTAGCCATCATGAAAAAAGTAATTTGTCATTATTATATATACATTAACTTTATAGCACTCTATAATTTAATGCATACAAACATTTTATATATATTGTTAGGTCTAACAGGAAGACATATCACAATCTGATTTACATTAACAAGAAGACATATCACAATCTGATTTACATTAACAGGAAGACATATCACAATCTGATTTACATTAACAGGAAGACATATCACAATCTGATTTACATTAACAGGAAGACATATCACAATCTGATTTACATTAACAAGAAGACATATCACAATCTGATTTACATTAACAAGAAGACATATCACAATCTGATTTACATTAACAAGAAGACATATCACAATCTGATTTACATTAACAAGAAGACATATCACAATCTGATTTACATTAACAGGAGGACATATCACAATCTGATTTACATTAACAGGAAGACATATCACAATCTGATTTACATTAACAGGAAGACATATCACAATCTGATTTACATTTAATGTTTCTTTCCGTCAATGTTTAGTTGGTATTAGGTTTTATGGTTTAGCCTAAAATTTGATCATATTACCCTATGATTCCTTTTCATTGGTCCATTCAAGAATTTTGGCTCCAATTAATATACTGACTGAAATCGACTTTATTGCATTATTTTAATTGGATGTTTACATGTTATAATTAAAACATTTGTGTCTATTGTGTTGAACATAACAACCAATTACATTTGTACTGTGAATAAAGTGAAAATTCAATATAATAATTACCTGCATTCACAATGCTACATTCTAGAAATAAATAAATAAATAAATAAAAAATAATAATAAATAAATAAATAAATAAATAAATAAATAAATAAATAAATGTTGTCATAATTAAGGGTTTTGTTTAAATTTATTCCTATTAAAATAGACGCCATGATATTGCTGAGATACTACTACCACAGTTGGTGTTAAACACCAACAAATTGGTGTTAAACACCAACAAATCAATCAATCAATCTATCAGAAATCATTATCGATAGATAAACTAAGACATTTGGTGTATACAGCATGATTAGAAGGGCGCGTGTTTTGTTTCTGTTTGTAATTTATTTTAAATACATTGTCAAAATATCACAGAATGTGAACATTAGTTCTTTATATGTAAGATATTTGTTTGGTAGTATTAATATGTCAAGTAGTTCGTGTTCAACACTTTGGGTGTGATTACCTAATACCAGCGTGAACACACGTTTTATTTTCTCTATTATATATCTACTAGCACCATTTTGAATTATAGATATTTGACACTTCTTTGTTCATTGAATTGTTAAATATAAACTAATACAATAGAACGTTATTGTAAGATTTAAGTTCTGAAAAGAAAGAAGTTTTAATCATTACAAAATTCCACGAATTGTAATAATGAAATGACTAATCAATGCATTAATATACGAGATTAAAACCTTTGATAGCTATAGTTAATTTATACTGGTTAAATAAAGGTTGTGTATTGTATTGTCTTTCCATTTCAAACAAACGAATCTTTTATTATTTTTTTTTAAATTTAAATTGTAGGACTCGCGGCCACAAACTACAGGAACAGAGAGACCACAGGGCGAAAAGAAGCAACAGAAACCACAAGTTCCTCCTCCTTGTCCTCCCAGAAGACGGAAAGCTGACGTATTCGCTTTAGAAAAGTACCAACATGTAGACGATTACGCCTTGAATGTAGGTAGTCTTTGGGAAGAAAACGCCAGTGAAACATATGCTATGGGAGTAAAACCGATTACCAATTGATAAAAGAGAAAGTTACAGTTAATCATAATTACATATTACACTCAAAGTAAAATAATGGATATCCATTGATATACAAATAAACATCCAATAACAATTCTGATATACAGTTCAACATCCAATCATAATCCAGATATACAGATGTACATCCAATCATAATCCAGATATACAGATCAACATCCAATCAAAACGTATTATCTAATTTAGTGCACACGACAAATTTCTGGAGTAACCTCCTTCGATTTACGGATTCGGATTACCCCTTTGGTATCTTCACTCTCTTCTTCACCAGATACGTTCAAATCCAAAAATAGCCGTATCGGTGGCATGATCGCCTGGAGTGCGGTAGATCGTGGTTTCGAAGCCCAGTCGGGTCAAACCAAAAGCTAAAAAAATGGTATTTGTTGCTTCTCCGCTAAGCACGCACCATTAAGGAGAAAAAGCAAAGACTGGTTGGCTTGGAATCAGAATAATGTGTCCGAATGGAGCGACATGTCTACCCGCGGACTCTTGTTTCAGTGAGCTGGCACTATAAAAATCCAACTCAGGGTTTTGGTCTAGAACAAAGCGGACCTCATCATCATTTCATTGAAAAATAACTTGTTCTCTCCAAGATATACCTGAAAAATTGCTGAATTAACGTTAAGCAACAATCACTCACTCACTTACTCAAATCCAAAATATTTGAAGGGCAAGTAATTTACAAGTCCTTAGGAGTGCCTGAGATAGGATGACCTTAGTTTTAATAATAATTACATGGTTTAGGAAATTTTTAGACATACATGTATATCTAATAAACCATGTCAGTACCGAAGCATTAAATACTGGGCGGATGATACCCTCGAAGAATAATAGTCCACCAACAGAGGTATCGATTCTGTGACAGCTTTTAAAAAACGGTCAGACGTATTCAAATTCCTCGTTCTGTTCTCTTTCAGTCGCCACCAAATTTGCTAGTAGGAACCTTCAAGGAATTGATATCCTACTTGACAAAGGATGAAGATTGGGATGCTATGCGTAAAGTTCGTGCCATCTTTAGATGGGTGACATCCGTTGATGTGTATAGTCTGAAGACCGAGAGTCAACCACCTATGCATTCTCCATTGGAATATTTCATCAAAATTCAAAAGAATATGGGGAACCATGCTCATCTTGTGTCTGGTCTTTGCCAGTAAGTATATTTGACATGCTAATCTTATGTCTGGTCTTTGTCAGTAAGTATATTTGAAACCAAACTATATTTTATGATATTTCCTATTTGTTGTAGAAATATGTCATTTTGTCCATCTTATGAATATACATCAATCCATCTTGTATCTCTATATATCAATCCATCTTGTATCTCTATACATCAATCCATCTTGTATCTCTATACATCAATCCATCTTGTATCTCTATATATCAATCCATCTTGTATCTCTATACATCAATCCATCTTGTATCTCTATACATCAATCCATCTTGTATCTCTATACATCAATCCATCTTGTATCTCTATACATCAATCCATCTTGTATCTCTATACATCAATCCATCTTGTATCTCTATACATCAATCCATCTTGTATCTCTATACATCAATCCATCTTGTATCTCTATACATCAATCCATCTTGTATCTCTATACATCAATCCATCTTGTATCTCTATACATCAATCCATCTTGTATCTCTATACATCAATCCATCTTGTATCTCTATACATCAATCCATCTTGTATCTCTATACATCAATCCATCTTGTATCTCTATACATCAATCCATCTTGTATCTCTATACATCAATCCATCTTGTATCTCTATACATCAATCCATCTTGTATCTCTATACATCAATCCATCTTGTATCTCTATACATCAATCCATCTTGTATCTCTATACATCAACCCATCTTGTATCTCTATACATCAATCCATCTTGTATCTCTATACATCAACCCATCTTGTATCTCTATACATCCATCCATCTTGTATCTCTATACATCAACCCATCTTGTATCTCTATACATCAATCCATCTTGTATCTCTATACATCAATCCATCTTGTATCTCTATATATCAATCCATCTTGTATCTCTATACATCAATCCATCTTGTATCTCTATATATCAATCCATCTTGTATCTCTATACATCAATCCATCTTGTATCTCTATACATCAATCCATCTTGTATCTCTATACATCAATCCATCTTGTATCTCTATACATCAATCCATCTTGTATCTCTATACATCAATCCATCTTGTATCTCTATACATCAATCCATCTTGTATCTCTATACATCAATCCATCTTGTATCTCTATACATCAACCCATCTTGTATCTCTATACATCAATCCATCTTGTATCTCTATACATCAATCCATCTTGTATCTCTATATATCAATCCATCTTGTATCTCTATACATCAATCCATCTTGTATCTCTATATATCAATCCATCTTGTATCTCTATACATCAATCCATCTTGTATCTCTATACATCAATCCATCTTGTATCTCTATACATCAACCCATCTTGTATCTCTATACATCAACCCATCTTGTATCTCTATACATCAATCCATCTTGTATCTCTATGCATCAATCCATCTTGTATCTCTATACATCAACCCATCTTGTATCTCTATACATCAATCCATCTTGTATCTCTATACATCAACCCATCTTGTATCTCTATACATCAATCCATCTTGTATCTCTATACATCAATCCATCTTGTATCTCTATACATCAATCCATCTTGTATCTCTATACATCAATCCATCTTGTATCTCTATACATCAACCCATCTTGTATCTCTATACATCAACCCATCTTGTATCTCTATACATCAATCCATCTTGTATCTCTATACATCAATCCATCTTGTATCTCTATACATCAATCCATCTTGTATCTCTATACATCAATCCATCTTGTATCTCTATACATCAACCCATCTTGTATCTCTATACATCAACCCATCTTGTATCTCTATACATCAATCCATCTTGTATCTCTATACATCAATCCATCTTGTATCTCTATACATCAATCCATCTTGTATCTCTATACATCAACCCATCTTGTATCTCTATACATCAATCCATCTTGTATCTCTATACATCAATCCATCTTGTATCTCTATACATCAACCCATCTTGTATCTCTATACATTAACCCATCTTGTATCTCTATACATCAATCCATCTTGTATCTCTATACATCAATCCATCTTGTATTCTATACATCAATCCATCTTGTATCTCTATACATCAATCCATCTTGTATCTCTATACATCAATCCATCTTGTATCTCTATACATCAATCCATCTTGTATCTCTATACATCAATCCATCTTGTATCTCTATACATCAACCCATCTTGTATCTCTATATATCAATCCATCTTGTATCTCTATACATCAATCCATCTTGTATCTCTATACATCAATCCATCTTGTATCTCTATATATCAATCCATCTTGTATCTCTATACATCAATCCATCTTGTATCTCTATACATCAATCCATCTTGTATCTCTATACATCAACCCATCTTGTATCTCTATACATCAATCCATCTTGTATCTCTATACATCAATCCATCTTGTATCTCTATACATCAATCCATCTTGTATCTCTATACATCAATCCATCTTGTATCTCTATACATCAACCCATCTTGTATCTCTATACATCAATCCATCTTGTATCTCTATACATCAACCCATCTTGTATCTCTATACATCAATCCATCTTGTATCTCTATACATCAATCCATCTTGTATCTCTATACATCAATCCATCTTGTATCTCTATACATCAATCCATCTTGTATCTCTATACATCAATCCATCTTGTATCTCTATACATCAATCCATCTTGTATCTCTATACATCAATCCATCTTGTATCTCTATACATCAATCCATCTTGTATCTCTATGCATCAATCCATCTTGTATCTCTATACATCAATCCATCTTGTATCTCTATACATCAATCCATCTTGTATCTCTATACATCAATCCATCTTGTATCTCTATACATCAATCCATCTTGTATCTCTATATATAAATCCATCTTGTATCTCTATACATCAATCCATCTTGTATCTCTATACATCAATCCATCTTGTATCTCTATACATCAATCCATCTTGTATCTCTATACATCAATCCATCTTGTATCTCTATACATCAATCCAGCTTGTATCTCTATACATCAATCCATCTTGTATCTCTATACATCAATCCATCTTGTATCTCTATACATCAATCCATCTTGTATCTCTATACATCAATCCATCTTGTATCTCTATATATAAATCCATCTTGTATCTCTATACATCAATCCATCTTGTATCTCTATACATCAATCCATCTTGTATCTCTATACATCAATCCATCTTGTATCTCTATACATCAATCCAGCTTGTATCTCTATACATCAATCCATCTTGTATCTCTATACATCAATCCATCTTGTATCTCTATACATCAATCCATCTTGTATCTCTATACATCAATCCATCTTGTATCTCTATACATCAACCCATCTTGTATCTCTATACATCAATCCATCTTGTATCTCTATACATCAATCCATCTTGTATCTCTATACATCAATCCATCTTGTATCTCTATATACCAATCCATCTTGTATCTCTATATATCAATCCATCTTGTATCTCTATACATCAATCCATCTTGTATCTCTATACATCAATCCATCTTGTATCTCTATACATCATCCATCTTGTATCTCTATACATCAATCCATCTTGTATCTCTATACATCAATCCATCTTGTATCTCTATACATCAATCCATCTTGTATCTCTATACATCAATCCATCTTGTATCTCTATACATCAATCCATCTTGTATCTCTATACATCAATCCATCTTGTATCTCTATACATCAATCCATCTTGTATCTCTATATATAAATCCATCTTGTATCTCTATACATCAATCCATCTTGTATCTCTATACATCAATCCATCTTGTATCTCTATACATCAATCCATCTTGTATCTCTATACATCAATCCATCTTGTATCTCTATACATCAATCCAGCTTGTATCTCTATACATCAATCCATCTTGTATCTCTATACATCAATCCATCTTGTATCTCTATACATCAATCCATCTTGTATCTCTATACATCAATCCATCTTGTATCTCTATACATCAACCCATCTTGTATCTCTATACATCAATCCATCTTGTATCTCTATACATCAATCCATCTTGTATCTCTATACATCAATCCATCTTGTATCTCTATACATCAATCCATCTTGTATCTCTATATACCAATCCATCTTGTATCTCTATATATCAATCTTCAATCCATCTTGTATCTCTATACATCAATCCATCTTGTATCTCTATACATCAATCCATCTTGTATCTCTATATATAAATCCATCTTGTATCTCTATACATCAATCCATCTTGTATCTCTATACATCAATCCATCTTGTATCTCTATACATCAATCCATCTTGTATCTCTATACATCAATCAGCTTGTATCTCTATACATCAATCCATCTTGTATCTCTATACATCAATCCATCTTGTATCTCTATACATCAATCCATCTTGTATCTCTATACATCAATCCATCTTGTATCTCTATATATCAATCCATCTTGTATCTCTATACATCAATCCATCTTGTATCTCTATACATCAATCCATCTTGTATCTCTATACATCAATCCATCTTGTATCTCTATACATCAATCCAGCTTGTA
The DNA here is from genome assembly GCA_963680875.1 of Bathymodiolus brooksi. NCBI lineage: Eukaryota > Metazoa > Mollusca > Bivalvia > Mytilida > Modiolidae > Bathymodiolus > Bathymodiolus brooksi. Next base: position 155,732,246 of record OY804575.1, read on the forward strand.
TCTCTATACATCAATCCATCTTGTATCTCTATACATCAATCCATCTTGTATCTCTATACATCAATCCATCTTGTATCTCTATACATCAATCCATCTTGTATCTCTATACATCAACCCATCTTGTATCTCTATACATCAATCCATCTTGTATCTCTATACATCAATCCATCTTGTATCTCTATACATCAATCCATCTTGTATCTCTATACATCAATCCATCTTGTATCTCTATATACCAATCCATCTTGTATCTCTATATATCAATCCATCTTGTATCTCTATACATCAATCCATCTTGTATCTCTATACATCAATCCATCTTGTATCTCTATACATCAATCCATCTTGTATCTCTATACATCAATCCATCTTGTATCTCTATACATCAATCCATCTTGTATCTCTATACATCAATCCATCTTGTATCTCTATACATCAATCCATCTTGTATCTCTATACATCAATCCATCTTGTATCTCTATACATCAATCCATCTTGTATCTCTATACATCAATCCATCTTGTATCTCTATATATAAATCCATCTTGTATCTCTATACATCAATCCATCTTGTATCTCTATACATCAATCCATCTTGTATCTCTATACATCAATCCCATCTTGTATCTCTATACATCAATCCATCTTGTATCTCTATACATCAATCCAGCTTGTATCTCTATACATCAATCCATCTTGTATCTCTATACATCAATCCATCTTGTATCTCTATACATCAATCCATCTTGTATCTCTATACATCAATCCATCTTGTATCTCTATACATCAACCCATCTTGTATCTCTATACATCAATCCATCTTGTATCTCTATACATCAATCCATCTTGTATCTCTATACATCAATCCATCTTGTATCTCTATACATCAATCCATCTTGTATCTCTATATACCAATCCATCTTGTATCTCTATATATCAATCCATCTTGTATCTCTATACATCAATCCATCTTGTATCTCTATACATCAATCCATCTTGTATCTCTATACATCAATCCATCTTGTATCTCTATACATCAATCCATCTTGTATCTCTATGCATCAATCCATCTTGTATCTCTATACATCAATCCATCTTGTATCTCTATATATCAATCCATCTTGTATCTCTATACATCAATCCATCTTGTATCTCTAGACATCAACCCATCTTGTATCTCTATACATCAACCCATCTTGTATCTCTATACATCAATCGATCTTGTATCTCTATACATCAACCCATCTTGTATCTCTATACATCAATCCATCTTGTATCTCTATACATCAATCCATCTTGTATCTCTATACATCCATCCATCTTGTATCTCTATACATCAATCCATCTTGTATCTCTATACATCAACCCATCTTGTATCTCTATACATCAACCCATCTTGTATCTCTATACATCAATCCATCTTGTATCTCTATACATCAATCCATCTTGTATCTCTATACATCAATCCATCTTGTATCTCTATACATCAACCCATCTTGTATCTCTATACATCAATCCATCTTGTATCTCTATACATCAATCCATCTTGTATCTCTATACATCAACCCATCTTGTATCTCTATACATCAATCCATCTTGTATCTCTATACATCAATCCATCTTGTATCTCTATACATCAATCCATCTTGTATCTCTATACATCAATCCGTCTTGTATCTCTATACATCAATCCATCTTGTATCTCTATACATCAATCCATCTTGTATCTCTATACATCAATCCATCTTGTATCTCTATACATCAATCCATCTTGTATCTCTATACATCAATCCATCTTGTATCTCTATACATCAATCCATCTTGTATCTCTATACATCAATCCATCTTGCATCTCTATACATCAATCCATCTTGTATCTCTATACATCAATCCATCTTGTATCTCTATACATCAACCCATCTTGTATCTCTATACATCAACCCATCTTGTATCTCTATACATCAATCCATCTTGTATCTCTATACATCAATCCATCTTGTATCTCTATACATCATCCCATCTTGTATCTCTATACATCAATCCATCTTGTATCTCTATACATCAATCCATCTTGTATCTCTATACATCAATCCATCTTGTATCTCTATACATCAATCCATCTTGTATCTCTATACATCAATCCATCTTGTATCTCTATACATCAATCCATCTTGTATCTCTATACATCAATCCAGCTTGTATCTCTATACATCAATCCATCTTGTACTCTATACATCAATCCATCTTGTATCTCTATACATCAATCCATCTTGTATCTCTATACATCAATCCATCTTGTATCTCTATACATCAATCCATCTTGTATCTCTATACATCAATCCATCTTGTATCTCTATACATCAATCCATCTTGTATCTCTATACATCAATCCATCTTGTATCTCTATACATCAATCCATCTTGTATCTCTATATACCAATCCATCATGTATCTCTATATATCAATCCATCTTGTATCTCTATACATCAATCCATCTTGTATCTCTATACATCAATCCATCTTGTATCTCTATACATCAATCCATCTTGTATCTCTATACATCAATCCATCTTGTATCTCTATACATCAATCCATCTTGTATCTCTATACATCAATCCATCTTGTATCTCTATATATCAATCCATCTTGTATCTCTATACATCAATCCATCTTGTATCTCTATACATCAATCCATCTTGTATCTCTATACATCAATCCATCTTGTATCTCTATACATCAATCCATCTTGTATCTCTATACATCAATCCATCTTGTATCTCTATACATCAATCCATCTTGTATCTCTATACATCAATCCATCTTGTATCTCTATACATCAATCCATCTTGTATCTCTATACATCAATCCATCTTGTATCTCTATACATCAATCCATCTTGTATCTCTATACATCAATCCATCTTGTATCTCTATACATCAATCCATCTTGTATCTCTATACATCAATCCATCTTGTATCTCTATAATAAATCCATCTTGTATCTCTATACATCAATCCATACTTGTATCTCTATACATCAATCCATCTTGTATCTCTATACATCAATCCATCTTGTCTTATACATCAATCCATCATGTATCTCTATACATCAATCCATCTTGTATCTCTATACATCAATCCATCTTGTATCTCTATACATCAATCCATCTTGTATCTCTATACCATCAATCCATCTTGTATCTCTATACATCAATCCATCTTGTATCTCTATACATCAATCCATCTTGTATCTCTATACATCAATCCATCTTGTATCTCTATACATCAATCCATCTTGTATCTCTATACATCAACCATCTTGTATCTCTATACATCAATCCATCTTGTATCTCTATAATCAATCCATCTTGTATCTCTATACATCAATCCATCTTGTATCTCTATACATCAATCCATCTTGTATCTCTATACATCAATCCATCTTGTATCTCTATACATCAATCCATCTTGTATCTCTATACATCAATCCATCTTGTATCTCTATACATCAATCCATCTTGTATCTCTATACATCAATCCATCTTGTATCTCTATACATCAATCCATCTTGTATCTCTATACATCAATCCATCTTGTATCTCTATACATCAATCCATCTTGTATCTCTATACATCAATCCATCTTGTATCTCTATACATCAATCCATCTTGTATCTCTATACATCAATCCATCTTGTATCTCTATACATCAATCCATCTTGTATCTCTATACATCAATCCATCTTGTATCTCTATACATCAATCCCAGCTTGTATCTCTATACTCAATCCATCTTGTATCTCTATACATCAATCCATCTTGTATCTCTATACATCAATCCATCTTGTATCTCTATACATCAATCCATCTGTATCTCTATACATCAATCCATCTTTATCTCTATACATCAATCCAGCTTGTATCTCTATACATCAATCCATCTTGTATCTCTATACATCAATCCATCTTGTATCTCTATATATCAATCCATCTTGTATCTCTATACATCAATCCATCTTGTATCTCTATACATCAATCCATCTTGTATCTCTATACATCAATCATCCACACTGTATCTCTATACACAATCCATCTTGTATCTCTATACATCAATCCATCTTGTATCTCTATACATCAATCCATCTTGTATCTCTATATATCAATCCATCTTGTATCTCTATACATCAATCCATCTTGTATCTCTATACATCAATCCATCTTGTATCTCTATACATCAACCCATCTTGTATCTCTATACATCAATCCATCTTGTATCTCTATACATCAATCCATCTTGTATCTCTATACATCAATCCATCTTGTATCCTTCTATACATCAATCCATCTTGTATCTCTATACATCAATCCCATCTTGTATCTCTATACATCAATCCATCTTGTATCTCTATACATCAATCCATCTTGTATCTCTATACATCAATCCATCTTGTATCTCTATACATCAACCCATCTTGTATCTCTATACATCAATCCATCTTGTATCTCTATACATCAACCTCATCATTTGTATCTCTATACATCAACCCATCTTGTATCTCTATACATCAATCCATCTTGTATCTCTATACATCAATCCATCTTGTATCTCTATACATCAATCCATCTTGTATCTCTATACATCAACCCATCTTGTATCTCTATACATCAATCCATCTTGTATCTCTATACATCAATCCATCTTGTATCTCTATACATCAACCATCTTGTATCTCTATACATCAATCCATCTTGTATCTCTATACATCAATCCATCTTGTATCTCTATACATCAATCCATCTTGTATCTCTATACATCAATCCATCTTGTATCTCTATACATCAATCCATCTTGTATCTCTATACATCAATTCCATCTTGTATCTCTATACATCAATCCATCTTGTATCTCTATACATCATCCATCTTGTATCTCTATACATCATCATCTTGTATCTCTATACATCAATCCATCTTGTATCTCTATAACATCAATCCATCTTGTATCTCTAGACATCCAATCCATCTT